>JARHVA010002299.1:0-512500 GCA_037957365.1 Torreya grandis
AATAATGTAACACCAAAATTTAAGTGATTTTACTCTTTATGGACATATTTAACATGTAAAGATTCAAACTTTATGCACGCTTATTATAATTTAAAACTTTGAATAACATAACATCAAAATTTAAATGGTTTTGCTTGTTCTAGACATGTTTTAACATGTAAAGATTCAAATTTTATGCAAACTTCCTATAATTTTTATCTTTAAATAACATAACACCAAATCTTAAATGGTTTTGCTCATTTTGGACATGTTTAACATATAAAGATTCAAAATTTATGCGTACTTCTTATAATTTTAAACTTTGAATAATGTAACACCAAAACTTAAGCAATTTTATTCATTTCAGACATGTTTAACATTTCATAATGATTCAAACTTTGTGTGTGTTTATTGCAATTTTAAACTTTGAATAATGTAATATCAAAAATTAAGTAGTTTTTCTCATTTTAAACATGTTTAACATGTAAAGATTCAAAAACTTTATGCACATTTTTTATAATTTTTAATTTTTGATAATGTAACACCAAAACTTAAGCAGTTTTGCTCATTTCGAACCTATTCAACATGTAAAGATTCAAACTTTATGCACATTTCATATAATTTTGAACTTTGAATAATGTAACACAAGAACCTTAGTAGTTTTACTCATTTTGTATATGTTCAACATGTAAAGTTTCAAATTTTATGCATGTTTCTTATAATTTTGAACTTTGGATAATGTAACACCAAAACTTAAGTATTTTTACTCATTTCAGACAAGTTCAACATATAAAGATTCAAAATTTATGCATGTTTCAATGATTTTCAAGTAACACCAAAACTTAAGTGGTTTTGCTCATTCTAGACCTGTTCAACATATAAAAATTCAAACTTTATGCATGTTTCTTATAACTTTGAACTTTGAATAATGTAACACCAAAACTTAAGTGATTTTATTCATTTTGAACTTGTTTAACATATAAGATTCAAAATTTATACATGTTTCTTATAATTTTGAACTTTGAATATTGCAGCACCAAAACTTAAGTAGTTTTACATATTTTGAACATGTTTAGCATGTAAAGATTCAAACTATATGCACATTTATTTAATTTTAACCTTTGAATAATGTAACATGAAAAATTAAGAATTTTTTCTTGTTCTAAACAAATTTAATATGTAAAGATTCAAAATTTATTACATGTTTCTTATAATTTTAATCTTTAAATAATGTAACATGAAAATTTATGTAGTTTTGCTCATTTCAAACATGTTTTACATGTAAAGATTCAGACCTTATGCATGTTTCTTATAATTTTGAACTTTAAATAATGTAACATGAAAACTTAAGTGGTTTTGTATATTTTAAATTTGTTTAACAAGTACAAATTCAAAATTTATACATGTTTCTTCTAATTTTGAACTTTGAATAAATGTAACACAAAAAATTAAGTAGTTTTGCTCATTTTGAACATGTTTAACATAAAGATTCAACCTTTTATGTGTATTTCTTGTAATTTCAAACTTTGAATAATGTAACACCAAAACTTAAATATTTTTTCTCATTTCAAACATGTAAAACATGTTAAGATTCAAACTTTATGCACGTTTCTTGTAATTTTGAACTTTGAATAATGTAACACCAAAACATAAGCAGTTTTGCTCATTCCAAACATGTTTAATATGTAAAGATTCAAAATTTATGCACATTTATTATAATTTTGAACTTTTAATAATGTAACACCAAAACTTAAGTAGTTTTACTCATTTTGAACATGTTTAACATGTAAAGATTTAAATTTTATGGACGTTTCTTGTAATTTTGAACTTTGAATAACGTAAGACAAAAATTTAGCAATTTTACTCATTTTGACCTTGTTTAACATATAAAGATTCAAACTTTATGAATGTTTCTTGTAATTTTAAATTTTTTATAATGTAAGACTAAAACTTAAGCAGTTTTGCTCGTTTCAACCATGTTTAACATCTAAATATTAAAAATTTATGTGTGTTTTCTATAATTTTAAATTTTAAATAATGTAAGACCAAAACTTAAGTGGTTTTGCTCGTGTGGACCATGTTTAACATTTAAAGATTCAAACTTTATACACATTTCTTATAATTTTGAACTTTGAATAAACATAAAAACATAGCAATTTTTCTCCTTTCAACCATGATTAACATGTAAAGATTCAAACTTTATACATGTTTCTTGCAATTTTAAAATTTGAAAAATGTAACACCCAAAATTTAATCTATTTTGCTCGTTTCAACTATGTTTAACATGTAAAGAGTCAAATTTTATGTGTATTTATTGTAATTTTAAATTTTGAATAAGGTAACACTAGAACTTAAGTAGTTTTATTCATTTCAACCATGTTTAACATGTAAAGATTTAAAATTTATGTGTTTCTTGTAATTTTGAACTTTGAATGACGTAACACCAACACTTAAGTTGGTTTGCTCATTTTGACCATGCTTAACATATAAATATTTAACTTTTATTCATGTTTCTCCTAATTTTAAACTTTAAATAATGTAAAACCAAAACTTAAGCAATTTTGCTCATTTTGGACATGTTTAACATTCAAAGATTCAAAATTTATGTGTTTCTATAATTTTGAACTTTGATTAATGTAAGACTAAAATTTAAGTGATTTTTCTCATTTTGACCATGTTTAAAATGTAAAGATTCAAATTTTATGTGCATTTCTTGTAATTTTAAACTTTGAATAACGTAAGACTAAAACTTAACCAATTTTGCTTGTTTTGACCATGTTTAACATGTATAAATTCAAACTTTGTGCATGTTTCCTATAATTTTTAATTTTGAATAATGTAAGACCAAAACTTAAGTGATTTTGTTCACTTTGACCATGTTTAACATTTAAAGATTCAAACTTTATGCACATTTCTTGTAATTTTGAACTTTGAATAATGTAACATCAAAATTTAAGTAATTTGCTCTTTTCAACCATGATTAACATGTAAAGATTCAAACTTTATGCACATTTCTTATAATTTTGAATTTTGAAAAATGTAACACCAAAACTTAAGTAGTTTTGCTCATTTCAACCAAGTTTAACATGTAAAGATTCAAAATTTATGTGTGTTTCTTGTAATTTTGAACTTTGAATAATGTAACACCAAAACTTAATAGATTTTCTTCATTTTGACCATGTTTATCATATAAAGATTCAAACTTTGTGCATGTTTCTTGTAATTTTAAACTTTGAATAGTGTAAGACCAAAACTTAAGTAGTTTTGCTCATTTTAAATATGTTTAACATGTAAAGATTCAAATTTTATGTGAGTTTCTTATAATTTTGAACATTGAATAATGTAAGACTAAAATTTAAGTGGTTTTGCTCATTGTGGACATGTTTAAAAGGTAAAGATTCAAACTTTATGTGTGTTTCCTGTAATTTTAAACTTTAAATAATGTAAGACAAAAATGTAAGTGATTTTTCTCATTTTGACCATGTTTAACATGTAAAGATTCAATCTTTTTGTACATTTCTTGTAATTTTAAACTTTGAATAACGTAACACCAAAACTTTAGTGATTATGCTCCTTTCATCCATGTTTAACATGTAAAGATTTAAACTTTATGTGTGTTTCTTAAAATTTAAAATTTTGAATAATGCAACACCAAAACTTAAATGGTTTACTCATTTTGACTACATTTAACATTTAAAGATTCAAAATTTATGCAAATTTCTTGTAAATTTGAACTTTCAATAATGTAACACTAGAATTTAAGTGGTTTTGCTCATTTTGACCATGTTTAACATATAAAGATCCAAACTATATGCACATTTCATGTAATTTTGAACTTTGAATAATGTAACACTAAAACTTAAGTAGTTTTGCTCATTTTACGCATGTGAAACATGTAAAGATTCAGACTTTATGCATGTTTTTTGTAATTTTGAACTTTAAATAATCTAACACTAAAATTTAAGTGGTTTTGATCATCTTTTATCATGTTTGACATGTAAAGATGTAGAATTTACGTTTATTTCTTGTAATTTTGAACTTTGAATAACGTAAAACCAAAACTTAAGCAGATTTTCTCTTTTCAACCATATTTAACATGTAAAGATTCAAACTTTATGCACATTTTTTAGAATTCTTAACTTTGAATAACGTAACACCAAAACTGAAGTGGTTTTGCTCATTTTAACCATGTTTAACATGTAAAGATTCAAACTTTATGCATGTTTCTTCTAATTTTGAATTTTGAGTAACGTAACACCAAAACCTCAATAATTTTACTCATTTTAACCATGTTTAATATATAAAGATTCTAATTTTTGTGTATTTCTTTTAATTTTTAACTTTGAATAACATAACACCAAAACTTAAGCAATTTTACTCATTTTGACCATGTTTAACATGTAGAGATTAAAACTTCATGCACTTTTCTTATAATTTTGAACTTTAAATAATATAACACCAAAACTTAAGTGGTTTTGCTCATTTTAGACATATTTAACATTTCAAGATTCAAAGTTTATCCATGTTTCTTGTCATTTTGAAATTTGAATAATGTAACACCAAAAAATACATGGTTTTGCTTGTTTTAACCATGTTTAACATGTAAAGATCAAACTTTACATGTGTCTCTTCTAATTTTGAACTTTGAGTAATGTAACACCAAAACTTATGCAGTTTTGCTCATTTAGACCATGTTTAACATTTATGGATTCAAACTTTATGTGCATTTCTTGAAATTTTAGACTTTAAATAATGTAACAATAAAAATTAAGTGATTTTGCTTGTTTTGACCATGTTCAACATGTAAAGATTCAATTTTTATGCATGTTTCTTATAAATTTGAACTTTGAATAATGTAACACCAAAACTTAAGTGGTTTTACTCATTTTGGACACATTTAACATTTAAATTTTAGAACTTTGTGCACGCTTCTTGTAATTTTAAACTTTGAACAATTTTGCTCATTCGAGACATGTTTAATGTGTAAAGATTCAAAATTTATGCATGCTTTTAATTTTGAACTTTGAATAATGTAACACCAAAACTTAGGTGATTTTTCTCATTCTAAACATGTTTAACATGTAAAGATTCAAACAATATGCACACTTCTGATAATTTTGAACTTTGAATAATGAAACACCAAAATTTAAGTAGTTTTGTTAATTTTGAACATATTTAACATGTAAAAATTCAAATTTTACACACATTTATTATAATTTTAAACTTTGAATAATGTAACACCAAAACATAAGTGATTTTGCTCATTTCAGACATTTTCAACATGTAAAGATTCAAACTTTATAATTTTAGACTTTGAATAACATAACAAAAAAACTTAGGCAATTTTACTCATTTTAGACATGTTTAACATGTAAAGATTCAAATTTTATATGTGTTTCTTATAATTTTAAACTTTAAATAATGTAACACCAAAACTTAAGTGGTTTTGCTTATTCTAAACATGTTCAATATGTAAAGATTCAAATTTTATGTGTGTTTCTTATAATTTTGAACTTTGAATAATGTAACACCAAAACTTAAGCAATTTTGCTAGTTTTGGACATATTCAACATGTAAAGCTACAAACTTTATGCGTGTTTCATATAATTTTGACCTTTGAATAATGTAACACCAAAACTTAAGTGGTTTTGCTTATTCCAAACATGTTTAACATGTAAAGATTAAAACTTTAGGCATGTTCTTATAATTTTGATCTTTGAATAACATAAGTCTAAAACTTAATCAATTTTTCTCATTCTAAACATGTTTAACATAGAAAGATTCAAACTTTATGCACATTTCTTATAATTTTGAATTTTGAATATCATAACACAAAAACTTAAGTGATTTTGCTCATTCTCAATATGTTCAACATGTAAAAACTCAAACATTTATGCACATTTCTTATAATTTTGAACATTGAATAATGTAACACTAAAACTTAAGCTATTTTACTTGTTTTGAACATGTTCAACATGGAAAGATTCAAACTTTGTGCATATTTCTTATAATTTTGAACTTTGAATAATGAAACACCAAAAGTTAAGCCATTTTGCTCATTTTGAACATGATTAAAATGTAAAGATGCAAACTTTATGCCCGTTTCTTATAATTTTTATCTTTGAGTAATGAAACACAAAAACTTAAGCAATTTTTCTCATTTTAGACATTTTTAACATGTAAAGATTCAAACTTTAGGCATGTTTCTTATAATTTTGAACTTTGAATGATGTAACACTAAAACTTAAGTGGTTTTGCTCATTCTAGACATGTTTAACATGTAAGGATTTAAATTGTATGTGCGTTTCTTATAATTTTAAACTTTGAATAACATAAATCTAAAAATTAAACAGTTTTGCTCACTCTGGATATGTTCAAGATATAAATATTCAAACTTTATTTGAATTGCTTATAATTTTGAACTTTGAGTAATTTAATGCCAAAATTTAAGTGATTTTCCTTATTTTGAACATGTTCAACATGTAAAGATTCAAACTTTATGCATGTTTCTTATAATTTTGAAATTTAAATAGCATAACACTAAACCTTAAGCAGTTTTGCTCGTTCTAAACATTTTCAACATTTAAAGATTCAAAATTTATGCATGTTTCTTATAATTTTGAACTTTGAATAATGTAGCACCAAAACATAAGTAATTTTGCTCATTCTAGATAGGTTTAACATATAAATATTTAAACTTTATGTGTATTTCTGATAATTTTAAACTTTGAATAATGTAGGACCAAAACATAAATGGTTTCGCTCAATCCAGACATGTTCAACCTATAAAGATTCAATGTTTATGTGCATTTCTTATAATTTTGAACTTTGAATAGCATAACACAAAAATGTAAGTAGTTTTGCTCATTTTAGACATGTTTAACATGTAAAGATTCAAGCTTTATATGTGTTTCTTATAATTCTATACTTTGAATAATATAACACCAAAACTTAAGCAAAATTTGCACATTACAGACATGTATAACATTTAAAGACTCAAAATTTATGTGTATTTCTTATAATTTTGAACTTTGAATAATGCAACACCAAAACTTAGGTTATTTTACTTGTTTTGAATATGTTTAACATGTAGTCATTCAAAATTTAGGCAAGTTTCATAGAATTTTGAAATTTGAATAACGTAACACCAACACTTAAGTAGTTTTACTCGTTTCAAATATGTTTAAAATGTAAAGATTCAAACTTTAGGCATATTTTTTATAATTTTAAACTTTAAATAATTTAACACAAAAAATTTAGCGATATTGCTCATTTTGGACGTGTTCAACATGTAAAGATTCAAACTTTAGGCCTATTTCTTATGATTTTGAATTTAGAATAATGTAACATCAAAACTTAAGTGGGTTCACTCATTTTGGACATGTTTAACATGTAAAGATTTAAACTTTATGCATGTTTCTTATAATTTTGAACTTTAAATAATGTAAATCCAAAACTTAAATAGTTTTGCTTTCTCTAGGACATGTTCAACATGTACAGATTCAAACTTTATATGTATTTTTATAATTTTGAAATTTGAATAATGTAACACCAAAACCTAAGTGGTTTTGCTTGTTCTAAATATTTTCAACATGTAAAGATTTAAACTTTATGCATTTCTCTTATAATTTTGAACTTTTAATAACGTAACACCAAAATCTAAGTGGTTTTGCTCATTTCAGATATGTTTAACATGTAAAGATTCAAACTTTAAGCATGTTTCTTATAATTTTGAACTTTGAATAATGTAACACCAGAATTTAAGTGATTTTATTCATTTTAGACATGTTGAATATGTAAAGATTCAAAATTAAGTTGTGTTTCTTATAATTTTGAATAACGCAACACCAAAACTTAAGTGGTTTTTCTTATTTCAATCATGCTCAACATGTAAAGATTCAAACTTTAGGGGCATTTCTTATAATTTTGAACTTTGAATAATGTAACACTAAAATTTAAGTGATTTTAATTTTTTGGACATATTCAACATGTAAAGATTCAAACTTTAGATGCATTTTTTATAATTTTTAACTTTGAATAATGTAACACCAAAACTTAAGTGATTTTTCTTGTTTCAGACATATTCAACATGTAAAGATTTAAATTTTAGGCACGTTTCTTATAATTTTGAACTTTGAATAATGTAACACCAAAATTTAAGTGGGTTTGCTCATTTCAGACAAGTTCAACATGTAAAGATTCAAACTTTAGTCACTTTTCTTATAATTTTGAACTTTGAATAACATAACACCAAAATGAACATGCTCAATATGTAAAGATTCAAACTTTATGTGCATTTTTTCTAATTTTTTTAAATTTGAATAACATAACACCAAAACATAACCAATTTTACTCATTTCAAAAATGTTTAACATGTAAAGATTCAAAATTTATGCATGTTTCTTATAATTTTTAACTTTGAATAATGTAACACCAAAACCTAAGTGGTTTTGCTCATTTTGGACATGTTTAACATGTAAAGATTCAAACTTTATGCATGGTTTTTATAATTTTGAATTTTTAATAATGTAACACCAAAAGTTAAGTGGGTGTCAAAATTTATGTGCATTTCTTCTAATTGTGAACTTTGAATAACATAACATTAAAACTTAAGTGTTTTTCTCATTTCAAATATGTTTAACATGTAAAGATACAAACTTTAGCATATTTATTATAATTTTGAACTTTGAATAACGTCACCCAGACTTAAGTAGTTTTGCTCTTTCTGGACATGTTGAACATGTAAAGTTTTAAACTTTATGCACAGTTTTTATAATTTTAAACTTTGAATAATGTAACACCAACATTTAAGTGGTTTTGCTTGTTTTGGACATGCTCAGCATGTAAAGATTCAAATTTTATGTGTGTTTCTTATAATTTTGAACTTTGAATAATATAACACCAAGACTTAAGTAGTTTTGCTCATTTCAAACATGTTTAACATGTAAAGATTCAAACTTTGAGCATGTTTCATATAAGTTTGAACTTTGAATAATGTAACACCAACACTTATGCATTTTTTCTCATTTTAGACATATTTAACATGTAAAGATTCAAAATTTATGCATGTTTCTTATAATTTTAAACTTTAAATAATGTACCACCAAAACTTAAGCAGTTTTGTTCATTTCAAACATGTTTAACATGTAAAGATTCACAAAATTTATGTGTGTTTCTTATAATTTTGAACTTTTAATATTGTAACACTAAAACTTAAGTGGGTTTGTTTGTTACAAACATGTTCAACATGTAAAGATTCAAATGTTAGGTGTGTTTCTTATAATATTGAGCCTTGTATAATGTAACACCAAAACTTAAGCGATTTTCCTCATTCTAGACATGTTCAACATGTAAAGATTCAAACTTTAGGCATGTTTCTTACAATTTTGAACTTTGAATAATATAACACCAAAATTTAAGTGGTTTTGCTCATTCTAGATATGTTCAACATGTAAAGATTCAAACTTTAGTTGTGTTTCTTAAAATTTTGAACTTTGAATAATGTAACACCAAAACTTAAGCAATTTTGCTTATTCTAGACATGTTTAACATGTAAATACTCAAACTTTATGTTCAGTTTTTATAATTTTAAACTTTGAATAATGTAACACCAAAACATAGGTAGTTTTGTTCATTTCAAACATGTTTAACATGTAAAGATTCATAAACTTTATGTGTGTTTCTTATAATTTTGAACTTTGAATAATGTAACACCAAAACGTGCACAATTTTTCTTGTTTTAGATATGTTAAATATGTAGAAATTCAAACTTTAGGTGTGTTTCTCATAGTTTTTTCCTTTGAATAATTCAACACCAAAACTTAGACTATTTTTCTTGTTTTAGACATGTTCAACATGTAAAGATTCAAACTTTAGATGTGTTTTTTATAATTTTGAACTTTGAATAATGTAACACCAAAACTTAAGTGGTTTTTCTTATTTTAGGCATATTCAACATGTAAAAAATCAAACTTTAAATGTGTTTGTTATAAATTTGAACTTTCAATAATGTGACACCAAAACTTAAGTGGCTTTGCTCATTTTAGATATGTTGAACATGTAAAGATTCAAACTTTAGGTGTGTTTCTTATAATTTTAAACTTTGAATAATGTAACACCAAAATGAACATGTTCAACATGTAAAGAGGTAAACTTTAGGTGCGTTTCTTACAATTTTGAACTTTGAATAATGTAACACTAAAACTTAAGTGGTTTTCCTCATTTTGACCATGTTTAACATGTATAAATTCAACTTTATGCATGTTTCTTATCATTTTGAACTTTGAATAATGTAACACCAAAACTTAAGTAGTTTTGCTCATTTTAACCATGTAAAGATTCAAACTTTATGTGCATTTCTTATAACTTTGAACTTTGAATAATGCAACACCAAAAATTAAGTAGTTTTGCTCATTTTGACAATGTTTAACATTTAAAAATTCAAATATTATGTGTGTTTCATCTGATTTTGAACTTTGAATAATGTAATATGAAAACTTATGTGATTGTGCTTGTTTTGATTGTGTTTAACATGTAAAGATTCAAAATTTATGCACATTTATTATAATTTTGATCTTTCAATAATGTAACACGAAAACTTAATTAGTTTTGCTCATTTCAACCATGTTTAACATGTAAAGATTCAAAACGTTATGTGTGTTTCTTGTAATTTTGAACTTTGAATAATGTAACACCCAAACTTAAGTAGTTTTATTTGTTTCAACCATGTTTAACAGTTAGATATTCAAAAATTAAGTGCATTTCTTTTAATTTCAAACTTTTTATAATGTAGCAGCAAAACTTAAAATATTTTTGCTCATTTCAAGCATGTTTATCATGTAAAGATTCAAACTTTATACACATTTATTGTAATTTTGAACATTGAATAACATAACACCAAAATTGTAATGGTTTTGCTCATTTCAACCATGTTTAATATGTAAAGATTCAAACATTTTACATGTTTCTTCTAATTTTGAACTTTGAATAATGTAACACCAAAACTTAAGCAATTTTATTTATTTTGAATATGTAAAGATTCAAACTTTATGCATGTTTCTTACAATTTGAAACTTTGAATAATGTAACACCAAGACTCAAGCAATTTTGCTTGTTTTGAACATGTTTAACATGTAAAGATTTAACTTTATAGAGATTTATTGTAATTTCAAATTCTGAATAATGTAACACCAAAACTTAAGTGGTTTTATTCATTTTGAACATGTTTAGCATGTAAAGATTCAAATTTTATGCATGTTTCTTGTAATTTCAAACATTGAATAATATAACACCAAAACATAAGGAATTTTTCTCATTTTGAACATGTTTAACATGTAAAGTTTCAAACTTTATGCACGTTTCTTATAATTTTGAATAACATAAAACCAAAAATTAAGTGGTTTTGCTCATTTTGAACATGTAAAGATTCAAACTTTATATGCATTTCTTGTAATTTTGAAGTTTGAATAATGTAATACCAAAACTTAAGTTGTTTTCTCATTTTGATCATGTTTAACATGTAAAGATTCAAATATTATGTGCATTTTTTATAATTTTGAACTTTGAATAAAGTAACACCAAAACTTAAGCTATTTTGCTTATTTTGAACATGTAAAGATTCAAACTTTATGCTCATTTTTTATAAATTTTAACTTTGAATAACATAACACCAAAACTTTAGTTGTTTTGCTGATTTTGAACATGTTTAATATGCATAGATTCAAACTTTATGTGTGTTTCTTATAATTTTAAACTTTGAATAATGTAAAAACAAAACTTAAGTGGTTTTGGTTATTTTAAACATGATTAACATGTAAAGATTCAAGCTTTATAAGCATTTATTGTAATTTTAAACTTTGAATACCGTAACACCAAAACTTAAGTAGTTTGGATCATTTTGACCATGTTTAACATGTAAAGATTCAAACTTTATGTGCATTTCTTGTAATTTTGAACTTTGAATAATCTAAAATCAAAAGTTAAATATTTTTGCTCATTTAACCATGTTAAATATGTAAAGATTCAAACTTTATGCATGTTTCTTATAATTTTGAACTTTGAATTATGTAACACTAAAACTTAAGTGGTTTTGCTTGTTCCTGACATGTTTAACATGTAATGTTTTAAGCTTTATGCATGTTTCTTGTAATTTTCAACTTTGAATAATGTAACACCAAAACTTAAGTGGATTTTCTCCTTTCGAACATGTTTAACATGTAAAGATTCAAATATTATGCACATTTATTATAATTTTAAACTTTTCATAACGTAATGCCAAAATTTAAGTAGTTTTGCTCATTCTAAACATGTTTAACATGTAAAGATTCCAACTTGATGCCCATTTTTTTATAATTTTAAATTTTGAATAACATAACACCAAATCTTAAGTGGTTTTGCTCATTTCAGACATGTTTAACATATAAAGATTTAAACTTTATGTACACTTCTTATAATTTTGAACTTTGAATAACATAAAATTGAAGCAGTTTTTCTCATTCTAGACATGTTTAACATGTAAAGATTAAAACTTTATGCATGTTTCCTTTAATTTGGAACTTTGAATAACATAACACCTAAACTTAAGTAGTTTTTCTCATTCTAAACATGTAAAGATACAAATTTTATGCATGTTTTTAATAATTTTAAACTTTGAATAATGTAACACAAAAAATTTAGTTATTTTTTTCATTTCGATCATGTTTAAAATGTAAAGATTAAAATTTTATGTGCATTTCTTATAATTTTGAACTTTGAATAATGTAACTCCAAAACTTAAGTGGTTTTTCTCTTTCCAAACATTCAAACTTTATGCACATTTTTTTTAATTTTAAACTTTAAATAATGTACCTCCAAGACTTAAGTAGTTTTGCTCATTTTGAACATGTTGAACAAGTAAAGATTCAAATTTTATGCAAATTTCTTATAATTTTGAATTTTGAATAATGTAACACCAAAATTTAAGTAGTTTTGATCATTTTAAAAATGCTTAACATCTAAAGATTCAAACTTTATGCACATTTCTTATAATTTTGAACTTTCAATAATCTAACACCAAAACTTAAGCAATTTTCCTTATTTTAGAATAAATATTCAAAATTTATGTGCATTTTATGTAATTTTAAACTTCCAATAATGTAAATTCAAAACTTAAGTGGTGTTTCTCATTTTGACCATGTTTAACATGTAATTATTCAAACTTTATGTGCATTTCTTATAATTTTAAACTTTAAGTAATGTAACACCAAAACTTAAGTGGTTTTGCTCATTTTGACCATGTCTAACATGTAAAGATTCAAATTTTATGTGTGTTTCTTGTAATTTTAAACTTTGAATAATGTAACACCAAAATTTAAGTGGTTTTGCTCTTTTTGACAATGTTTAACATGTAAAGATTCAAACTTTATGCTCTTTTTTTGTAATTTTGAACTTTGAATAATGTAACACCAAAACTTAAGTTGGTTTTCTCATTTTGACCATGATTAAAATGTAAAGATTCAAACTTTATCATTGTTTTTTATAATTTTAAACTTTGAATAACGTAACACTAAAACTTTAGTTATTTTTCTCATTTTGACCATGTTTAACATATAAAGATTCAAACTTTATGTGCATTTTTTGTAATTTTAAACATTAAATAACATAACAAAAAACTGAGATGATTTTGCTCATTTTTAACATGTAAAGATTCAAACTTTATGTGCATTTCTTGTAATTTTAAATATTGAATAACATAACACAAAAACTTAAGTGATTTTGCCTATTTTAACCATGTTTAACATGTAAAGATTCAAATTTTATGTGCATTTATTATAATTTTCAACTTCAAATAAATTAACACCAAAACTTAAGCTATTTTGTTCATTTTAATCATATTTAACATGTAAAGATTCAAAT
Source organism: Torreya grandis (assembly GCA_037957365.1). Lineage (NCBI taxonomy): Eukaryota > Viridiplantae > Streptophyta > Pinopsida > Cupressales > Taxaceae > Torreya > Torreya grandis. Next base: position 13,873 of record JARHVA010002299.1, read on the forward strand.
TTTATACACGTTTCTTATAATTTTGAAATTTGAATAATGTAACACAAAAACTTAAGTAGTTTTGCTCATTCTCTACATAATGTAAAGGTTCAAACTTTATACACATTTATTGTAATTTTGAAGTTTGAATAATGTAACACCAAAACTCAAGTAGTTTTGCTCATTCTTGACATGTTTAACATGTAAAAATTCAAACTTTATGTGCATTTCTTGTAATTTTGAATTTTGAAGAATGTAACACCAAAAATTAAGCTATTTTGCTCATTCTGGACATGTTCAACATGTAAAGATTTAAACCTTATGTAGGTTTCTTGAAATTTTAAACTTTGAATATTGTAAAACCAAAACTTATGTGATTTTTCTCTTTTTGGACATCTTCAAATTGTAAAGATTCAAATTTTATGCATGTTTTTAATAATTATGAATTTTTAATAACATAACACCAAAACTTATGTAATTTTACTTATTTTGGACCAAAGATTCAAAGTTTATGAATGTTTCTTATAATTCTAAATTTTAAATAATGTAATGACAAAACCTAGTCAATTTCTCTCATTCTGAACATGTTCAACATGTAAAGATTCAAAATTTATGTACATTTCTTATAATTCTAAACTTTGAATAATGTAACATCAAAACTTAAGTAGTTTTGCTCATTCTAGACATGTTCAACGTGAAAAAATTTAAACTTTGTGTATTTATTATAATTTTAAACTTTGAATAATGTAAAACAAAAACTTAATATTCTAAATTTTGAATAATGTAATAGCAAAACTTAAAAGGTTTTGCTCATTCTAGACATATTCAACATGTAAAGATTCAAACTTTATGCGTGTTTATTATAATTTTGAAATTTGAATAACATAACACCAAAACTTATGTAGTTTTGCTTATTTTAGAAATATTTAACATGTAAAGATTCAAAATTCATGTGAATTTCTTATAATTTTAAACTTTGAATAATGTAATACCAAAACTTAAATGGTTTTACTCATTTCATATATGTTTAACATGTAAAAATTCAAACTGTAACACCAAAACTTAAATGGTTTTTCTTGTTTTAGACATGTTTAACACGTAAAGATTCAAACTTTATGTGTGTTTTTTATAATTTTGAACTTTGAATACCAAAACATAAGGTGTTTTTCTCATTCTAGACATTATTAACATGTAAATATTTAAACATTATGTGTATTTCTTATAATTCTAAACTTTGAATAACATAACACCAAAATTTAAGTAGTTTTACTCATTTTGGACATGTTCAACATGTAAAGATTCAAACTTTATGCATATTTGTTATAATTATAAACTTTGAATATTGTAACACCAAAAATTAAGTGATTTTTTTCATTATGGATATGTTAAACATGTAAATATTTAAACTTTATGTACATTTCTTAAAATTCTAAACTTTGAATAATGTAACACCAAAATTTAAGTAGTTTTACTCATTCTGGACATGTTTAACATGAAAAGATTCAAACTTTATACACCTTTCTTATAATTCTAAACTTTGAATAATGTAACACCAAAAATTAAAAGGTTTTCTAATTCTAGACATATTTAACATTTAAATATTCAAACCTTATGCATGTTTCTTATAATTTTGAAATTTGAATAAAATAACACTAAAATTTAAGTAATTTTGCTCATTTTAGACATGTTTAATATGTAAAGATTAAAACTTTATGTGAATTTATTATAATTTTGAACTTTAAATAAGGTAACAACAAAACTTAATTGGTTTTACTCATTTCAAATATGTTTAACATGTAAACACTAGTAGAATTTGGCAAATAAATGACTAATTATTTTTGTCACAACAACTAAAAATGTCTAAATTCTACTCATTTTTATAACTCAACTATAAATGAGTAAATAAATGACTAATTTGGTCATCAAATAAAAAATTATTTAGTCATACAAATAAAAATGACTAAATAGTTACTCACGCAAATACAAATTAGAAGAAATTAAAAAAAAAATTGGCCAAGAGTGTATTGCACGTGATTCATTATTCATTGAATATTTCCTCATTTATTTAGTTAGTAATTAGCCTATAATTGATGCATTTTGGGTTATAAAAACTACTTACATGAGTGATAAAGCTTGTTTGGAGAGGATCAGGAGACTTTTGAAAAGGTGGTCAAGAAATTTAGAGTTTGCTATAAATAATTTGAAGTCAGTGAGGCCGTCTATAGTGAAGTCAAATTTGGGGATGCCCTCTATAGTGAATTCAAAGGTAATTTGAAATCCACATTACATTAAATATATAAAATATTTTTTTTTGTTGGCAACTTATAGTAGCTACATAGGTAACTAAGTACCAAAACCATACTATTAAGCATGGAATATACTGAGTGGGGAGGGGGTGAATAAGTATATCATATAGCTTATAAAATTTCACTTAATCAAATTCTACTTAACCATACATTCAAGATATGCAATAAAATTAAAACAATAAACATCACACAAGAGAGAGAGAGACATCATATTTTAATGTGGAAACCCAATGTGGGAAAAACCATGGAGAACAATCTCAAGTATATGAATGAGCACCAACTCAAAATATAAAATTTACAAGCACCAACTTGCAAGAGCACTAAGACCTTTGCTAAGCACCAACACAACAACTATTCATGATCACCAACCCATAGGAGCACCAACCCCTATTATGTATACCATGCAACTATCTCTCAATGTTTTTTTTCAAAAAATGATTGCACATTACTATATCTCTTTCTTTTCTCTCCTCTACTCTTCTAATCTAGATATAAAAATTACAAACCATGATCTTTTTTGTACATTACAAATGGCTTCTCAAGATTTTATTTATAGATTTCCAAATGACCTTTGGAATTCACCCTTTATAACCTTTCACTCATGGAAAATGGCACTAAACTAGCATAACCCTTTGAATCCTTGCATTTAAAAAGTCACATGGTGACCCTTCATAAGTAAATGCATCCTTTCCTATTTTTTCTTTATCTTGGTGACTTTTCATATTCCTCAAAGTGTCCTTTCATGAGAAATTTCACCCTTCCTCTTTTGTCTTCACTTGGTGACTTTTGGAATTCCTCAAGATGACTCTTCATGAGAAAATGTGTCCCATTCCTCTTTTGTCTTTACCTCGTGACTCTTTGAATTCTTTGTGGGCCCTTATTTTAAATTTATGAAACCAAAAATATATTCATTAATATTAAATAAATATCAACACACTTTATCCAAAATATAAAAATTAAAAACACTTTTAGATAATACATGCTATGGGGCCTTTATCACCAAAGCTAGACCTTTGACATCAATGACAATATTTCCAACTATCTCCCCCTTTGTCATTAATGAAAACCTCAAATTGAAACTACCACATCTTGAAACCTAAACTGCACATGCTAACCTACATATATCTAAACTAAAAATCATATACTAACTCCCCCTTAGTGTATCATCATGTACATATTCCTATACCTGTACCTATTTTTGCACTTCTCCCCTTTTGACATCAATGGTGAAGGGACTATATTGGAGCTAACACTTAGCTACCCTTCAAATGATGTTGATCCTTAATGGTAGGAAGTAAAAGAGATTAATCCCAACTCCTCTCTCAGATCCTTGAATGTGTCCTTTGATCGTGTCTTTGTGAAGATATCTGATAATACATATAAATTGTTGCTTGTCTTCTGAGCATCTGTAATCAAATCATTTGAATCTTTTCTTATAATCTCACAACCTTCTACATAAAATTTTAATGTGTATCCATAATCACATATTTGACTTACAATCAATAAATTATGCTTAAGACATTCTACATAAAATATATTCTTAGTCTTGGTTCTTCCATTATCTAAACTCAAAGTACTTTTTTAGTTATATCTTAGCAGTGGTTTTATCTCCAAATTTTACTATGCCACCATTGATCTTCTTTAGAGTTATGAAATTTATTTTATCTCCTATCATGTGCCTTAAACATCTACTATCAATGAACCATGGTTTTTCTTTATTTCTTGCATGCAAAGCTGTCTGGATCAACATAGACTTTTTAGGTTGTTTCTTCTGCCATGAACCTGTCTAAACTTTCTTCTTGATGAATAGAGTATTGAAAATTTAGTCCTTCTTGAATAACTTGAACATGATTCTATAGTATTTGGCTATGTTTTTGAAGTTATTTCACTTGTAACATATTATGGCTTCTTCATTAAACCTTGATAGAGGAGCAAAAGAGTTGTGGCTTTTGTTTGACTATGTATAAGTTTTCTTCTCCTTGTTTCTAAAATTATTAGCTCTTTTTCGACATTATATTTTCTTATGACCATATCAATTATAATAAAAATATTAACTATGAAAATAGAACCTATTTGTGTAACTTTATCTTGATTGTCTTTTGTAGCTCTGTTCCTTCCAACCTTCTATATTCTTCACTTCTTCCCTTTTTGTTTCCTCTTTTGTAAGAGCTTTAGCATAATTTTTTTTATTTTCAAATTAGATACCTATCTTATCTGATATTTCCTTTTGGCTTTCCAATACCTTAATTTAACATGTTAGTGCTATCTTCAAATTTTGAATCATTGATTGTTTTATCATTGACTATTTTCTCAATAACTTCTTTTAAAGAGGCAATTTGAATAACATACCTTTCACATTCTACTTACTTTTTGTAATTGTGTTGTTAGATCTTTTTCATTATTTTTAACTTGTTTAAAGTGTGCTTGTAGATCATCAATTATTTCCTTTGACTCCTTTTCATTTTTTTCAATTTGATGCTTCAATCTTCGATTCTTCTTCTCAACAGCTTCTAATTCTTCTAAGACAAAAATGAGTTCTCTTTTTAGATTCTTGATCATCTATACTTTTGCTTATGGAAGCATCTCCATGTATGGTCATTAATAGATTCTCTTCTTCATTTGAGTCACTGACTCCACTATCTTCGGTTGAGCTAAGATCTTTAGAATATAAACTCTTCTTCTTGAATCTCTCCTTGTATTTTATTTTGAAATTTTTATTATGTGTAGACTTTTCTTCTTTGTTGTCACCATTATTCTTATCTAGGCATTTATCTACAAAATATCCAATCTTACCACATTTAAAACATTTAAATATAAATTTTCCTTGATATTTACATGTGCCCTTTTTTGGCTTACAGATGAATAGAAATCCATTATCATCTTCCTCATCACTGGAGCCATCACTTGATTCTTGAATCTTGGATTTATCTTTCTTTGATGTCTTGAAAGTAGCTTACCTCTTTGAGGGTTTTTCTTATTTAGTCTACATCTCATATGCCATAAGAATACCATGTAGTTCAACCATCTTTAGCTTGGCCAGATCCTTCATCTCCTCGATTGCCAAAAATTTTGCATCATATCTCAATGGTAGAGATCTCAAAACTTTTTTTTATCATCATTGACTCTTTCAATTTTTCTCTAAGGCCTTGAATTTGATTAACTATTTGATCAATCAATAAAAGATAACTTTATATATTTTCTTCCTCTTCTATATTTAAACTCTTAAACTATCTTCTAAAAGCCTGAAGCTTAGCCCATTGAACCTTTTCATCACCTTTGTAAATATTTTCAAGCTTTACCCAAGTCTCATGAGCAGATTTACATTACATAACTTTAACAAATTTTGATTCATATAAAAACCACATAAAATATAATTTAAAACTTTAACATTATTTTGACTTGCCTTCTTTTCTATTGGAGTAGTTACAAGTGTTTATGGCTCTTTATATTCCTCCAACACTATTTTTCAAATGTCAAATCCAAGGGCCATCAAGTAAGTCCTCATCCTTATGCTCCAAAATGCATAATTTGACCCATAAAACAAAGGTGCATTAGTTATATAAAAATCTCCATATGATCCAACTATCATGTTTTTCCTGATTTACTTCAAGTTGTTAAACTCTTTCCAAAGGAACCTACTTTGATACCAATTGTTAAGCATGGGGTATACTAAGAGGGGAGGTGAATCAGTATATCATATATGTTATAAACTTTCACTTAATCAAATTCCACTTAACCATACATTCAATATATATAATAAAACTAAAATAATAAACACCACACAAGAGAGAGAGAGAGACACCATATTTTAACATGGAAACTCCATGTGGGAAAAACCATGGAGAATAATCTCAAATATATGAATGAGCACCAACTCAAACTACAAAATTTTCAAGCACCAACTTACATGAGCACCAACCCCTTTAATGAGCACCAACACATCAAATTTTCATGAGCACCAACTCCTATTATGTATACCACACAACTATCTCTCAATGTTGCTTTTTCAATAAATGGTTGCACATTACTATATCTCTTTCTTTTCTCTCCTCTGCTCTTCTACGATAGATATAACAATTATAAACTATGATATTTTTTGCATGTTACAAAAGGCTTCTCAAGCCTTTATTTATAGCTTTCCAAATGACCTTTGACATTCACCCTTTGTGACCCTTCACTCATGGAAAATGGTGCTAAACTTGCATGACCCTTCAAATCCTTGCATTTGAAATGTCACATGGTGACTATAATCAAATGCATTTCCCATTTTATCTTTATCTTGGTGAATTTTCATATTCCTCAAAGTGTCCCTTCATGAAAAATTTCACCCCTCCTCTTTTGTCTTCACTTGGTGACTCTTGGAATTCCTTGAGATGACTCTTCATGGGAAAATGTATCCCATTCCTCTTTTGTCTTTACCCTATGACTCTTTGACTTCTTCATGGGCCCTTCTTTTAAATTTATGCAACCAAAAATATATTCATTAATATGAAATAAATATCAACACATTTTAGCCAAAATATGAACAATAAAAACAACTTTAGACAATACATGTTATGGGTCCTTTATCACCAATGCTATAACTTTGACATATGTGACAATATTTCCAACACATATAGGTAGTTTAGGGTTTAGGGCACTATTTTTTCATTATTTTTCTCTACACATTTTGGAGAATATGGGTATTGAACTTGTAACTCAAGTGAAACGCCACCTTATTCTAGTCATTGGAAGAATTCCATATCCTTAAAGTGCACAGAAAAAACTTTGGAATTGGCACTGAGGATTTTATTTATGAATTCAACCCAATTGCCATTTTATAATGCCTCCATAAACATTTGTTGTGCCAACTCTAGTTCATCATGCTCAACATAAAGAACCCTAATGTTTTTTAACAATTCAATGGTTACTTCTTCTCTGCTCTTCTTTAGAAGATACTTTGTTGTCTTAAGAGAATCTAAGGTTGCATTGGGGTATGACGATATTAATAACTCACCCATCTTGATAAATGCGTGGGCATTATGTGGATCTATGTGAGTCACCTTTCTTAAAATTTATAAATCTTTCTCTGCTTGCCCTTACTAAGCATATATATGGCCTATAGCTTTTAAGTTCTCACAAATCTGAGGGTGGACCTCCATGACTTTTTCAAAATTTGAGAGAGAACTCTTAAGATCTCCTAGCTTCAATTGAACTTATCCACAAAATCTTATTACCTTTGGCTTTCTTGGATTGATGCCATGTAGTAGCTATCAGTGGTGTCATAATCACCTTTACTATGATAAGATAGTGTAAGATTATAATATGAATTAGATTTCATGAGAGGGTGGTTAGTTGAAATAAGAGCTATCTCAGTCAATTGTTCCACAATAAAATGTTTCCTTATGAATAAAAATGGTTTTTTAAATGATTCAATGTCATTTCACAGTACGAGTATAATTCAAAGGCTCTACTCATCTTTTCCATTCCTTCATGAACAATACCTTTTTCATTAACTATGAGAATCTTACAAGTAAAAACTGCACAAAACTGACCATAAAGATTTATGTAAATACAGAACATCATTTCCTAATGCCTCCATAAAAGTTTGTTGAGCCAACTCTAGTGCATCATGCTCAAAATAAAGAACCCTAATGTTGTTTAATAATTTAATGGGTACTTCTCTACTCTTCTTTAGAAAAGACTTTGGAATCTTAAGAGATCTAAGGCTACAATAGGGTCTGAAGATATTAATAACTCACCCATCTTGATAAATGTAGGGGCATCATGTGGACCTATGCAAGTTGCCTTTCTTAAAATTTATAAAGCCTTTTATCAGTTCTCAAATTTGTAGTATACAAAACCTTAAAAAGATTCCAAGCTTTATGATTAGGTTATGCAACCAATTGGGCCAACAGATATAATCAACCCAAGTGGTTAGGATTCTCTACACTTTAGGCTCTGCTTTGCCCAGGTGGGTGTTACCTTATACTCACCAATGATTAATTACTCCTCAAATTTGTTGGTGACTTCAAAGTAGATTAAGGGATTTATGTAATTTTATCAATTAAATCATCTAATTCACCCTAATCCAAATTGGCATATGATTTGAATTAGATTTTTTTTTAATTTTCTATTCTACTATTACTCCTACTCTTACACACAAAAAAAATAAAATTGGAATTTTTGAATATGATACAAAGAAATGATTATAGAAAAGAATTGATTGATGCCTTTCTCAACAATTTGGTAACAAAGTCTATTCATAGAAATATTTGTGCTTTATATCTAGCCACAACTTGAATTACTTGGCATGGGATTGTCTATGACTAGCATAGACATGCAAGATTATTATTACTTGGCTCTTATTAATTATCCAAATTGAATCCTCCAAGTTACAATTATCTATTCAATGGAATTTAATCCCTACTTGAGGAAACCCAATTAGATAAACCACCCAAAAATAAAAAATGTGTTTTGAATAACTAAACATATACTTGATATCTTAATTCAAATAACAAGGAGAAATAGAAATGGAGACAACCAGATAAAGTATAACATGAATATTCAACAAGAAATTAAGAACTAGATATATGACACCAGAGAAATGTGGTTTGCTTTTATTGATATATATTTGAAGAGCAGGCCTTAAAATGTCTTTTTCCAAAATCAAATTCCTAGAGGAATTTCCCAAGGTCTTGGTTTCTTTCTTATAGGGGTGAAAGAAGCTACAAGATTCAGACCTTTCACAATCCAAAAAATGACTTTCATATACCCACCCCTTAATATGACCTATTACAACATATACTTTTTGACAAGTCATAAAAATATCACCAAATATATTTTGAATACATATTGGAAAGCATAAAAACAAGAAAACAATAAAATAAAATGATGTCCAAGATTTTTTGGTGCCATGTTGACACCATCTTGATGCTCATTACTCCTCTGTATACTTGGCCTACTTATTCTTCAATTATCAAATACTAATTTTCCCATTGGTACACTATGAAGTCATTAGGCCACTTATATTCTTAGATCTAGAGTAGGTTGGCCTAGTGATCTTTCCATATTTTTTCTAGTAACACTTTGACATCAATGATGAACTTTTCATATCTAGCATCCAGAGTAATTACTCTATCCAAAATGACATTGATATTGAGAATATTTATGTTTTGATCTTTTCTCAAGGTATCAATGACTTGATAAACTATTTGACCATATTCACTTTTCCATGCATTAAAACCTTTGATATTTTTATCCTCTATCAAAATGGAAGGAATAAATTCATGTTTGAAGTTACAAAAAGAATCAATCTTTGCTTGCATTTTTTGGCTCTCACCATTCACATACTGAAATTCATCCAAGATCATTTTCACTATCTTCTCTATTGGCTTGAGTGAGATCAAAGCACATGGATTTCTTTGTATAACTTTGCAAAAGGTTATCAATGTATGGTGTGTAGGTTGCCATTTATTTTATATTGGATGAAAAATAGAAAGATTGACCTTGAACTGATTAATAGCCTAAGACAAGGAAGAATAGTATTCATGCACATATTCCAACTTGTCAACAACTAATTTTACTCTATATTTTGAAATCTTCTCAAAAACCTCAAGGATTTTCAATTTGGATTCATCCTTTGTCTTCTCATTTTGTTTTTATAAATCTTCAATTTCTTTCTCCAACTTCAACTTCATTGCAATCAACTGATCAAAGGACTATATTATCACTAGTTATTTATGGCACAGGGGCTTGTATGTTACAATTGGTTGGCTTTGAGAATCAACACCCTTCAACTACTAATTTAGTTTGACATTTTCCATATACATCCTATTCACTTCATCATTCATCTCAATTTGAGTTTTTTCATAGTTGAGCAATCTTTGCTCCATTTTATTGACAACATCTTGTGTGAACATTACAAAGTTCATATTAAGGGTGGCATATTTAAGAAATGATGTATCCTAAAATGTTTTCAACATAACTATTCCCCTCAACTCTTGGACTACATCAAACAATCTTATCTTGTTGGTGTTCTTTTGTGTGGACCATATTGCTAGAGTCTCTATCTTTGGGTTAAACTCACAACCACTGACACCATCCTCATAATCAAACACAAAAACCATCATGGGATCATCTTGATTTCTCACTTGGTCTAACAAAAACATTTTCTTCAATTCAAGGCTAGGAAGGATCAACATATTACTCTTCAAAACCATTCATCTAGCCTCATTAAGGCTAACATTTATTTCATCAAATTTTAAATCCTTGAAAGTTCATGTCACAATTTGATCATGTTGAGATTCATCAGCACCTACTTTATTAATTTCCACCTTTTATTCAAATTCTTTCATCTTTATTTTGATCCAAAAATATTTCAATTTTGGGGTATTGATGAAATCATCATCCTTGATGAACCTCATAGAAGCCATAACCCTTTCATCTTCTTGTATTTTAGTCTCACCTTGTGCCTGTTCATCAATTCTTGCTTCTAATTTGTGTGCTTCTATTTCTTAACCAATAAGGGGTTGCTCAACTTCCTCTTCCTCTCCAACATGCCTGTAAATACTGTCCACCTCCTTAGATTCACCAACTCCTTCAGTCATTTCATATAAAACCAGTGGAGAAACATCATCAATCTTTTGACTTTTGGTAGGTGGTGAATCAAGAATAGTTGGATCTTGCACTAACATTGCATCTAGACCAGGTTCTTGAATCACAACTTCTATTGGATTTTTGACAGGGAGGTTGGTAGCCTTTATAGGCTACTTATCAAACTTGCCATATATTTTTTCAAAATTATTAATTATCATATCTTTTCTTTTTAAAGGGCCATTCTCTTCAACAAAAAATCTTTAAAATTTAGGGTTTTGTTTTCTTTTATCATCCTCAATCTTCTTCAAAATTTCCCTTTTTCTTTTCCTATTATATAACTCTTCAAAAGTGACACAATATCTAATCACATCCTCATCAAAATTGATTTGATGGGATATCCCCATCTTGGTAAGGATGACTTGTCTAACAAAGTTCATGTGACCCTCTAGATCACAAACCCTTTTTGTCCTTGATTTCAAAGAATATTTAGCCTTCAAATAGGCTTGCAACTCCTCCAAGTTATCTTCACTGATGTACCATTCACCAAACATAGTGGAATTTGGAAAAAAATGTGCCCTTATTTTGTTTTTTCATCACATCTTTCTCCATTTAGAGCATTATCCACATGAATTCAAGAAAATAAATTTTGTTTGGCATAAATTTTGGCAACACATGGGGTGGTTGAGTACACCCATATATTCTGATTATAGTATGGTCAAGCAAGAAATACCAATCATCAAAGTTATGTTTGTGACCCTATTCTGGCCTATGAGCAAGAGGCCTCAACATTTCTCTAACCTCTTTGGTCAATCTATAAAAAAGGCTACCAAGGGAATTCATTATTATGACTAAGAAATTATCATGGAACACAACATAATTATAGTTCTTACAATGAGTGTCCCATTTGTAACACCAACATTGTGTAGGCAATCTCTATCCCTTTTGATCAATCATGCTCAAGTCTATCCTACTGGACCAATTCCTTTTATTTTGATACAAAATTAAATGACACAACAAAGAATAATATTTGAACTCCATAGGTGTCTTGTTCTCCCTTATTTGTAAAAATTCATCATGTAATTTTTTCTTAATAAATGATGCAAAATCATACTCAACATTAACCTCTAGGTTATATATTCTCATGGCCATCATCATCATGCCAACTAGTATTCTATCTTGGGCATAAATTCCTAGCACTTGACACAAAGCAAAATATGTCCTTTTGAAATACACAACAAAGTCATCAACTGGAAAAGGCTCAACTATAGTGGTTGGGATTGAAATCCTTCTATTGTTGGCCCCTTTCCTCATGTACATGGGAAACTTATCACTCCTATGTGTATTTCTCAGACTGGTATATTCTCATTCAATCTTCTTCAAGTCAACTTTTGTGAGGGCTTGCTTATTGAGTATGAAGCAATTAATGATTACATTTCCATCCACAACTAATAATGGTGACCCATTTGGAAACCTAATAGTTTTGGTGGATGGATGATAGCGTTGTGTCAATATCCTAATCAAATACACATCAATGAATACATTTGGTACCACAATCTTAGCCAAATTCAAATTCTATGTGTTTAAAACTAGTCCCTATCCATCTTGCTTTTCACAAAATTACCAAAAAAGGTTCCATCCTGAGATAGGGACTCTAGCATCTTGACACCCCTCTACTACATCCTTGAATAGTTTCTTATACCCTTTTTCATCTAAATTTGGAAAAATTTCCAATAGTGACTTTTAAAGGGACCACTTCTTGGGAATAGGGGGTTCAATGCTCTTACTTACAGACTCAGATTTCTTAAGTGTCATAGTTTGATGTTTTTATGAGCTAGGGTTTTGATAGTCACTTGCTCTACCAAAATAGTTGAAAATAAAGCACAAACTAAATACCAAATTTTTTGAAGAGATTGATGAGGTAGACTTACTCAGTTGGAAGATGGATAAAGTTTGCACATAGAGCTTGAATTCATTATCTACAATCACCATTAAATTTGCTTCAATGATGAAATATAAATAAATTCCAAATTTTATTTTACTATAGAGCTGGTCATTTTGCCATTACTCTAGTTTATGCCATGAAATCAAAAAATCTTAGCATTCAAGTCTTTCAAACATATACCATTGATTTAGTTCAATCCAATGGTTGGGAAGGCACTTTAATTATAGGCATCAATGATAACCACTGTAGGGTGATGATATAGTCATTTCAATGTTTAATACTTTATCACATCACTTTAAGACCTATTTAGATCTATCACGAGACTAACAGAGCTTTTGGATAGTTATACCACATCTTTCACCACTTACCGCCACCCCAAAATCCTTGATACACATCATCACAAAATAATAGGATACATGTTACCCTTTATACCTCATACCATGTTACCACCAACCTTTAATTTGACCATCGTGGGTCCATGGGATCTTTTGACATCCCTTCACTATTTATCGTATCACTGCAAGCATTAGATTTGATTATGGTGGGAGCATGAGACATACTTTATATAAATTTTACCACTTACTGTTATCCTGTAAGACATTCTATGAAATACAAAAATAGATATAAACAACACATATTGTATAGAGTGTTACATTAAATTTATGTAAAAAATCTGACCCTAGAAATGTGCAATTACAGTTGTGATTATTGTTGCTCTAACATTTGGATTTGTTAGGAGATGGTTGCCATGATCATACAAAATGATCCTAATAGGGTTCTTCAGTAGAGAATTCATTTGTTGTGATTCATATGTACCTTCTATAGTTAAATTTTTGACCTAGAGTGTCAAGGAAAATATATGAAAAATCTAGAGTGTAGAGTCTAGAGAGTTAATATCTCTAACTATGTATATTAGGGTTTGGGTGGCTAATGTCCATTGACTGACCCTTTAACAATGAGACACTGTGTGATAGAATAATAAAATTGATGAGAATATTTAAATTAAAAAATATGTGTCTCATATATTATGAATATGTTCAAAATTAAGTGTGTAATTGATAATGTTTATGTGTGAAATGAGTTACAACACTTATCTATTTATAAGTGACTTTGAATTCAAATTTGATAATTTTTATAGATGATAAATGATCATAAAAGAAGGTCATGAAATGTTATGAGATTATATGCTATTATACCAAAAACATAAAATAACATAATAACTGTTATGAAAGTTTAAAAAGGTCATCTCCACATTTAAAAATCAACCACAATACTAATATCATTCAATTTAAAAAATTAAGTATACATATAGAAATATAAATAAAACTTAGGGAACCATTTTAAAATACCCTAAACTGGCCCCACCCAATCCACCAATCCCTAATTAAATATAGTTTCTAAGTTCATTTCATAAAAGTCCAATCAAAGGTCATCCATCCAACTCATATAAATTTATAGTAACATTAAGTTGCCTTACCATATATACATCATATTTATTAAAATAATAGTCTACCCTTACCACCATACTACCATTTATCTTCTTGTCCACTACGGGGCTGTAGTGAACCTTTACTATTTGCTCTTACTGCATCACCACATGTCAACATTTTATTTGTCATGGGGTCATTGTGAAATATTATATCTACTTAAACTCTTGCTATCATCCCACTTTTAATTTTTAGACTTCTACATGGCTGTAGTAACCAGTCTCTGTATACCACAACACCACAAGTAAAGTTCCTACATGCTGTGGGGAAGCGGTAACTATTTTTTTACTTCCTTTGCTTCTCATACACCCACCAAAGCTATTTGAATTTACTACAAGCCTGTGGTAAGAGACAAAAAACACATCAATGATCAAAATACAAATGTCTTTCAAAGGGACATGATATGGGATGCTAAATAGGATAATGATTTGGTTTCACAATAACCATTTGATTGTTGTGATTAATCAGATTATAGGTGGATTGTCTAAATAAATACACAACAAAATATTATTCATATACACAAAGAAAACAATCCAACAATGATAACAAAACACTCCAAATCAAACTTAAGTGTATGAATGAATGTGAATGCTCACTCTAACACTTAGTTAGATGAGACTAATGTGGTAAGGCTACTTCTTTACCTTTAACATCTTTCTTGTCTACTTGATAAACATTTTTTTTATATTGGTTTATTTCTCTTTGAGTGATTTACACTTCAACTCTTTCTATGTTTGGGTTTTTTGGATGGTTATATCCATGTATTTCATCCCTATGGTATAATTTTAGATGCATATGATATTATCCAATTTCCTATTTTTAAATATGAAATTATGATTTTTTTCCTAAGGAAAAAAAAGATTATGTATTAACTAAAAAATCCAAAAATAGAATGGTATCAAATAAGGTAATCTAATATTAGTAGGTGGTAGAGGAATCTTGAGGGACCACCAAGGTCAACCTTGTCTTGTATGATCATTGGATATTGGGAATTATGAAAATAATTGGGTGGACACAACATGGTACTCCTAAAGAGGATGTATTTAGTAGTGTTGAAGGGATGGAAAAAGGTAATAATATAATGTGATATAAAAATATTAATCAATTCAATATCAAGTGGATCAAGTGCATGGATAATAGATGAGATTGTAAAATAGGTTAAATGTATTTATAGAAAATTAAAATAAGCAATCTTTCAACATATCAAAATAAAAGGGAATTATGTAGAAAATTATCATGAGAGTGCGGGACATACTTTATATAACTTTTATTGATTACCACTAACCCATAAGACCTTCTATAAACTATCACGGCCCTGCAGTATGTGTTATCTATTGGCTTAGCCCTTATCTCCATATCATCATTTATCTTCTAGTCTATCATGGGACTATGGTGAACCTTTATTGTTTGCTCTTACCACATCAGAGGTCAACATTTTGTTTGTCACAGGGTCACGATGACATATTATATGCTACTCAAACTCTTGATACCAGTCCACCAATTACTTTTGAGACCTCCATAGGGATGTGATAACTAGTCTTTGTATACTACAACACCACAAGTGAAGTTCTTGCATGTTTTGGGGAAGTGATAACTATATTTTCACTACTTTTAGTTCTCGCACACCCACCAAAGCTTTTTGAATGTACTACAAGGCTACTATAAGAGACAAAAAACACATCAATTATCTAAATACAAATGTCTTTCACATAGTCATGATATGGGATGCTTATGAAAGACTCCTAGAGTAATTTTAAAAGGAATATGGACTCCTAGGATGAATTTTATGACTTTTGGAAAAAATGCCTCAAAAAATATGGTATGATGATGATGGAATGCCATGATAAATGAATTGTTATGGATTATCATGGCATTTCATCACCATGAGACCACATTTATTTAAGGCATTTATATTATATGCTACTCAAACTCTTGCCACCAACCCACCAATTACTTTTGAAACCTCCTCAGGGCTGTGGTAACCAGTTTCTGTATACTACAACACTATAAGTGAAGTTCCTATATGTTGTAAGGAAGAGGTAATTGTATTTTCATTTCTTTTGGGTCTCACACACCTACCAAAGCTATTTGAATGTAATGTAGGGATGTGGTAAGAGATTAAAAAACACATCAATGATCAAAATACAAATGTCTTTCACATAGACATGATATGGGTTGCTTATGAATGACTCCTGGAATAATTGTAAAAGGAATATGGACTCTTAAGATGAATTTTATGAATTTTGGAAAAAATACCTCAAAAAAATGTGGTCTCATGGTGATGGAATGTCATGACAAATGTCGTGTCTATGCTATTGTTTATTATTATGCTTTGATGTATTTTTTCCAAGCATCTATAGCTTGTTTGAAAGCACTTGTTTTAGGCTTTTACCATAGCAACAAGGTAGTGAATTGTTTGATAAAATGCTTTAGTATAAATGTATGAAAAATGTGGTAGCATAGACAAAATAGTGAATTGTTTGAAAAAATGCCTTCAAGAAATGTGGTCTCATGGAATGCCATGACAAGCAAATGTAATTGGTAGCTGCTCCTAATTATTAGTTATGCAATGTGAAGTAATTGCATAACAACTTAGGTTGACTTTGTAAAAACTATATTGTAATTTAAATTTTGTCATCTATCAACATCTAGTTATTAGTTAAGTCAACTGAAGTAATGCTTTGATTTTGAAATATATGCAATGCAATGTAATCAGTAATTTGAATATAAAATACAAAAATCTATTTTTTACAATTCATTGGTTAAACTCTCTATTTTATTTTATCTCTATAACCATATTGCTATAGAAATGCCTTTCAATTAAAAAAAAGTTTTTGTCTTTTAGTCTACAATTTTTTAATTTTTTTTTAAAATCTAATTTTTTCTTGATATTTTAAAAAAATCTTAAACTTTTGGTTTGCCAAATTTTTCCCCAAAATATTTTTGTTGCTATGTGTAGAACATTACAGATGATCAACATTGAAGGTTGACTATGGATCAATACCATACATTTGATGAGAGAGTAGCCGATGAGAGGGACATGGACAAATATTCATGTCCATATAATGACTATCTCAGTGGAAAGGTGAGAAAAAGAAATCTAATTTATCAACATGTGATAAGATATGGGCATAGTGGTATAAGCCCTTGGGATTACAATTATTATGAAGATATAATATAATTTCATAATGTGATAGATGAAGAGGAAACAAACATAGATGAAGTGACACCAAACACAGATGAAGAGGCAATAATGTTAGATGAAGGGGTTGAAGTTGATAGAATATTGAATGAGGGTTTAAATGATTATTGGTCCAAGTTGATGGAGGATGCTTTAAAGCATGTGTATGATAATTGCAAGTTAAGACATTTGAAAACAATCATTCAAATTCTTAGCTTGCAAGTGGTGTTTGGTTGGACAAATGAGAGTGTAGATCCGTTATTGACATTATTAAGTTCATTATTACCACCTGAATCCACATTTCCAACAAAATGAAGTCAATGTAAAAATCAAATCACTAAGTTAGGCTTAAAGAATGAAAACATCCACACATGTGTGAATGGTTGTGTATTATTTCACAATAATCTTATAAGTGAGAGTGAATGTTTGAAATGTCATGAAGCAAGGTATAGACAAGGGTTGAAATCAACTATGGTTCCTACAAAAGGTTCTTCACCACTTTTTGATAATCTCATGATTACTCTAAATGTATATGTGTAGAGACATTGTTGAACTTATGCAATGGCATGCCCAAAATAAGAGCACTGATGGAAAATAATGACATGCGCCTGATTCTAAGATGTGGATGAAATTTAATAATAGATGGCCTAATTTTTCTCAAGATCCTCATAATATAAGGTTAGGAAATGAAAACTATGTTCAACTAAAATTACTAAATGGTCAACTTGGATATAGTTTAATAAATTATAACTTGCCTCCATGGTTAGTAACTAAACCATTTTTCTTAATGCTATCATTGATTATACTAGGAAAGAAAAGTGTGACTTCAGACATAATTGATGCTTATCTAGAGCCATTAAATGATGAACTAATAGAATTTTGGAAAGAAATTTAAGAAATTCAATCTTTAAGGGATGTTCATTCAATCAAATTAACTTTAAGAGCTTCCTTATTGTTTATTATTCATGATCTTCCTGCATATGGCACATTGTCTATTCTCAGTGTTCATGGATACCATGGATGTCATGCTTGCAACTTTAAGGATTTCTTGAGGCACTCAAGAAGTTTGTGTAATTGTATTTATTATGTAAATCATGGTTACCTTAAAATTTATCATCCATATCATCGACAAAAAACATATTTCAATGGTCAAGAAGAGAATCATGAAGCACCATTACTAATAATGGGTTATTACATTGTTGAGAATAGATAAAAAATAATGCCATTTATTGAAAATGATGGGATTGTGGGTAGTAGATATGATCCATATAATGAAAGTCGTGTAAAATGGTTGTGAATTTTCTATAAGTTTCCATACTTTAAGGATATAGCCATTAGGCATACGGTTGACTTTATGCATACTAATAAAAATATAGCCTATGATATTATAAAAACTCTTTTTTGGTGCTTTTGATACTATTTCATCACGTGAAGACTTTTGATAACTAAAGATTCATCAAAATCTTTGGGTTGAAAAATGTGATGATGAAAAATATAGAAAACCTAGTGTTCCTTATGTTTGGACAAAGGAATAATTTGCATAATTTTTACAGATGATGTCTCAGACTCACTTTCCCACTGGATATGTAAGTAGTAGTATTAGAAGCCAAAATAACATTAATGGATTAAGAGGCCTCAAGACCCATGACTATCATGTCATAATCAAGAATATTTTACCTATTGTGGTAAATATATCAAGTTTGGCAAAGGGGCCAAGATTGGAAATTATAAGGTTGGGCCTAATATTAAAGAGAATGAGTTTACATGTATTATATCCTTCAAATTTTGATAGTTTGAGGGAGGAGGTTGTTTAAGTCCTTTGTCTATTGCAATGGGAATTTCCACCAACAATCTTTAACATTTCTATACATATTTTGATACATCTAGAATATGAACTAGAGCATTTTGTCCCAGTAAGAATGAGATGGATGTATCCTATAAAATGATATATGAAGGTTTTGAAAAAAATTGATCGTACTAGGGCAAAACTAGAAGATAGCATGTCTGAGGGATATTCAATACAAGAGGCCATGGGATTTTGTACAAAATACATGAAGGATTTTTAAAATGTCAATCAACATGTATGGGATGATGATAGAGATGAAACAATTGTAGGTGAAGTATTAGAAGGCAATGGATGTCACTTCTAGCTATAACATCAAGAAAGAAGTGTGATACATGCCTATATTCTTCAAAACACATGTTCGTTTGATAAGTGGCATAGGTTAAAAAAATTTACATAATAATTTATTTATTAAATTGCATTTACACATTTATATTATTAATCTTTCTATTTGTACATTAATATTCTATGTAGAAAATATGAAGAAGAGAATCAAGCTTGGATGCAACATCGACCTCAGAAGCACATACATCATGATTTGATTGGAGGTGATTCTTTTCTAAAATTTGAAGAATGGATTACTAATGAAGTTAGTGATGCAAAAAAAGGTCAAGATATGGAGGAAAGTGAGCTTTCACAATATCCACATTTATGGCCTATGAATTTTAGTGGAATGTGGGCCTATGGTAGTCATTTAAGAGTGGAAGAAAAAGATAAAGGAAAGACAAATTGTGATTGTTTGTTAGTGCTAAATTTATTCACAAAAATGAGAAGAAAATTTATGTTGGATTCATCCAAAAAATTATTCAAGTGGATTTTGGTGAAAATAGTCCTATATTATTAAAATGTAAGTGGATCCAACCATCTATAGTATAATTTGATGAGTATGGATTTGTATGCATAAATATAGGATAATTTTTATCAGAGACAAATGAGCCATATGTTTCCCTTCAAATGAACCAATCATTTATAATTGATGATGTAAGAAGCCTAGGATGGTCATATGTCATTCAAACAAAGTCTCATTCCAAATGAAAATTCATGGAAGTTGTCAATATAATGCTTGATGGGCAATATGTTAATTTAGAAGAAACATTCGAAGAAGTGGATGAAGATGATGATGGAGTGTTTGAAGAAGAGATTTTGATTACCAATTAAGAGATTGGGAGAGAGAATGTATTGCATGTCACAAATGAGGATGAGGAAGAGAATCAAGCAGATGCAGACATGAGTGACCAGGGTTCATAAGTGTCAATATCTAGTTGAAATAAGGGATAGTCATATTGGTAGTCTGATACCTATAATTGTAAACATATTCTTGGTTTTTGACTACAAATTCTTTTTAATCTATAAAATGAATTCTATTTTAATTTTCCATTTTAACTTATGAACTCAATAAAGTTTTACTGATTTAATTTGTTGATTTATACATTATTATATATTTAGACTTCAAGAAATGAGGAAAAAGACTGTAAGGTGAAAGTTAGTCAATGATAGTGATCATAATGCTGAAATTTATTGACAGATTATGAGTACTTTTATAGATGAAAAGTGGCCAAGAATGATGAATATTTATCATGTCTTGGTTTAACAAATAGGCAATTTGTAAATCTACTAAATAGTATATTATTTGTTTAATAGTGTTTAATGAAATTTTATAGGCAAGAGATTTATGTATATAAGACATAATATGATATTTTTTTATAGGCAAGAAAAAGAGTGAAAAAAGAATGGATAAAAAACAAAAGGAAAGAAAATATATAGTGTCATTATCTCGTAGAAGCCAACACATTTGTGATTCAACAAATGCAGTTGGTGAAAATAATAATTGTGATGATGTGTAGCTTGATATAACACATGGTAATGTGTAACTTGATATAGCACATGGTGATGTGCAACCTGATATAACACATGGTGATGTGAAACATCGTGATGATCTCTTAGCATAAAGTCTAAGAGAGATTATTGAAAAAAATTAGAGAAAAGGAACAATAGGTCTGTAGATGATTTATTCAACATTAAAAATATGTGTTTTAAGTGAAATATATGGAGATCAGTACTAATCTACCTACTCATACCACACCTAATGTGGCCAAGGAGCATGAAGTTCTAGTTAATGAAAGTCATAAAAAAAGACTGCTTGCATCTGTTATGCTTCAAAGTGCACCTATTGCATCTAGAACTTTTGATGGAACTAGTGGATCAACCAGAAATATTAGTAGTGGTTTAATAGAAGATGTGTCTGCTTTTGTCTAAAGACAAATATTGAGTCAAGATTTGTATATATCTACAAATAGGAATGTAGAAGAAAGAAAATTAGAATGCAAGAATCCATTCTTGGTTGAGGTATCGAGAGATGGTGAGCCTATTAGGCCAAATGCTGCAAAGTGGGCCTCCGAGTTGGGTGTAAGATGTAGGGCCCTTTTGGATATTTGAAAATCAAGGTTTGAAAAGTAAGATCCATGAACTGTGGAAAATTTTATACACAAAATAGAAAATGCTTTTGAGACTAATAGTGGAAAAATCTCTAGAAAATATTACAAGCAAAAGATGAGAATTTTGATGAATAATTTTATATACAACTATAGAAAAACAATCATGAATGGAAAAGAGAGGTTATATTCTACTTTATCTCCTAAATAGTAGGAGGCATTGAAAGAAAGTATGCATTCTAAAGAATAAATGGAAAAGAGTAACAAAGGAAAGAGAGCAAGAGATAATGTGAGGGTTGGATATACATTTGGCTAAGGTGGGTTTCAGGCCAAAATGGACAAATTTATAGTAAGTGTATGGCTTTTTGGTTCATGCTTAAAGAATTAGTGTTGAACTAGTTGAGGTAATATAATAGGTGTCAATTATCTATCCCAATGTTTTATCATTATTCATGATTAAAATGTTCTTTTATCTTAATAGAGTTTAATTTGTTGCTAACTATTTCCACAATACTTGATTCAATCTTATTTTGGAGGGATTTGAGACTTATTTACTTGTCTTGAAACAATCTTCTATTCCATTCCTTCCAGAGTTCCTAGATTATAATTGTGGGACTTATCAACCATAAACAATGATAAGTAGAATGTCTTTTGATATTGATCCAGTATGGAAACAAAGTAATTATATAATTAAGAAGGGCACTCTTTCATCTTAGCTTTGTGCATAACCACCTCCAACATTCAAAAGAGAATTGACAACCAAAATCTTCTCTCTTTGACTCGCATTAACTCTACCATATCCTAAATTTCCATCAACACCTTGTGAATCCCCTTTCTCAGGTCATCATTTTCTTCTTGAAGAACCTAGAATCAATTCAAATTTCCTCTGCAACTTTGTATGTGACCTTACCCTGCTCCATTTTTATAATATAATGTGTGTTTTATATCTCAATATAATGTGAATTTTTTTTTGTTTTGCAAACATTTATTAATAAATTCTAAGAAGGGGATAAATTCTAGGTGTTGGATCCATTTGATGGTGCTACTATGGGCATTCGGTAGATTCACTCACTATCTATTATACATGGAGTCAAATTAAAAGGAATAGGAGATACAAATGTAAATATTTTAAAGGTCACAAATAACATACCCCTTGCTTATGAAGACAAACTAGATGGAGCTATCCATATAAAAGAGAAAGAAAGGATCTTCACATGGTGGCCACTAAAATATTTGAAAAAAATGACATAGTTGATGTTTAGCATGTATTAACTATTAGATAACTTGGCTCACTACTTTATGTAATGGTTTGAATGTGTTGTTCAAGGATATTCTTAGTGTTTTTTGTATATTTTGGAATTGTATAATAAAAAAAATGCATTGTAACTTCATTTTCTCATTCATGGCACTGAGAAACACACTTTGTATTAACACATTTTTTAAAGCAAAGACACATATTTCTGTCTTATATCTACTGTAAGAACACCTTTTCTCAATAAAATTTTAGTATTTTAATTTCTTAATAGCTGTTTCATTATGTGCAAATGAATGATTGATATATTTTTATGTGTTTTATGTCATATGTTTTGAAGTCTCATCATTATGTCATATGTTTGGTGGCACCTGTATCTAATACCCAAACATTTATTAATTCATCCTGAGTTTCAAATTCGAGTAAGCTATATTCCCTAATGATGTAAATGTTGATTCATGAGAAATATTCATGGATTCATCATAGTCATGCTTTACGTATTGAGCAGAATAGTATTTATGCATTTTAGGATCACTGCCCTATAGCATGGGCCATTTAAAAGTCTCATGGCCACATGAATCTAGGACTATTTTTAGTGCTATAATTGGTAGTGACATAATTGATTTATAGCATAATTGGAGCTACTTTTCTTGTGCCTAATATTAAGGTACTCTTATTACTTAATTGGAGTTGACTTAAGCAATCTACATCCTTATTGGAATTACCTTTCTTGTACTTAAATTTTTGCATACTCTTGCCAACTATAAATTAATGAAGAAGTTAATGGAGTCTTAATCAGTATGGTATGTGACAAATCTAAAATAAGAGTATAAAATTTGACATCTCTCCAAAAATTTTAGATAAATATATTTAAAATATTTGTACTACTTATGCATCCAATAGAAGCTAAAAAAATACCCCTGGCTGCCGAATGTAACAAGTAAAATAGTGTAATGGGTATCTATAATCATCATTTGTAATCTATATTGAAGGTTTTCTAAATTCTTCTTTCAAGAAGTGAGCATTTACAATTACATCAATTATATGTTTTTGATATTATAAGTATACAAAGAGGGTGTAAAGCCCAAGTATAAAAAGCCCAAGGGGAAGCAAAATAGGCCAAAGGCCACTAATATCCAAAAAATAGTGGACAGATAAAAGCAAAATAGGAAACAATAAATATACTAGAGATTAACCATAACAAAAACACTTATTTTTGATCAAATCTTTTCAATCTTCTTTGATGACTTGAGAAGGTCCTCCATGCTAGCAATTTTTCTTTCTATATATTTATCTTCTTTCGAGAGGTTTTATATAATAAATAAGGAAAAAGCTGTATGATGGACAAATTTCAAGCAAATAGTGGTTAAAACCTTCATTTTATTCTGAAGGGAGTGCAAACCCTTCTTCACTTCCTTCAACTCCCTTTTGATTTGGCTCTCCTCTTCATTGGTATCCATGAAATCTTCCTTGTTAGAATCATAAATGGAGTCATTCAGCTCCTCAAGATAATTGGTTCCCTCCTTCTCCAATTAGTGATTAGGATTGGCTTTATCTTTTAATTTACCTACTTCCTCCCTCAGATTCGAGGTAGAGGGATCATCCATAGTCTTTACCATTGAAAAATTTCCCCCTTCCAGTCTCCTAGATATCTTGATATTCATCTTTCTTTTTGTACAACTCTAAAATTTAAAACTAGACCCTTCCTCTACAACCTCCTCAACTTGCACCTAGGCCTCTAGGTGCTCTTTGTCACTGGCCAAATTTTGAGGCTCCACACCCACCACTTTCTTGTTCTTACTCTTTCCCTGAGTGATCTTCTCATAATTGATCTGAATCATCAATTTCCTCTTTTTATTTCTAGAAAAAGAAGGGTTATTTTTAGCTCCTACAACCCTTAGATATCTAGAGAGTGAGAAGGGTCAGGGGATTTAGAGGTCATAGTTATTAGAGAGGGACAAACAGAGCCTAGTCAGAGAGGGGAAAAGATTTCAAACTTAGGGGATAGATTTGAAGAGGTGGGAACAAGGTTCTTGAAAAAGGGTAGGGAACCATGGGGACCCACTCTTAGGTGAATGTGATATTCATTAGGGTCACTGTCATGGAAACTATTTAACACCTATGATTTTAAAGGCTTAAAGGGACACAATGTAAGGTGAAAGTGATAAAGCTTGAAGATAAGACCTTAGTAGAGTATAATGATAGAGGCAGCTAGGTTTTTTTCCAAGGAATTTTTGATAGACTTAATAGACTTCTCCTTTAATGAAATTTTTTTTCAACCCCTCTAGGTTTTGAACTTTGGTAAATCTTTTCAATATTTTATCCTCACAACTTATACCCATGGCATTAAAAACAACTCCTCACTCAAAACAAACTCTATACCTCCAACCTAAACTTTACGATCACCATCCTAGCTCAAAGCAAACTAAATGGAGATGTTCTCATCACATCCATTCAGACATTCAATAAAATGAGAAATTCCACCTTCATAACATATACTCTAGATTATAACATCTACTTTGGTTTCACCACATGATAATGTCTTAGTTTTAACTTTTTTTCCTCCCATGACTGAAAGCTTCATCGAATTGTTACTTGGCTAAAAAGGGACCCAAACCAAAGTGAACCACCACCAAAGATTAACAAAAATTTAATCAAAAAATCTGGAAGCTTTTAAAGTCCACACCCAATATTTAGTAAAATGCAGGTTGATCATATAATGATTGCATATGTGAAAGAGATTGACAAGAATTGTCATGTGAGAATGTGCCTTAAAGGATTGAGGCTACCTCCTGTGATATTGATTTTCTTTGATGTGAAAATACTCATAACAAATGTGATCAGGACACAATGATGACTAGTGTTAAATTAGTGAATAAAAATGACTAAATATACTACCAAATTAATCAAAATTGATGATTAAATTAATGACTAAATACACTACCAATGGACATAAATCAATGAATAAAAATGACTAAATAATTGACTAGTTAATAATAATCAATGGCTAAATTAATGATTAAATATATTAGTGAATAAAAAATGCCTAAATAAGTGACCAAATTATAGCAATCAATGACTAAATAAATGATTAAATATACTAGTAAATCGATCAATTAAAACAATTAATAAATGACTAAAAATGGTTAAGTCATCAATTGGTCGTGTTATAAATGACTGGCAATAAACTACTAATGGTCACGTGATCATGTTTGGTCATTTATATGCAATTTTTAGTAATTTTTCTAATCATATATTATTGTTTTCCTACTAGTGAAAGATTCAAACTTTATGCACATTACTTATAATTTTAAACTTTGAATAATATAACACCAAAACTTAAGTGGTTTTCCTTGTTTCAAACATGTTTAACATGTAAAGATTCAAAATTTATGTGTGTTTCTTATAATTTTAACTTTGAATAATGTAACACCAATACATAAGTGGTTTTGTTTGTTCCAGACATTAATAACATGTAAAGATTCAAACATTATGTGCATTTCTTATTATTCTGAACTTTGAATAATGTAACAGAAAAACTTAATTAGTTTTTCTCGTTCTAGATATGTTTAACATGTAAAAATTTAAACTTAAGAATTTTTTCTCATTTTGGATATGTTTAACTTGTAAAGATTCAAAATTTGTGTACATTTCTTATAATTTTGAATTTTGAATAATGTAACACCATGACTTAGGTGATTTTACTCATTTTAGACATGTTTAACATGTAAAGATTTAAAATTTATGCACATTTCTTATAATTTTGAACTTTAAATAATGTAACACCAAGACATAAGTGGTTTTGCTCATTTTGGACATGTTCAACATGTAAAGATTCAAACTTTAAGCATGTTTCTTATAATTTTAAACTCTAAATAACATAACACCAAGACTTAAGTTGTTATGCTCGTTTCAAACTTGTTTAACTTGTAAAAATTAAAACTTTATGCTTGTTTCTTATAATTTTAAACTTTGAATAATGTAACACCAAGACTTAAGTGGTTCTACTCATTTCAAACATGTTTAAGATGTAAAGATTCAAACTTTATTCTCATTTTTTATAAATTTTTAACTTTGAATAATGTAACACCAAAACATAAGTGGTTTTACTTGTTTCAGACATATATAATATTTAAAGATTCAAAATTTATGTGCATTTCATATAATTTTGAACTTTGGATAATGTAAAACCAAAAACTAGGCAGTTTTGTTGGTTTCTGACATGTGTAACATGTAAAGATGCAAACTTTAGATGCATTTTTTATAATTTCTAACTTTGAATAATGTATGTAACATCAAAACTTAAGTTTTTTTGCTTAATTCAGACATGTTAAACATGTAAAGATTCAATCTTTATGTGCATTTCTTATCATTTTGAACTTTGAATAACGTAACACCAAAAATTAAGTGGGTTTGCTCATTTTAGACATGTTAAAAATATAAATATTCAAATTTTAGTTGTGTTTCTTATAATTTTGAAATTTGAATAATGTAACACCAAAACTTGAGCAGTTTTGCTAGTTTTGAACATGTTCAACAATTAAAGATTCAAAATTTATGCATGTTTCTTCTAATTTTGAATTTTGAATAATGTAACGTCAAAATTTAAGTGGTTTTACTCATTATGGACATGTTCCACATGTAAATATTCAAACTTTGTGTGTGTTTCTTCTAATTTTGATCTTTGAATAATGTAACACCAAAACTTAAACAGTTTTGCTCACTCTAAAAATGATCAAGATGTAAAGATTCAAAATTTATGCATGTTCTTATAATTTTGAATTTTGAATATCATAACACCAAAACTTAAGTGGTTTTGCTTGCTCTAGACAAGTTCAACCTATAAATATTTAAACTTTATGTGCGTTTATCATAATTTTGAACTTTAAATAATGTAACACCAAAACTTAAGTGGTAATGCTTGTTTCAAACATATTCAACATGTAAATATTCAAAATTTATACATGTTTATTCCATTTTTAAACTTTGAATTCTATAACACCAAAACCTAAGTGGTTTTTCTCGTTTCATACATGTTCAACATGTAAATATTTAAAATTTAGGTGTGTTTCTTATAATTTTAAACAATGAATAATGTAACATCAAAACATAAGTGGTTTTACTTATTTTGGACATGATAAATATGTACAAATACATTCAAACTTTATGCATATTTCTTCTAATTCTTAACTTTGAATAATGTAACACCAAAACTTAAGTGGTTTTGCTCATTTTAGACATGTTTTGCATGTAAAGATTCAAAGTTTAGGCATGTTTCTTATAATTTTGAACTTTGAATAATGTAACACAAAAATTTAAGTAGTTTTGCTTGCTTTGGACATGTTATACATGTAAATATTCAAACTTTAGGTGTGCTTCTTATAATTTTGAACTTTGAATAACATAACACCAAAACTTAAGTAGTTTTGGTTATTTTGCATAGGTTTTACATATAAAGATTCAAACTTTAGGCATGTTTCTTATAATTTTGAAATTTGAATAATGTAACACAAAAATTTAAGTGGTTTTACTCATTTTGGATGTGTTCAACATGTAAATATTCAAAAAAATTACATGTTTCTTATAATTTTAAATTTTGAATAATGTGACACTAAAACTTAAGTGGTTTTGCTCATTTTGGACATGTTCAACATGTAAAGATTTAAAATTTATGCATGTTTCTCAAAAAAATTAACTTTGAATAACGTAATACCAAATTAGAATTAGTTTTTCTCATTTTGTACATGTTCAACATGCAAAGATTCAAACTTTATGCGCATTTCTTATAATTTTAAAGTTTGAATAATGTAACGCCAAAACTTAAATAATTTTTTTCATTGCAGACATGTTCAACATGTAAAGGTTTAAAATTTATGCATGTTTCTTATAATTTTGAAATTTTAATAACATAACACCAAAAATTAAGTCATTTTTCTCATTTTAAACATGTTTAATATGAAAATTTTCAATATTTATGCATTTTTTTAATAATTTTGAACTTTGAATAATGTAACACCAAAACTTAAGTGGTTTTGCTCATTTTGGCCACGTTTAATAACATGTAAAGATTCAAAATTTATGCACATTTTTTGTAATTTTAAATTTTGAATAATGTAAAACCAAAACTTAAGCAATCTTGCTCCTTTTGACAATGTTTAACATGTAAATATTCAAACTTTAGGTGCATTTATTGTAATTTCAAACATCGAATAACGTAACACCAAAACATCAAACTTTATGCACTTTTTTTATAATTTTGACCCATTTTAACATATAAAGATTCAAACTTTATGTGTGTTTCTTGTAATTTTGAAATTTGAATAACATAACACCAAAACTTATTTGCTTTTCCTCATTTCGACAATGTTTAACATGAAAAAATTCAAGGTTTATGCATGTTTATTCTAATTTCAAAATTTGAATAACATAACACAAAAATTTAAGTGGCTTTGCTCATTTCAAATATGTTCAACATGTAATGTTTCAAACTTAATGTGCATTTTTTGTAATTTAAAAATTTGAATAGCGTAACACCAAAACTTAAGGAAATTTTCTCATTTTGAACATGTTTAACATGTAAAGATTCAAACTTTTTACATGTTTCTTGTAGTTTCAAACTTTGAATAACATAATACCAAAACTTAAGTGGTTTTTTTCAATTTGAACATGTTTAACATGTAAAGATTCAAACTTTATGCATGTTTCTTATATTTTTAAACTTTGAATAATGTAAAACCAAAACTAAAATGATTTTTCTTGTTTTGAACATGTTTAACATGTAAATATTCAAACTTTATGCATGTTTCTTATAGTTTAAAACTTTGAATAATGTAACACCAAAACATAAGTGGTTTTACTCATTTTGAACATGTTTAACATGTAAAGATTCAAAATTTATGCACATTTCTTATTATTTTGAACATTGAATAATGTAACCCCAAAATTTAAATAGTTTTGCTCATTTTGACCATGTTAAACATGTAAATATTTTAACTTTATGCATATTTCTTGTAATTTTAAACTTTTGAGTAACGTAACACCAAAACTTAAGCAGTTTTGCTCATTTTGACCATGTTTAACATGTAAAGATTCAAAATTTATGTGTATTTCTTATAATTTTGAACTTTGAATAATGTAACACCAAAACTTAAGTAATTTTCTCATTCCAAACATGTTTAACATGTAAAGATTCAAACTTTATGCATGTATCTTATAATTTTGAACTTTTAATAATATAACACCAAAACTTAAGTAGTTTTGTTCATTTGGGACATGTTTAACATGTAAAGATTAAAACTTTATGCCATTTTATTTTAATTTGGAACTTTGAGTAACATAACACCAAAACTTAAGTAGTTTTACTCATTTTGGACATGTTCAAAATGTAAAGATACGAACTTTGAATAATGTAACACCAAAACTTAAGTGGTTTTACACATTCCAGACATGTTTGGCATGTAAAGATTCAAACATTATTCATGTTTCTTGTAATTTTGAACTTTGAATAACATACCACCAAGACTTAAGCAATTTTGCTCATTTTAACCATGTTTATTTAACATTTAAAGATTCAAAATTGAATAACGTAACACCAATACTTAAGTGGTTTTGCTCATTCTAGACATGTATAACATGTAAAGATTCAAATTTTATGTGTATTTCTTATAATTTTGAACTTTGAATAACGTAATATGAAAATTTAAGTAGTTTTTCTCATTCTACACATGTTTAACATGTAAAGATTCAAACTTTAAACATGTTTCTTATAATTTTGAACTTTGAATAATATAACACCAAAACTTAAGTTGTTTTGCTCATTTTGGACATGTTTAACATGTAAAGATTCAAATATTATGTGTGTTTCTTATAATTTTGAACTTTGAATAATGTAACATTAAAACTTAAGTAGTTTTGCTCGTTAATGATATGTTTAACATGTAAAGATTCAAACTTTATGTGTGTTTCTTATATTTTTAAACTTTTAATAATGTAACACCAAAACTTAAGTGGTTTTACTTTTTCTAGATATGTTTAACATGTAAAGATTCAAAATTTGTGTGTGTTTCTTATAATTTTAAACTTTGAATAACATAACACCAAGACTTAAGTGGTTTTACTCATTTCAGACATGTTCAACATGTAAAGATTTAAACTTTATGTGTATTTCTTATAATTTTGAAATTTGAATAATGTAACACCTAGACATAATTGGGTTTGCTCCTTTTGGACATGTTTAACATGTAAATATTTAAAATTTATGCACATTTCTAATCATTTTGAACTTTGAATAATGTAACACCAAGACTTAAGTGGTTTTGCTTATTTCAGACTTGCTAAACATGTAAAGATTAAAACTTTATATGTGTTTCTTATAATTTTGAACTTTGAATAATGTAACACCAAGACTTAAATAGTTTTGCTTATTTTAGACATGTTTAACATGTAAAGATTTAAACTTTATGCATGCTTCTTATAATTTTGAAATTTGATTAATGTAACACCAAAATTTAAGTGGTTATACTCATTTTAGACATGGTTAAAATGTAAATATTCAAACTTTATGTGCAATTTTTTTATAGTTTTGAACTTTGAATAACATAACACTAAAACTTAAGTGGTTTTGCTTATTTTTGACATGTTTAACATGTAAAGATTCAAATTTTAGGGACGTTTCTTATAATTTTGAACTTTGAATAATGTAACACCAAAACTTAAATAGTTTTTCTCATTTTAAACATGTTCAACATGTAAAGATTCAAATTTTATTCAAGTTTCTTATAATTTTGAACTGTGAATAAATTAACACTAAATCTTAAGCAATTTTGATCATTTTGTACATGTTCAACATGTAAAATTCAAACTTTAGAAGTGTTTCTTATAATTTTAAACTTTGAATAATTTTACACCAAAACTCATGTAGTTTTGCTCATTTTGAACATGTTTGAAATGTAAAGATTCAAACTTTATGTGCATTAGTACTAATTTTTATCTTTGAATAATGTAACACTAAAATTTAAGTGGTTTTGCTTGTTCTAAATATGTTCAACATGTAAAGATTCAAATTTTAGGCATGTTTCTTATACTTTTGAACTTTGAATATTGTAACACCAAAACTTAAGCCATTTACTCATTCCAAACATGTTCAACATGTAAAGATTCAAATTTTATATGTGTTTATTATAATTTTGAACTTTAAATAATGTAACACCAAAACTTAAGTCGTTTTCCTCATTTTGAACATGTTCAACATGTAAAGATTCAAAATTTATGTGTTTATTATAATTTTGAACTTTAAATAATGTAACACCAAAACTTAAGTGGTTTTCCTCATTTTGTTCATGTTCAACATGTAAAGATTCAAACTTTATATGCATTTCTTATAATTTTGATCTTTGAAAAATGTAACAGCAAAACATAAGTGGTTTTGCTCATTTTGTACATGTTTAACATGTAAAGATTCAAACTCTATGTGCCTTTATTATAATTTTGAATTTTTAAATAATGTAACACCAAAACTTAAGTGGTTTTGATTATTGCAGACATGTTCAAAATGTAAAAATTCAATATTTATGTATGTTTTTTATAATTTTAAACTTTGAATAATTTAACACCAAAATTTAGGTGGTTTTACTCATTTCAAACATGTATAATATGTAAAGTTTCAAACTTTATGCATGTTTCTTATAATTTTGAATGTTAAATAATGTATAAAAAAAATTAATCGATTTTGCTC
Organism: Torreya grandis; assembly: GCA_037957365.1. Taxonomy (NCBI): domain Eukaryota; kingdom Viridiplantae; phylum Streptophyta; class Pinopsida; order Cupressales; family Taxaceae; genus Torreya; species Torreya grandis. The sequence goes on from JARHVA010002299.1 coordinate 46,605, forward strand.
ATTTTTAACATGTTTAACATTTAAAGATTCAAACTTTATGCACATTTCTTATAATTTTGAACTTTGAATAATCTAACACCAAAACTTAAGCAGTTTTACTCATTTCAAATATGTTTAACATGTAGAGAATCAAACTTTATGCAGTTTTCTTATAATTTTGAAATTTGAGTAATGTAACACCAAGACTTAAGTAGTTTTTCTCATTCTAGACATGTTTAACATTTAAAGATTCAAAATTTATGCACATTTATTATAATTTTGAACTTTGAATAATGTTACACCATAACTTAAGTGGTTTTACTCATTTTTGACATGTTCAACATATAAAGATTCAAATTTTATGTGTGTTTCTTATAATTTTTAACTTTGAATATATAACACCAAGATTTAAGTGGTTTTGCTCTTTGTGGACATGTTTAACATGTAAAGATTCAAATTTTATGCATGTTTCTTATAATTTTTAACTTTGTGTTAGAAGTACAATCCACTAAGAGTGGGGTTAATCAATGGTGACAAATAATCCAATTCAATTTCTAAACCCTTCAAATTCTTAAGTAATCAATACAATCGTTCATGAAGCATACAGATCATTCATAACAGTGAATAAGATGAATAAATCAAGATCACATACGCAACACAAGATCTACATGAAAACCCCCCTTGGGGAATAAAACCCACTCTCAAGCTTAAAAACATGTGGACTACTATCCTATAAGATGATCACAAACATGAGACTGATCAAGTCCTTCTGACCAAGAACCTTGGTCAAGTAATTCTAACATAAGGCCTTTAGTGAAACAACTATTCCACAAGGAACACCTAACCCTAAGATGATCTAGTCCTTTTGACCACCTATTCAGTCAAGTCCTTCTAACCTAGAACTTTACTCAAGTCCTTCTGACCTAAGGCCTTTATTGAAACACCTATTTCATAAGGAACAACTATCCCTAAGGAAGATCAAATCCTTTAGAACCTCCTTTGAAATGAATACCTCCACTTTAGAACTGATGTCTTCAACACTTGATGATGGACCTTTGATAACATAGGCTTCTTCACACACTTAAAATGCATCCAAAACCACCTTTTGGATCATTCCACTCCTCACCACCTCCTTAGTGCATATACAACCACCAAACCTACAATAGCTTTGTCACAACAACAACATGACCATGGGGTCATCCACACAGACCATACTCTGATCTACCTCTCAAATCAACCACCAAGCTCACACAAACATCATCTATCCTTTGCTCATCCACAAATCATCCAAACATCTTTTTAGATCAATGTAGACCTTTTCGCTCATCCTCAACCTGTAAGAACACTATTCTGATAATAAAAATAAGACCTAGAAGTCATACACATAATCCTCAATCTATTCAGCTCATCAACCCAACCATTGGGCATACTCACTCTCTTCTCTTCTTCGCTATAATGAATAATCCACACATACAAGCCTCCACTTCAAGTAGCTACTCACATGTCTCTCATGCATATCTTCCCAAAAATCTAGAAATCACCATCTTTGATTTTACCTTTTATAGAGCCTTCATGAATTATCAAGTCGACAATATTTTCTTGTTGGCCACAATACATTTTTTCACCCTTAAGACATCTAACATGAGTTACACTTAAGCACAACACACTTTCAAATAGGCCTAAGTCACCTTTTAGGTCCTATGATGACCCATTCACCTGTTTGACACTTCTTCAAGCAAACTAATAACACAGGTACAATTTCCAGCACATAGACCCATTCCAAATGAACTATAGGTCCCCCTTAAGTTCCAACATCCATCACAGTACCCTTCTGTTTATGCATAATTTGCTCAAACAACATTATATACAATAACCATTATGAGCAAACACACAATTAGCTTCTAAACATTTGTTTATACTAGATATGATTATTCAAACATTAATAATGCTTATAACATCCTCATGTATTCTAAAACATGTTCTAATCAATAGTTCATCTAAAAACATCAAATTGTCAAAAAACATAACTCAAATATCCTTCTCAGGTTACTTGTAGAGCATATATGAGAACATAGTCAATTTTGAACCTTCATAGATTTTATTGTACACATTTTAAAAACTTAAAATATATATATATTTATATATGCACCTAGGATTCCTCTACAAATTTGATTTTTACACCATGAGCAAATTCTACATGTATCAAAAGATATGGCCCAAAAACTAGACACTGATCTTTCCTTTGTTAAATTCAAATATTTGAATTCAAACGGTCATAGTTAAACCTTAGACATTATGCTATCATCTCATGTCCTCACTTATTATATTAATCATGCACCATCATTCTTATTATAAGGATTTAAATATTTAATGATGTTAAACTTCAAATAGGTTGACGACTTTGACTCTACTCGTACCATCGATCTCAATCACATGATTAAATTTGAACCATTAGATCCTTATCCTTTACCTTTGCTTAGAGTTAAAACCTCAAACACTTTTTACCATATCTCTTCTTCCTAAAATATTGGATTAAACTTCTTACCGTGAGATTTTCTTGAACTTTACCTTGTGCAAAATTGACTAACTATGGGAACCATTGTAATCTATCTGAGAAGCTAACTTTGAATAGATATAGCTTATGATGTAATCAAACACATGTTATCAATTTTGCACCATATGATCTTCATTTATAGGGGAATCCAACCATGTATCAACTTAATCCTGAAACCTTCACATGTGTGAGACATAACTCCATTAATCTTCTCACTTCGATATTTTGCCACTAAGCTAACTATGTCAAAAACCGCCTAGAAAACCAACTTTGCACATGCATATATTTTGATGCAATTCATTTCATGACCTAAAATTTAGTGTATATCAAATAGACACAAAAATTAACAAATATAACACCATCAAAAATGCCTACTTATATTTTCTTTCCAAATTGCAAATTTGGCTAAGTATGGGAAGACATTGCCAAACTCCTTGGGAGCCCAAATTTACACATGCATATCTTATGTTGTAATTTGTCTCATGACCTAAAATTTATCTCATAGTAAATAGGCATAAATGTGATCACAACCATATAAGAAACTCCCCCTAAGTCATCCACATGTGGTAATGGTGATGTCAACAAACTGTCTACTTAGATTTTCTGCCACTAGACCCAAAATGTCTAGATGAGGTAATGGTGATGTCAACAAACTACCTACTCAGATTTTTTGCCACTAGACCCAAAATATCTAGATGAAAACAATGATCAACTAAATGAAATACACTCATGCACAGAAGAAATCAAATCATTATTGACTTTTTATAGGACTCTTCACTCATGCTCAATACCTTAGACTCATCCCTAAACAACTTTAACAATTTAAACTCTGAAGATCAATCAAGCCTTCTTCAAGCATACTAGGACAAACACATTACACACTTTGTCATCGTCACTTATACTATCAAGGCACTTTAACCACTCATTTGGACACCTCCATGAAATCACCATTACATCATTGACAACTCTCCAAAATTTTGAATAATGTAACACTAGTACTTATGTGATTTTTCTCATTTCAGAAATGTTTAACATGTAAAGGTTCCAACTTTATACGTGTTTCTTATAATTTTTAACTTTGAATAATGTAACATAAAAAATTAAGTGGTTTTGCTCATTTAAAACATGTTTAACATGTAAAGATTCAAACCTTTCACACATTTCTTTCAATTTCAAACTTTGATTAACGTAAGCCAAAAACTTAAGAGGTTTTAATTTTTTAGACATGTTTAACATGTAAAGATTCAAATTTTATGCATGTTTCTTATAATTTTGAACTTTGAATAACGTAACACCAAAACTTAAGTGGTTTTACTCATTTCTCACATGTTTAATGTAAAAATTCAAACTTTAGGTGTGTTTATTATAATTTTGAACTTTGAATAATGTAACACCAAAATTTAAGTGGTTTTGCTCATTTTAGACATGTTTAATAAGTAACAATTCAAACTTTATGCAAATTTATTATAATTTTGAGCTTTGAATAATGTAACACCAAAACTTAAATGGTATTACTCATTACAGACATGTTTAACTTGTAAAGATTCAAATTTTATACATGTTTCTTATAATTTTGAACTTTCAATAATGTAACACCAAAACATAAGTAATTTTGCTCGTTTCAAACATGTTTAACATATAAAGATTCAAAATTTATACATGTTTTTTATAATTTTGAACTTTGAATAATGTAACACCAAAAAGTAAGTGGTTTTGCTCATTCTATACATGTTCAACATGTAAAGAATTAAACTTTATGCATATTTCTTATAATTTCAAACTTTGAATAACATTAAACTTTATGTAAAGCTTCAAAATTTATGTGCAATTCTTTTAATTTTGAACTTTAAATAATGTAACACCAAAACTTAAGTGGTTTGCTCATTCTAGACATGTTTAGCATGTAAAGATTCAAACTTTAAGCACATTTCTTATAGTTTTGAAATTTGAATAATGTAACACCAAAACTTAAGTTGTTTTGATTATTCTGGCTATGTTTAACATGTAAATATTCAAACTTTATGTATATTTCTTATAATTTTGAACTTAGAATAATGTAACACTAATACTTGAGTAGTTTTGCTCATTTTAGACACGTTTAACATGTAAATATTCAAACTTTAAGCGTGTTTCTTGTAATTTTGAACTTTGAATAATGTAACACCAAAACTTAAGTAGTTTTGATCAGTTTGAATATGTTTAACGTGAATATATTCAAATTTTATGCATGTTTTTTTTAATTTTGAGTAACATAACACCAAAACTTAAACAATTTTGCTCATTTTGGACATGTCCAACATGTAAATATTCAAACTTTATGCATGTTTCTTGTAAATTTGAACTTTAAATAATGTAAAACCAAAACTTAAGTGGTTTTGCTCATTCTATACATGTTCAACATGTAAAGATTCAAAATCTATGCACATTTCTTATAATTATGAATGTTGAATAATGTAACACCAAAACTTAGGAGGTTTTGCTCAATCTAGACATGTTCAACATGTGAAGATTCAAAATTTATGTGCATTTCTTATAATTATGAACTTTGAATAATGTAACACATTAATTTTAGTGGTTTTACTCCATCCAGACATGTTCAACATATAAAGATTCAAATTTTATGTGTGTTTCTTGTAATTATGAACTTTGAATAATGTAACACCAAAATGTAAGTGGTTTTTCTTATTTTGGACATTTTCAACATGTAAGGATTCAAACTTTATGCACATTTCTTATAATTCTTAACTTTTAAATAATGTAACACCAAAATTTAAGTGATTTTACTTGTTTTGGAAATGTTCAACATGTTAAGATTCAAACTTTATACACATTTCTTATAATTTTGAGCTTTGAATAATGTAACACCAAGAATTAAGTAGTTTTGCTTATTTTGAACATGTTTAACATGTAAAGATTCAAAATTTATGCACATTTCTTATAATTTTGAACTTTAAATAATGTAACACAAAGACTTAAGCAAATTTGCTCATTTCAAACATGTTTAACATGTAAAGATTCAAACTTTATGTGTGTTTATTATAATTTTGAACTTTGCATAATGTAACACCAAAAATTAAGTGGTTTCGCTTGTTTTGGACATGTTTAAATGTAAATATTAAAATATTATGTATATTTTTTATAGTTTTGAACTTTGAATAATGTAACACCTTAACTTAAGCAGTTTTGCTCATTTCAGACATGTTCAACATATAAAGATTCAAACTTTATACATGTTTCTTATAATTTTGAACTTTGAATAACATAACACCAAGACTTAAGCACTTTTGTTCATTTTGAACATGTTCAACATGTAAAGATTCAAATTTTATGTGCATTTCTTATAATTTTGAGCTTTGAATAATGTAACACCAAGACTTAAGTGGTTTTGCTTGTTTCAAACGTGTTTAACATGTAAAGGTTCAAACTTTATGCATATTTCTTATAATTTTGAACTTTGAATAATGTAACACCAAGACTTAAGTTGTTATGCTCGTTTCAGACATGTTCAACATGTAAAGATTCAAACTTTAAGCATTTTTCTTATAATTTTAAACTCTGAATAACATAACACCAAAACTTAAGTTGTTATGCTCGTTTCAAACTTGTTTAACTTGTAAAAATTAAAACTTTATGCATGTTTCTTATAATTTTAAATTTTGAATAATGTAACACCAAGACTTAAATAATTTTTCTCATTTTGAACATGTTTAACATTTAAAATTCAAACTTGATGTGTGTTAATTATAATTCTAAACTTTGAATAATGTAACATCAAAACTTAAGTAATTTTTATCATTCTAGACATGTTCAACATGAAAAGATTCAAACTTTATACGCATTTCTTATAATTTTGAACTTTGAATAAAATAACACCAGAACTTAAGAAGTTTTGCTCATTTTGGACATGTTCAACATGTAAAGATTCAAACTTTATGTGTGTTTCTTATAATTCTTAACTTTGAATAACATAACACCAAAACTTAAGTGGTTTTGCTCATTGTGGACATGTTTAACATATAAAGATTGAAACTTTATGTGTGATTCTTATAATTTTAAACTTTGAATAACACAACATTAAAGCTTAAGCATTTTTTCTCATTTCATCAAATATGTACAACATATAAAGATTCAAACTTTATGCATGTTTCTTATAATTTTGAACTTTGAATAATGAAAACACCAAAATTTAAGTGATTTTGCTCATTTTGAACATGTTCAACATGTAAATATTCAAAATTTAGGCACATTTCTTATAATTTTGAACTTTGAATAATGTAATACCAAAACTTAAGAGGTTTTGATCATTTTAGACATGGTCAACATGTAAATATTCAAACTTTATGTGTGTTCCTTATAATTGTGAATATTAAAATATGTAACATGAAAACATATTCAGTTTTTCTTGTTATGAACATGTTTAACATGTATAGATTCAATGTTTACATGTGTTTCTTATAATTTTGAACTTTGAATAACATAGCACCAAAACGTAAGCAATTTTCTCTATGTATTAGTCGAGCATGCCGAGGTCAGGACCTATCTATTCTTTGGGATTCCCAAGGATAACCCTATCTATTATCTAGGATTCCCAGTCACCCCAACCCACTCTCCCCGCTCTTTCTTTCTTGACATGTTCAACATGTAAATATTCAAACTTTATGCATGTTTTTTTATAATTTTGAACTTTGAATAATGTAACATAAGAAATTAAGTGGTTTTGCTCATTGTGAACATGTTCAACATGTATAGATTCAAACTTTATGCATGTTTCTTATAATTTTGAAATTTAAATAACATAACACCAGAACTTAAGTGGTTTTGCTCATTCTGGAGATGTTCAACATGTAAAGATTCAAACTTTATACACATTTCTTATAATTTTAAACATTGAATAATGTAAAAGCAAAACATGAGTAGTTTTACTCATTTCAAACATGCTTAACATGTAAAGATTGAAACATTATGCATGTTTCTTATAATTTTGCACTTTGAGTAATGTAACACCAAAACTTAAGTAGTTTTCCTCATTTCAAACATGCTTAACATGTAAATATACAAACTTTATGCATGTTTTTTTATAATTTTGAACTTTGAATAATGCAACACCAAAACTTAAGCAATTTTGCTCATTTCAAACATGTTTAACATGTAAAGATTTAAACTTTACAGCCATTTTTTATAATTTTGAACTTTGAATACTGTAACATAAGAACTTAAGTGGTTTTGCTCATTCTTAACATGTTCAACATGTATAGAATCAAACTTTATGCACATTTCTTATAATTTTGAACTTTGAATAATTTAACACTAAAACTTAAGTGTTTTTGCTCATTCTGGAGATGTTCAACATGTAAAGATTCAAACTTTATGGGTGTTTCTTATAATTTTGAATGTTGAATAATGTAAAACCAAAACTTAAGTAGTTTTGTTCATTTTGAATATGTAAAGATTCAAAATTTATGCGTGTTTCTTATAATTTTAAACATGTTTAATATGGTTTTGCTCATTCTTGACATGTTCAACATATAAACATTCAAACTTTATGCACATTCTTATAATTTTGAACTTTGATTAATGTAACACCAAAACTTAAGTGTTTTTTCTCATTTAAGACATGTTCAACATGTAAAGATTCACACTTTGTGAATTTTTCTTATAATTTTGAACTTTGAACAAAGTAACACTAAAACTTAAGCAATTTTGTTTGTTTTGACCATGTTTAACATTTAAATATTCAAAATTTAAGTGTGTTTCTTATAATTTTGAACTTCAAATAACGTAACACCAAAAATTAAATGATTTTGTTTGTTTCAACCATGTTTAACATGTAAAGATTCACATTTTATGCATATTTCTTATAATTTTGAAATTTGAATAACATAGCATCAAAACGTAAGTGGTTTTCCTCATTTCCAATGTATTCAACATGTAAAGATTCAAACTTTATGCATATTTCTTATAATTTTAAACTTTGAATAATGTAACATCAAAACTTAAATAGTTTTGTTCATTTTGGACATGTTCAACATGTAAATATTAAAAATTTATGTTTTTTTTTTTTTTTTTTTAATAATTCTTAACCTTGAATTATGTAACACCAAAACTTGAGCGATTCTACTCATTTTAGACATCTTTAACATGTAAAGATTAAAAATTTACACACTCTTCTTATAATTTTGAACTTTGAATAATGTAACACCAAAATTTAAGTAGTTTTCCTCATTCCAAACATGTTTAACATGCAAATATTCAAACTTTATACATATTTCTTATAATTTTGAACTTTGAATAATGTAACACCAAAACGTAAGTAGTTTTGCTCATTCTTGACATGTTTAACATGTACATATTCAAACTTTATGTGTGTTTTTTATAATTTTGAACTTTGAATAATGTAACACCAAAACATAAGTGGTTTTACTCTTTTCAGACATGTTTAACATGTAAAGATGCAAACTTTATGCATGTTTCTTAATTTTGAGCTTTGAATAAGGTAACACCAAAACTAAAGAGGTGTTGCTCCTTTTGAACATGTTCAACATGTAAAGATTCAAAGTCTATGCATGTTTCTTACACTTTTGAGCTTTGAATAAACTAATATCAAAACTTAAGTGGTTTTACTTGTTTCAAATATGTTCAACATGTAAAGATTAAATTTTTTTGTGCATATCTTATAATTTTGAGCTTTGAATAATGTAACACCAAAACTTAAGTAGTTTTTCTTGTTTTGAATGTGTTCAACATGTAAAGATTCAAAATTTATAAGCATTTCTTATAATTTTGAGCTTTGAATAATGTAACACCAAAACTTAAGTGGTTTTACTCATCTCGAACGTGTTCAACATGTAAAGATTCAAAAAAATTGCATATTTCTTATAATTTTGAGCTTTAAATAATGTAACACCAAAACTTGAGTGCTTTTGATTGTTTCCAATGTACTCAACATGTAAAGTTTCAAACTTTATCTGCATTTCTTATAATTTTGAGTTTTAAATAACGTAACACCAAAACTTAGGTGGCTTTTCTCATTTTCAATGTGTTCAACATGTAAGAATTCAGCTTTTTTGTGCATTTATTATAATTTTGAGCTTTGAATAACACAACACCAAAACTTAAGTAGTTTTTCTTATTTCCAATTTGTTCAATATGTAAAGATTAAAATTTAGGTGTGTTTCTTATAATTTTGTGTTTTGAATAATGTAACACCAAAACTTAAGTGGTTTTGCTCATTTCAAACATGTTCAACATGTAAATATTCAAACTTTGTGTATGTTTTTTTATAATTTTGAGTTTTCAATAATGCAACACCAAAACTTAAGCGGTTTTGCTTGTTTTGAACGTGTTTAACATGTAAAAATTCAAATTTTAAGCATGTTTCTTATAATTTTGAGCTTTGAATAATGTAACACCAAAACTTAAGCAATTTTACTCATTTCAAATGTGTTCAACATGTAAAGATTTAAACTTTATGTATGATTCTTATAATTTTGAGCTTTGAATAATATAACATCAAAACTTAAGCAATTTTGCTCATTTTGAACATGTTCAACATATAAAGATTCAAACTTTATGTGTTTTCTTATAATTTTGTATTTTGAATAATGTAACACCAAAATGTTATCGCTTTTCTTCACTTTGAACGTATTCAACATGTAAAGATTCAAACTTTATGCATGTTTCTTATAATTTTGATCTTTGAATACGATAACACAAAAACTTTAGTTGGTTTACTTGTTTTGAATGTGTTCAACATGTAAAGATTCAAATTTTATGTGCATTTGTTATAATTTTGAGCTTTGAATAATGCAATACCAAAACTTTAGTAGTTTTGCTCATTTTGAATGTGTTCAACATGTAAATATTCAAACTTTATGCACATTTCTTATAATTTTAAGCTTTGAATAATGTAACACCAAAACTTAAGTGGTTTTGCTCATTTGAAACATGTTCAACATGTAAAGTTTCAAAATTTATAAGTGTTTATTAAAAATTTTAGCTTTGAATACACCAAAACTTAAGTGGTTTTACTTGTTTTGAACATGTTCAACACGTAAATATTCAAACTTTATGCGCATTTCTTATAATTTTGAGCTTTGAATAGCGTAACAAAAAAACTTAAGAGGTTTTCCTCCTTTCAAACACATCCAACATGTAAAAATTAAAACTTTATGCGCATTTCTTATAATTTTGAGCTTTGAAAAATGTAACACCAAAATTTAAGCAGTTTTACTCATTTCAAACATGTTCAACATGTATAAATTCAATCTTTATGTGTGTTTCTTATAAATTTGATCTTTGAATAATGTAACAACAAAACTTAAGTGGTTTTACTCATTTTAAATGTATTTAACATGTAAAGGTTCAAACTTTATATACATTACTTATAATTTTTAGCTTTGAATAATGTAACACCAAAACTTAAGTGGTTTTGCTTGTTTACAACATGTTCAACATGTAAATATTCAAATTTTATCTATGTTTCTTATAATTTTGGGATTTGAATAATGTAACATAAAAAATTAAGTGGTTTCGCTCATTTCTAATGTGTTCAACATGTAAAGATTCAAATTGTATGTGCATTTATTATAATTTTGAACTTTAAATAATGTAACACTAAAACTTAGGCATTTTTGCTCATTTTCAATGTGTTCAACATATAAATATTCAAACTTTATGTGCATTTATTATATTTTTGAGTTTTGAATAACATAACAAAATCGTAAGTAGTTTTGCTCATTTCCAACATGTTCAACATGTTAAGATGTAAATTTTTTTTGATGTTTCTTATAATTTAGAGCTTTGAATAATGTAACACAAAAATTAAGTGGTTTTTATCATTTTGAACGTGCTCAACATGTAAAGATTCAAACAATTTACACATTTCTTATAATTTTGAGCTTTGAAAATGTAACATCAAAACTTAAATGGTTTTGGTCATTTCGAATGTGTTCAACATGAAAAGATTCAAACTTTTTTGTGCATTTCCTATAATTTTGAGCTTTGACTAATGTAATAACAAAACTTAAGTGGTTTTGCTTGTTTCAAACATTTTAAATATGTGAAGATTTAAACTTTTTGCATGTTTCTTATAATTTTGAGCTTTAAATAATGTAACACCAAAACATAAGTAGTTTTACTTGTTTCAAATGTGTTCAACATGTGAAGATTCAAACTTTTTTGCATGTTTCTTATAATTTAGGGTTCTGTATAATGGAACACTAAAACTTAAGAGGTTTTGCTTGTTTCCAACATGTTCAACATGTAAGATTCAAAATTTTTATGTGTTTCTTATAATTTTGAGATTTGAATAATGTAACACCAAAACTTAATTATTTTCAGTCGTTTCTAACGTGTTGAACATGTAAAGATTTAAACGTTATGGGCATTTTTATAATTTTGAGCTTTGAATAATATAACACCAAAACTTAAGTAGTGTTGCTTATTTCCAACATATTTAACATGTAAAGATTAAAACTTTATGTGTGTTTCTTATAATTTTAATCTTTAAATAATGTAACATAAAAAATTAAGTGGTTTTTCTCATTTTGAACATGTTTAACATGTAAAGATTCAAAATTTATGCATGTTTTTTTATAGTTTTGAGCTTTCAATAATGTAACATCAAAACTTAAGTAGTTTTGTTATTTCAAACATGTTCAACATGTAAAGATTGAAATTTGATGCATGTTTATGATAATTTTGAGCTTTGAATAATATAACACAAAAACTGAAGTGATTTTGCATGTTTCTAATGTATTCAACATGTAAATATTCAAACTTTATGCATATTTCCTATAATTTTGAGCTTTGAATAACATAACACCAAAAGTTAAGTGGTTTTGCTCATTTCAAACGTGTTTAACATGTAACGATTCAAAATTTATGTGTGTTTTTAATAATTTTGAGATTTAAATAATGTAACTCCATAACTTTCGTGCTTTTTCTCATTTTGAACATGTTCAACATGTAAAGATTCAAACATTATGTGCATTTGTTATAATTTTTATCTTTGAATAATGCAACACAAAAACTTTAGTGATTTTACTCATTTTAAATGTGTTAAACATGTAAAGATTCAAACTTTATGTGCATTTATTATAATTTTGAGATTTGAATAATGTAACACCAAAACTTAAGCATTTTTTCTCAGTTTGAATGGGCTCAACAAGTAAAGATTCAAACTCCGTGCCAACTTATTATAATTTTGAGATTTGAATAATGTCACACCAAAACTTAAGTGGTTTTAGTCATTTTGAACATGTTCAACATGTAAATATTTAAAATTTATGTGTTTCTTAAAATTTTGAGCTTTGAATAATTTAACACCAAAACTTAAGTGGTTGTTTATTTCGAATGTGCTCAACATGTAAATATTCAAACTTTATGTGTGTTTCTTATAATTTTGATCTTTGAATAATGTAACACTAAAACTTAAGTGGTTTTACTAGTTTTAATTGTATTCAATATGTAAAGGTTCAAACTTTATACTTATTTCTTATAATTTTGAGCTTTGAAAAATGTAACACTAAAAATTAAGTTGTTTTGCTTGTTTTCAATGTGTTTAGCATGTAAAGATTCAAAAAAAATTGTGTGTTTCTTATAATTTTGAGCTTTGAATAATGTAACACCAAAAATTAAATGGTTTTACTCATTTCCAACGTGTTCAACATGTAAAAATTCAAACTTTATGTGCATTTATTATAATTTTGAGTTTTGAAAATGTAATACTAAAACTTAAGCAGTTTTGCTCATTTCAAACATGTTCAACATATAAAGATTCAAACTTTATGCATGCTTATTATAATTTTGAGATTTGAATAATGTAACATGAAGACATAAGTGGTTTTCTAATTTCTAGCATGATCAACATGTAAAGATTCAAACTTTTTGTGCATTTCTTATAATTTAGAGATTTAAATAATGTAACACCAAAACTTAAGTGATTTTGCTTGTTTCATACGTGTTCAACATGTAAAGATTTAAACTTTTTACCTATTTCTTATAATTTTGAGCTTTGAAAATGTAACACCAAAACTTATATGGTTTTGGCCATTTTGAATGTGTTCAACATGTAAAGATTCAAACTTTTTTATGCATTTATTACAATTTTGAGCTTTGAATAACATAACACCAAAATTTAAGCCATTTTGCTCATTTCAAATGTGTTCAACATGTAAAGATTTAAAACTTTTCCACCTTTCTTATAAGTTTGAGCCTTGAATAACTTAATAGCAAAACTTAAGTGGTTTTACTTTTGTCCAACATGTAAAAATTTAATCATTATCTGTGTTTCTTATAATTTTAAACTTTGAATAACATAACACTAAAATCTAAGTGGTTTTGTTCATTTTAAACATGTTTACCATGTAAAATTCAAACTTTATCCACTTTTCTTATAATTTTAAGCTTTGAATAACGTAACACCAAATCTTAAGTAGTTTTAGTCATTTCCAACATGTTCAACATGTAAAAATTAAAAATTTATGCGCATTTATTATAATTTTGAGTTTTGAATAATGTAACACCAAAAAATTTGTGGTTTTGCTCATTTTGAACTTGTTCAACATGTAAGGATTCAAACTTTATGGACATTTCTTATAATTTTGAGCTCTGAATAATGTAACAAAAAAATTAAGTGGTTTTGCTTATGTTGAACATCTTCAACATATAAAGATTCAAACTTTATGCACATTTCTTATAATTTTGAGCTTTGAATAATGTAACACCAAAACTTAAGTTGTTTTGCTCATTTTGAATGTGTTCAACATGTAAAGATTCAAACTTTATGCATGTTTCTTATAATTTTGAATTTTGAATAATGTAACAGCAAAACTTAAGTGGTTTGGCTCATTTTGAATGTATTCAACATGTAAAGATTCAAACTTTAGTCATGTTTCTTATAATTTTGATCTTTGAATAATGTAACACAAAAACTTATGTTTTTTTGCTCTTTTAGAATGTTTTCAACATGTAAAGATTCAAACTTTATGTGTTTCTTATAATTTTGAGCTTTGAATAATCTAACACCAAAACTTAAGCAATTTTGCCCATTGTCAAAGTGTTCAATATATAAAGATTCAAACTTTATGCATGTTTCTTATAATTTTGTGCTTTGAATAACGTAACATCAAAACTTAAGTGGTTTTTTCTCATTTCCAACATGTTTAACATGTAAAGATTCAAAATTTATGCACACTTATTATAATATTGAGTTTTGAATAATATAACACCAAAAATTGAGTAGTTTTCATGTTTTCAACATGTTTAACATGTAAATATTCAAACTTTATGCACATTTATTATAATTTTAAGTTTTGAATAATGTAACACCAAAACTTAAGTGGTTTTTCTCATTTCTAATGTGAACATGTAAAGATGCAAATGTTTTGTGCATTTCTTATAATTTAGAGCTTTGAATAATGTAACACCAAGACTTAAGTATTTTGTTCATTTCAAACGTGTTCAACGTGTAAAGATTCAAACTTTTCAAGGAAATAATTTTGAGTTTTTAAAACATAACACCAAGATTAAATAGTTTTGGTTGTTTCAAACATCTTCAACATGTAAAGATTCAATTTTTTTTTGTATGTTTCTTGTAATTTTGAGCTTATAATAATGTAACATCAAAACTCAAGTGTTTTTTCTCATTTCCAATGTGTTCAACATGTAAGTATTAAAACTTTATTTATGTTTATTATAATTTTGATCTTTGAAAAATGTAATAAAAAACTTAAGTGGTTTTGCTCATTTCTAACATGTTTAACATGTAAAGATTCAAATTTTATGCACATTTATTATAATTTTGAGCTTCAAATAATATAACACCAAAACTTAAGTGGTTTTGCTCATTTCTAATATGTTCAATATGTAAAGATTTAAAATTTATGCATGTTTATTATAATTTTGAGCTTTGAATAATGTAACACTAAAATTTAAGCAATTTTGCTCATTTCAAACATGTTCGACATGTAAAAATTCAAACATTTTTCCCGTTTCATATAAGTTTGAGCTTCTAAAGTGTAAACCAAAAACCTAAATGGTTTTTATCATTTCAAAAGTGTTCAACGTGTAAATATTAAAAAAAAATACATGTTTCTCATAATTTTGAGCTGTGAATAACATAACACCAAATCTTAAGCAGTTTTGCTTATTTCAAATGTGTTTAACATGTAAAGATTCAAAACTTTTATGCATTTCTTATAATTTTGAGATTTGAATATCACAACACCAAAAATTAAGCAATTTTACTCATTTCAAATGTGTTCAACATGTAAAGATTAAAACTTCATGCACACTTCTTATAATTTTGAGCTTTGAATAATGTAAGACCAAAACTTAAGTTGTTATGCTCATTTTGAATGTGTTCAACATGTAAAGATTCAACATTTATGTATCTTTATTATAACTTTGAGCTTTGAATAACAAAACACCAAAACTTAAGCAGTATTGCTCATTTTGAATGTGTTCAACATGTAAAGATTCAAATTTTATGCATGTTTCTTATAATTTTGAGCTTTGAATAATATAACACCAAAATTTAAGTGGTTTTTCTTGTTTTAAACATGTTCAAAATATAAATATTCAAATTTTATGCATATTTCTTTCAATTTTGAGATTTGAATAATGTAACACCAAAATTTAAGAGATTTTGCTCATTTTGAACGTGTTTAACATGTAAAGATTCAAACATTATGCATGTTTCTTCTAATTTTGAAATTTGAATAATATAACACCAAAAATTTAGTAGTTTTACTCCTTTCAAATATGTTCAATAAGTAAAGATTTAAAATCTATGCATGTTTCTTAATATAACACTAAAACTTAAGTGGTTTTGCTCATTTTAAATATTTTCAATATGTAAAGATTCAAAATCTATGCGTGTTTCTTATAATTTTAACCTTTAAATAATGTAATACCAAAACATAAGTGGTTTTGCTCATTTCAAACAAGTTCAACATGTAACGATTCAAACATCATGCATGTTTCTTATAATTTTGAGATTTGAATAATGTAATGCCAAGACCTAACTAGTTTTGCTCCTTTTGAAAGTGTTCAACATGTAAAAATTCAAACTTTATGCATGTTTTGTATGATTTTAAGCTTTGAATAACCTAACACCAAAACTTAAGTGGTTTTGCTCATTTTGAATGTGTTCAACATGTAAATATTTAAACTTTATGCATGCTTCTTATAATTTTGAACTTTGAATAATGTAACACCAAAACATAAGAGGTTTTGGTCCTTTCAAACATGTTCAACATGTAAAGTTTCAAACTTTATGTGCATTTCTTATAATTTTAAGCTTTGAATAATGTAGCACCAAAACTTTAGCAATTTTCCTAGTTTCAAATATGTTCAACATGTAAAGATTCAAACTTTATGCACATTTATTATAATTTTGAGCTTTTAATAATGTAACACCAAAAATTTAAATTTTTTTCTCATTTTGAACATGTAAAGATTCAAACTTTATGCATGTTTATTATAATTCTATTTTTTGAAAAATGTAACACCAAAAATTTAATAGTTTTGCTCATTTCAAATATTTTCAACATGTAAAGATTCAAACTTTATGCACATTTCTTATAATTTTGAGATTTGAATAATGTAACACCAAAGCTTTAGTAGTTTTACTCACTTTGAACATGTTTAACATGTAAATATTCAAACTCTATCTATGTTTCTTATAATTTTGAGCTTTGAATAATGTAACACCAAAACTTAAGTGATTTTGCTCCTTTTGAATGTGTTCAACATGTAAATATTTAAATTTCATGTGTGTTTCTTATAATTTGAAGATTTGAATAATGTAACACTAAAACTTAAGTGGTTTTTCTCATTTTGAATGAGTTCAATAGGTAAAAGTTCAAACTTAATGTGTGTTTCTTATAATTTTGAGCTTTGAATAATATAACACCAAAACTTTAGTGGTTTTTCTAATTTCAAATGTGTTTAAGTTGTAAAGAATCAAACTTTATGCATTTTTCTTACAATTTTGAGTTTTAAATAATGTAACACTAAAACACAAGTGGTTTTACTCATTTTAAATGTGTTCAACATGTAAAGATTCAAAGTTAACGCACGTTTCCTATAATTTTGAGCTTTGAATAATATAACATGAAAACTTAAGTGGTTTTGCTCATTTTAAATGTATACAACATATAAAGATTCAAACTTATGTAAGTTTCTAATAATTTAGAGATTTGAATAATGTAACACCAAAACTTAAGTGATTTTGCTCCTTTTGATTGTGTTCAACATGTAAAGATTTAAATTTCATGTGTGTTTCCTATAATTTTGAATTTTGAATAATGTAACACCAAAAATTAAATGGTTTTGCTCATTTTGAATGAGTTCAACATGTAAAGGTTTAAACTTTATGCGTGTTTCTTATAATATTGAGTTTTGATTAACGTAACACCTAAAATTTAGTGGTTTTGCTTATTTTAAATGTGTTCAACATATAAAGAATCAAACTTTATGTGTGTTTCCTACAATTTTGAGCTTTGAATAATGTAACACCAAAACCTAAGTGGTTTTGTTTGTTTCAAATCTGTTCAACATGCAAAGATTCAAAGTTTACACATGTTTCTTATAATTTTGAGCTTTGATTAATGTAACATGAAAATTTAAGTGGTTTTGCTCATTTTAAACATGTTCAACATGTAAAGATTCAGACTTTATGCATGTCTCTTATAATTTTATGCTATGAATAATGTAACACTAATACTTAAGTGGGTTTTCTTATTTTGAACATGTTTAATATGTAAAGATTCAAAATTTATGCACATTTATTATACTTTTGAGCTTTGAATAATATAACACCAAAACTTAAGTGATTTTGCTCCTTTCAAACATGTTCAACATCTAAACATTTAAATTTTATGCATGTTTTTTATAATTTTCAGCTTTGAATAATGTAACACCAAAACTTAAGTGGTTTTGCTAATTTTGAACGAGTTTAACATGTAAAGGTTCAAACTTTATACATATTTCTTATAATTTTGAGCTTTGAATAATGTGACACCAAAAATTTAGTGGTATTGTTCATTTCAACGTGTTCAACATGTAAAGATCAAACTTTATGTGTACTTCTTACAATTTTGAGCTTTGAATAACATAACTCCAAACTTAAGTGGTTTTGATCATTTCAAACATGTTCAACATTTAAAGATTTAAATTTTATGTGTGTTTCTTATAATTTTGATATTTGAATAATGTAACACAAAAAATTTAGTGGTTTTTCTCTTTTTAAATGTGTTCAACATGTAAAGGTTCAAATTTTATGTATGTTTCTTATAATTTTAAGCTTTGAATAAATGTAACACCAAAAATTTAGAGGTTTTGCTCATTTCAAACGTATTCAACATGTAAAAAATCAATTTTTATGCATGTTTCTTATAATTTTGAGCTTTGAATAATATAACACCAAAACTTAAGTGGTTTTGCTCATTTCAAATGTGTTCAACATGTAAAGATTCAAAGTTTATGCACTTTTCTTATAATTTTGAGCTTTGAATAATGTAACGTCAAAACTTAAGTAGATTTGCTCATTTTGATCATGTTCAACATGTAAAGATTCAATTTTTATATGTGTTTATTATAATTTTGAGCTATGAATAATGTAACACCAAAAATTAAGCATTTTTGCTCATCTTAAACATGTTCAATAAGGAAAGATTCTAAATTTATGTGTATTTTTTATAATTTTGAGCTTTCAATAATGTAACACCAAAACTTAAGCAGTTTTGTTCATTTCAAACATGTTCAACTTGTAAAAATTCAAACTTTATGAGCATTTCTCATAATTTTGAGATTTGAATAATGTAACAACAAAACTTAAGCAGTTTTGATCATTTATAATGCGTTCAACATGTAAAGATTCAAACTTTAGGTATATTTCTTATAATTTTTAGCTTTGAAATATGTAACACAAAACTTAAGTGGTTATACTCATTTTGAACGTGTTCAACGTGTAAATATTTAAACTTTGTATGTATTTCTTATAATTTTGAGCTTTGAATAATTTAACACCAAAATTTAAGTGGTTTTGCTCATTTTGAAAGTGTTTAATAGGTAAAGATTGAAACTTTATGCACATTTTTTATAAGTTTGAGCTTTGAATAACGTAAGTCAAAACCTTAATCAATGTTGCTCATTTCAAATGTGTTCAACATGTAAACATTCAAACTTTATGCATGTTTATTATAATTTTGAAATTTGAATAATGTAACCCCAAAAATTAAGTGGATTTGCTCATTTCAAATGTGCTCAACATGTAAAGATTCAAACTTTATACACGTTTCTTATCATTTTGAGATTTGAGTAATGTAACACCAAAACTTAAGTGGTTTTGCTCATTTTGAATGTGTTCAACATGTAATGATTCAAACTTTATTCACATTTCTTATAATGTTGATCTTTGAATAATGTAACACCAAAACATAAGTGAATTTGTTTGTTTTGGATGCGTTCATGTAAAGATTCAAAATTTATGTGCGTTTCTTATAATTTTGATCTTTGAATAATGTAACACCTAAACTTAAGTGGATTTTGAACGTGTTCAACATATAAAGATTCAAACTTTATGTGATTTTATTATAATTTTGAGCTTTGAATAATGTAACAACAAAATTTAAGTGATTTTTCTTGTTTTGAATCTGTTCGACATGTAAAGATTCAAACTTTAATCATGTTTCTTATAATTTTGAGCTTTGAATAATTTAACACCAAAACTTAAGTGGTTTTGCTAATTTTAAACGTGTTCAATATGTAGCTATTCAAACTTTAGGTGTGTTTCTTATAATTTTAAGCTTTAAATAAAGTAACACCAAAACTTAAGTAGTTTTACTAATTTTAAACGTGTTGAACATGTAAAAATTAAAACTTCATGCACTTTTCTTATAATTTTGAGCTTTGAAAAATGTCACACCAAAATGTAATCAGTCTTTGCTCATTTTGAGCATGTAAACATTCAAAATTTATGTGTGTTTCTTATAATTTTAAGCTTTGAATAATTTAACACCAAAACTTAAGTGGTTTTTCTCCTTTTGAACATGTTTAATATGTAAAAATTCAAACTTTACGCACATTTCTTCTAATTTTAAGCTTTGAATAATGTAACACAAAAACTTAAGCAATTTTGCTCATTTCAAATGTGTTCAACATGTAAAGATTCAAACTTTATGCACATTTCTTATAATTCTAAGCTTTGAATAATGTAACGCTAAACTTAAATTGTTTTGCTCTTTTTAAATGTATTTAACATGTAAAGATTCAACTTTATGTGTGTTTCTTATAATTTTGAGCTTTGAATAATGTAACACCAAAATATAAGCAGTTTTACTCATTTCAAACATGTTCAACTTGTAAAGAATCAAACTTTATGTGTGTTTCTTAAAATTTTGAGCTTT
This sequence comes from Torreya grandis, assembly GCA_037957365.1. Lineage (NCBI taxonomy): Eukaryota > Viridiplantae > Streptophyta > Pinopsida > Cupressales > Taxaceae > Torreya > Torreya grandis. Next base: position 67,551 of record JARHVA010002299.1, read on the forward strand.
GAATAACATAACACCAAAACTTAAGTGGGTTTGATTGTTTCAAATATGTTCAACATATAAAGATTCAAACTTTATGCATGCTTCTTATAATTTTGAGCTTTAAATAACTTTACACTAAAATTTAAGAGGACTTGCTCATTTTAAACATGTTCAACATGTAAAGATTCAAACTTCATGTGCAATTCTTATAATTTTGAGCTTTGAATAATGTAACACCAAAACTTAATTGGTTTTGTTTATTTTGAATGTGTTCAACATATAAAGATTCAAAGTTTATGCACGTTTCTTATAATTTTTAAATTTGAATAATGTAACACCAAAACTTAAGCAATTTTGCTCATTTCAAACATGTTCAAAATGTAAAGATTCACACATTATGCATGTTTCTTATAATTTCTAGCTTTAAATAACATAACACCAAAACTTAAGTGATTTTGCTCATTATGAATGTGTTCAACATGTAAAGATTTAAACTTTATGTGCATTTATTATAATTTTGAGCTTTAAAAAATTTAACACCAAACTTAAATGGTTTTGCTTCTTTTGAATGTGTACAACATGTTAAGATTTAAACTAATATGTGTTTCTTATAATTTTGAGCTTTGAGTAACATAACACCAAGACACATAATTTTGCTCATTTCAAATGTGTTCAACATGTTAAATTCAAACTTTATGCATGTTTCTTATAATTTTGAGATTTGAATAATGGAACACCAAAATTAAGCAATTTTTCTCATTTCTAATGTGTTCAAAATGTAAAGATTAAAAATTTATTAGCGTTTCTTATAATTTTGAGCTTTGAATAATGTAACACAAAAACATAAGTAGTTTTTCTTGTTTTGAACATGTTCAACATGTAAAGATTCAAAGTTTAAACATGTTTATTATAATTTTATGCTTTGAATAACATGACATCAAAACTTAAGTATTTTTGCTCATTTTGAACTTGTTCAACATGTAAACATTCAAATTTTATTCATGTTTCTTATAATTTTGAGCTTTGAATAATGTAATACCAAAACCTAAGTGGTTTTGCTCGATTTAAACATGTTCCACATGTAAAGATTCAAACTTTATGCACATTTAATACTTAAGTAGTTTTGCTCAATTTTGACATGTTTAACATGTAAAGATTCAAACTTTATGTGTTTTTCTTTTAATTTTGAGCTTGGAATAATGTAACAGCTGAACTTAAGTGGTTTTTCTCATTTTAAACATGTTCAACATGTAAAGATTCAAACTTTATGTGTGTTTCTTATAATTTTGAGCTTTGAATAATGTAATGCCAAAACATAAGTGGTTTTGCTCGTTTTAAATGTTTAAAGATTCAAATTTTATGCACATTTCTTATAATTTTGAGCTTTGAATAACATAACACCAAAACTTAAGAAATTTTGCTCATTTAAAACATGTTTAACATGTAAAGATTTAAATTTTATGCATGTCTCTTATAATTTTGAACTTTGAATAACGTAACCCCAAAACTAAAGTGGTTTTGCTCATTCCAAACATGTTCAACATGTAAATATTCAAACTTTATATACATTGATAATAATTTTGAACTCTGAATAATGTAACACCAAAATTTAAGAGGTTTTACTCATTTTGGACATGTTCAACTTGTAAAATTCAAACTTTATACACATTTCTTATAATTTTGGTCTTTGAATAATGTAACACTAAACATTTAATGGTTTTGCTCATTTCCAACATGTTAAACATGTAAAGATTCAAACTTTATGCATGTTTCTTATAATTTTGAGCTTTGAATAACATAAGATAAAAACTTTATCAATTTTGCTCATTTCAAATGTGTTCAACATGTAAAGATTCAAACTTTATACGTGTTTCTTATAATTTTGAGCTTTGAATAATGAAATACCAAAAATTAATATTTATTGTCTTGAGCGTGTTCAACATGTAAAGATTCAAAACTTATGCACATTTATTATAATTTTGAGCTTTGAATATGGTAATACCAAAACTTAAGCAGGGTATTTCGTTTCAAACATGTTTACCAAGTAAAGATTCAAACTCTAAGCACATTTCGTATAATTTTGAGATTTGAATAATGTAGCACCAAAACTTAAGTGGTTTTGCTCATTTTGAATGTGTTCAACATGTAAATATTCAAAATTTATGCATGTTTCTTATAATTTTTATTTTTGAATAATGTAACACCAAAACTTAAGTAGTTTTGCTCATTTTGAACATGTTTAACATGTAAAAATTCAAACATTATGGGCATTTCTTATAATTTTGAGTTTTGAATAACATAACACCAAAACTTAAGTGATTTTGCTTCTCTTGAATGTGCTCAACATGTAAAGATTCAAACTTTATACATGTTTCTTATAATTTTGAGCTTTGAATAATGTAACACCAAAACTTAAGTGGGTTTAGTTATTTTGAACATGTTCAATATGTAAAGATTCAAACTTTGTACATGTTTCTTATAATTTTGAGCTTTGAATAAGGTAACACCAAAATTTGAGTGGTTTTTATCAATTCTAATGTGATCAACATGTAAAGAATAAAATTTTATTCATGTTTCTTATAATTTTGAGCTTTGAATAATGTAACACCAATAACTTAAGCATATTTTCTACTTTTAAACATGTTCATCATGTAAAGATTCAAACTTTATGTGCCTTTCTTATAATTTTTGGCTTTGAATAATGTAACACCAAAACTTAAATGGATTTTCTTATTTTAAACATGCTCAACATGTAAACATTCAAACTTTATTGACATTTCTTATAATTTTGAGCCTTGAATAATGTAACATCAAAACATAAGAAGTTTTGCTCATATCAAGTGTGTTCGACATGTAAAGATTCAAACTTTATGTGCATTTCTTATAATTTTGATCTTTGAATAACATAACACTAAAACTTAAGTAGTTTTACTCATTTCAAACATGTTCAACATGTAAAGATTCAAAATTTATGTATGTCTTTTATAATTTTGAGGTTTAAATAATGTAACAGCAAAGCTTAAGCATTTTTACTCATTTTAAACATGTTCAACATGTAAAGATTCAAATTTTATACACGTTTCTTATAATTTTGAGCTTTGAATAATGTAACACCAAAACTTTAGCGCTTTTGCTCATTTCAAAAATATTCAACATGTAAAGATTCAAACTTTTTGCATGTTTCTTATAGCTTTGACCTTTGAATAAGGTAACACCAAAACCTATGTGGTTTTGCTCATTTAAAATGTGTTCAAAATGTAAAGATTCAAATTTTATGTGCATTTCTTATAATTTTGAGTTTTGAATAATGTAACACCAAAACGTAAGCATTTTTACTCATTTTGAATGTGTTCAACAAGTAAAGATTCAAACTTTATGCATGTTTCTTATAATTTTGAACTTTGAATAATGTAACACTAAAACTTATGTGATTTTTCTCATTTTGAACATGTTCAACATGTAACAATTAAAAATTTATTTATGTTTCTTTTAATTTTGAGCTTCAAATAACGTAACACCAAAAAATAAATGGATTGGCTCATTTTGAGCATGTTCAACATGTAAAGATTCCAAATTTATGCATTTTTCTTATAATTTTGGGCTTTGAATAATGTAACACAAAAACATAAATAGATTTTCTCATTTTGAACATGTTCAACATGTAAACATTCAAATTTTATGTGCATTTCTTATAATTTTGAGTTTGAATAATGTAACAAAAAAACTTAAGAAGTTTTGCTCATTTCGAATGTGTTCAACATGTAAAGATTTAATTTTTATGCATATTTCTTATAATTTTAAGATTTGAAAAATGTAGCACCAAATCTTAAATGAATTTGCTCATTTTCTACATGGTCAACATGTAAAGATTTAAAATCTATGCATGTTTCTTATAATTTTGAGCTTTGAATAGGATAACACCAAAACTTAAGTAATTTTTATCATTTTGAATGTGTTCAACATGTAAAGATTCAAACTTTATGTGCATTTCTAATAATTTGCTCATTTTGAACATATTCAACATCTAAACATTCAAATTTTATGCACTTTTCTTAGAATTTTGAGCTTTGAATAATGTAACACTAAAACTAAAGTGGTGTTGTTCATTTTGAACATGTTTAACATATAAAGATTCAAATTTTATGCATTTTTAAAATAATTTTGAGCTTTGAATAATGCAACACCAAAACTTAAGCAGTTCTGCTCATTTAGAATGTGTTCAACATGTAAAGATTCAAACTTTATGCACATTTTTTATAATTTTGAGCTTTGAATAACATAACACTGAAAGTTAAGCAATTTTGCTTGTTTTGAATATGTTCAACATGTAAATATTCAAAATTTATGTGTGTTTCATATAATTTTGAGCTTTGAATAATATAACACTAAAACTTAAGTGATTTTTTTAATTTTGAATGTATTTAAAATGTAAATATTTAAACTTTATGTGTGTTTCTTATTATTTTGAGTTTTGAATAACATAACACCAAAACTGAAGTAGTGTTACTCATTTTGAATGTGTTTAACATGTAATGATTCAAAATTTATGTGTGTTACTTATAATTTTAAGATTTGAATAACATAACACCAAAACTTAAGCAATTTTGCTCTTTTTAAATGTGTTCAACATGTAAAGATTCAAACTTTGTGTGTTTTGTATAATTTTGAGCTTTGAATAATGTAACAAAAAAATTAAGTGGTTTTTCTTGTTTTGAATGTGTTCTACATGTAAAGATTCAAACTTTATGTACATTTCTTATAATTTTGAGCTTTGAATAATGTAACACCAAAACTTAAGTGGTTTTGCTAAACTTTGTGCATGTTTCTTACAATTTTAAAATTTGAATAATATAATACCAAAACTTAAGTATTTTTGCTCATTTTAGACATGTTCAACATGTAAAAATTCAAATTTTATGTGTATTTCTTATAATTTTGAACTTTGAATAATGTAACACTAAAATGTAAGCAATTTTGCTCATTCACAACATGTTCAACATGTAAAGAGTCAAAATTTATTCATATTTCTTATAATTTTGAGCTTGATTAATGTAACATGAAAACCTAAGAGGTTTTGCTCCTCTCAAACATGCTCAACATGTAAAGATTCAAACTTTATGTGTTTTATTATAATTTTGAACTTTAAATAATGTAACACCAAAACTTAAGAAATTTTACATATTTTGGACTTGTTCAACATGTAAAAATTCAAAATTTATGTGTTTCTTATAATTTTAAAGTTTGAATAATGTAACACCAAAACTTAAGTGGTTTTTCTCATTTTAAACATGTTCAACATGTAAAGATTCAAACTTTGAGCTTTGAATAACGTAACATCAAAATTTAAGTGTTTTTTATCTTTTTGAACGTGTTCAACATGTAAAGATTCAAACTTTATGCATGTTTCATATAATTTTTAAGTTTAAATATCATAACACTAAAAATTAATTGGTTTTGCTTATTCTACACATGTTCAACATGTAAAGATTCAAACTTTATGCGCCTTTCTTATAATTATGAACTTTGAATAATGTAACATCAAAAGTTAAGTGGCTTTGCTCATTTTGAACATGTTTAACATGTAAAGATTCAAAATTTATGTGCATTTCTTATAGTTTTGAACTTTGAATAATGTAACACCAAAACTTAAGAATTTTTTTTCATTTTAGACATGTTTAACATATAAAGATTCAAACTTTATGTGTGTTTCTTATAATTTTCAAATTTGAATAATGAAACACCAAAACTTAAGTGATTTTGCTCCTTTTGATTGTGTTCAACATGTAAAGATTTAAATTTCATGTGTGTTTGCTATAATTTTGAATTTTGAATAATGTAACACCAAAAATTAAATGGTTTTGCTCATTTTGAATGAGTTCAACATGTAAAGGTTTAAACTTTATGCGTGTTTCTTATAATATTGAGTTTTGATTAATGTAACACCTAAAATTTAGTGGTTTTGCTTATTTTAAATGTGTTCAACATATAAAGAATCAAATTTTATGTGTGTTTCCTACAATTTTGAGCTTTGAATAATGTAACACCAAAACCTAAGTGGTTTTGTTTGTTTCAAATCTGTTCAACATGCAAAGATTCAAAGTTTACACATGTTTCTTATAATTTTGAGCTTTGATTAATGTAACATGAAAATTTAAGTGGTTTTGCTCATTTTAAACATGTTCAACATGTAAAAATTCAGATTTTATGCATGTCTCTTATAATTTTATGCTATGAATAATGTAACACTAATACTTAAGTGGTTTTTCTCATTTTGAACATGTTTAACATGTAAAGATTCAAAATTTATGCACATTTCTTATACTTTTGAGCTTTGAATAATATAACACCAAAACTTAAGTGATTTTGCTCCTTTCAAACATGTTTAACATCTAAACATTTAACTTTTATGCATGTTTCTTATAATTTTGAGCTTTGAATAATGTAACACCAAAACTTAAGTGGTTTTGCTAATTTTGAACAAGTTCAACATGTAAATTTCTTATAATTTTGATTTTTGAATAATGTGACACCAAAAATTTAGTGGTATTGTTCATTTTAAACGTGTTCAACATGTAAAGATTCAAATTTTATGTGTATTTTTTATAATTTTGAGCTTTGAATAATGTAACTCCAAACTTAAGTGGTTTTGATCATTTCAAACATGTTCAACATTTAAAGATTTAAATTTTATGTGTGTTTCTTATAATTTTGATATTTGAATAATGTAACACAAAAAATTTAGTGGTTTTTCTCTTTTTAAATGTGTTCAACATGTAAATGTTCAAATTTTATGTATGTTTCTTATAATTTTAAGCTTTGAATAAATGTAACACCAAAAATTTAGAGGTTTTGCTCTTTTCAAACGTATTCAACATGTAAAAAATCAATCTTTATGCATGTTTCTTATAATTTTGAGCTTTGAATAATATAACACCAAAACTTAAGTGGTTTTGCTCATTTCAAATGTGTTCAACATGTAAAGATTCAAAGTTTATGCACTTTTCTTATAATTTTGAGCTTTGAATAATGTAACGTCAAAACTTAAGTAGATTTGCTCATTTTGAACATGTTCAACATGTAAAGATTCAAATTTTATATGTGTTTATTATAATTTTGAGCTATGAATAATGTAACACCAAAACTTAAGCATTTTTGCTCATCTTAAACATGTTCAATAAGAAAAGATTCAAAATTTATATGTATTTTTTATAATTTTGAGCTTTGAATAATGTAACACCAAAACTTAAGCAGTTTTGTTCATTTCAAACATGTTCAACTTGTAAAAATTCAAACTTTATGAGCATTTCTCATAATTTTGAGATTTGAATAATGTAACAACAAAACTTAAGCAGTTTTGATCATTTATAATGCGTTCAACATGTAAAGATTCAAACTTTAGGTATATTTCTTATAATTTTTAGCTTTGAAATATGTAACACAAAACTTAAGTGGTTATACTCATTTTGAACGTGTTCAACGTGTAAATATTTAAACTTTGTATGCATTTCTTATAATTTTGAGCTTTGAATAATTTAACACCAACATTTAAGTGGTTTTGCTCATTTTGAAAGTGTTTAATAGTTAAAGATTGAAACTTTATGCACATTTTTTATAAGTTTGAGCCTTGAATAACGTAAGTCAAAAGCTTAATCAATGTTGCTCATTTCAAATGTGTTCAACATGTAAACATTCAAACTTTATGCATGTTTATTATAATTTTGAAATTTAAATAATGTAACCCCAAAACTTAAGTGGATTTGCTCATTTCAAATGTGCTCAACATGTAAAGATTCAAACTTTATACACATTTCTTATCATTTTGAGATTTGAGTAATGTAACACCAAAACTTAAGTGGTTTTGCTCATTTTGAATGTGTTCAACATGTAATGATTCAAACTTTATTCACATTTCTTATAATGTTGATCTTTGAATAATGTAACACCAAAACTTAAGTGAATTTGTTTGTTTTGGATGCGTTCATGTGAAGATTCAAAATTTATGTGTGTTTCTTATAATTTTGATCTTTGAATAATGTAACACCTAAACTTAAGTGGATTTTGAACGTGTTCAACATATAAATATTCAAAATTTATGTGATTTTATTATAATTTTGAGCTTTGAATAATGTAACAACAAAATTTAAGTGGTTTTTCTTATTTTGAATCTGTTCGACATGTAAAGATTAAAAATATAATCATGTTTCTTATAATTTTGAGCTTTGAATAATTTAACACCAAAACTTAAGTGGTTTTACTAATTTTAAACGTGTTCAATATGTACAGATTCAAACTTTAGGTGTGTTTCTTATAATTTTAAGCTTTAAATAAAGTAACACCAAAACTTAAGTAGTTTTGCTAATTTTAAACGTGTTGAACATGTAAAAATTAAAACTTCATGCACTTTTCTTATAATTTTGAGCTTTGAAAAATGTCACACCAAAATGTAATCAGTCTTTGCTCATTTTGAGCATGTAAACATTCAAACTTTATGTGTGTTTCTTATAATTTTAAGCTTTGAATAATTTAACACCAAAACTTAAGTGGTTTTGCTCCTTTTGAACATGTTCAACTTGTAAAATTCAAACTTTATGCACATTTCTTATAATTTTGGTCTTTGAATAATGTAACACTAAACATTTAATGGTTTTGCTCATTTCAAACATGTTAAACATGTAAAGATTCAAACTTTATGCATGTTTCTTATAATTTTGAGCTTTGAATAACATAAGATAAAAACTTTATCAATTTTGCTCATTTCAAATGTGTTCAGCATGTAAAGATTCAAACTTTATACGTGTTTCTTATAATTTTGAGCTTTGAATAATGAAATACCAAAAATTAATATTTATTGTCTTGAGCGTGTTCAACATGTAAAGATTCAAAACTTATGCACATTTATTATAATTTTGAGCTTTGAATATGGTAATACCAAAACTTAAGCAGGGTATTTCGTTTCAAACATGTTTACCAAGTAAAGATTCAAACTCTAAGCACATTTCTTATAATTTTGAGATTTGAATAATGTAGCACCAAAACTTAAGTGGTTTTGCTCATTTTGAATGTGTTCAACATGTAAATATTCAAAATTTATGCATGTTTCTTATAATTTTTATTTTTGAATAATGTAACACCAAAACTTAAGTAGTTTTGCTCATTTTGAACATGTTTAACATGTAAAAATTCAAACATTATGGGCATTTCTTATAATTTTGAGTTTTGAATAACATAACACCAAAACTTAAGTGATTTTGCTTCTCTTGAATGTGCTCAACATGTAAAGATTCAAACTTTATACATGTTTCTTATAATTTTGAGCTTTGAATAATGTAACACCAAAACTTAAGTGGGTTTAGTTATTTTGAACATGTTCAATATGTAAAGATTCAAACTTTGTACATGTTTCTTATAATTTTGAGCTTTGAATAAGGTAACACCAAAATTTGAGTGGTTTTTATCAATTCTAATGTGATCAACATGTAAAGAATAAAATTTTATTCATGTTTCTTATAATTTTGAGCTTTGAATAATGTAACACCAATAACTTAAGCATATTTTCTACTTTTAAACATGTTCATCATGTAAAGATTCAAACTTTATGTGCCTTTCTTATAATTTTTGGCTTTGAATAATGTAACACCAAAACTTAAATGGATTTTCTTATTTTAAACATGCTCAACATGTAAACATTCAAACTTTATTGACATTTCTTATAATTTTGAGCCTTGAATAACGTAACATCAAAACATAAGAAGTTTTGCTCATATCAAGTGTGTTCGACATGTAAAGATTCAAACTTTATGTGCATTTCTTATAATTTTGATCTTTGAATAACATAACACTAAAACTTAAGTAGTTTTACTCATTTCAAACATGTTCAACATGTAAAGATTCAAAATTTATGTATGTCTTTTATAATTTTGAGGTTTAAATAATGTAACAGCAAAGCTTAAGCGTTTTTACTCATTTTAAACATGTTCAACATGTAAAGATTCAAATTTTATACACGTTTCTTATAATTTTGAGCTTTGAATAATGTAACACCAAAACTTTAGCGCTTTTGCTCATTTCAAAAATATTCAACATGTAAAGATTCAAACTTTTTGCATGTTTCTTATAGCTTTGACCTTTGAATAAGGTAACACCAAAACCTATGTGGTTTTGCTCATTTAAAATGTGTTCAAAATGTAAAGATTCAAATTTTATGTGCATTTCTTATAATTTTGAGTTTTGAATAATGTAACACCAAAACGTAAGCATTTTTACTCATTTTGAATGTGTTCAACAAGTAAAGATTCAAACTTTATGCATGTTTCTTATAATTTTGAACTTTGAATAATGTAACACTAAAACTTATGTGATTTTTCTCATTTTGAACATGTTCAACATGTAACAATTAAAAATTTATTTATGTTTCTTTTAATTTTGAGCTTCAAATAACGTAACACCAAAAAATAAATGGATTGGCTCATTTTGAGCATGTTCAACATGTAAAGATTCCAAATTTATGCATTTTTCTTATAATTTTGGGCTTTGAATAATGTAACACAAAAACATAAATAGATTTTCTCATTTTGAACATGTTCAACATGTAAACATTCAAATTTTATGTGCATTTCTTATAATTTTGAGTTTGAATAATGTAACAAAAAAACTTAAGAAGTTTTGCTCATTTCGAATGTGTTCAACATGTAAAGATTTAATTTTTATGCATATTTCTTATAATTTTAAGATTTGAAAAATGTAGCACCAAATCTTAAATGAATTTGCTCATTTTCTACATGGTCAACATGTAAAGATTTAAAATCTATGCATGTTTCTTATAATTTTGAGCTTTGAATAGGATAACACCAAAACTTAAGTAATTTTTATCATTTTGAATGTGTTCAACATGTAAAGATTCAAACTTTATGTGCATTTCTAATAATTTGCTCATTTTGAACATATTCAACATCTAAACATTCAAATTTTATGCACTTTTCTTAGAATTTTGAGCTTTGAATAATGTAACACTAAAACTAAAGTGGTGTTGTTCATTTTGAACATGTTTAACATATAAAGATTCAAATTTTATGCATTTTTAAAATAATTTTGAGCTTTGAATAATGCAACACCAAAACTTAAGCAGTTTTGCTCATTTAGAATGTGTTCAACATGTAAAGATTCAAACTTTATGCACATTTTTTTATAATTTTGAGCTTTGAATAACATAACACTGAAAGTTAAGCAATTTTGCTTGTTTTGAATATGTTCAACATGTAAATATTCAAAATTTATGTGTGTTTCATATAATTTTGAGCTTTGAATAATATAACACTAAAACTTAAGTGATTTTTTTAATTTTGAATGTATTTAAAATGTAAATATTTAAACTTTATGTGTGTTTCTTATTATTTTGAGTTTTGAATAACATAACACCAAAACTGAAGTAGTGTTACTCATTTTGAATGTGTTTAACATGTAATGATTCAAAATTTATGTGTGTTACTTATAATTTTAAGATTTGAATAACATAACACCAAAACTTAAGCAATTTTGCTCTTTTTAAATGTGTTCAACATGTAAAGATTCAAACTTTGTGTGTTTTGTATAATTTTGAGCTTTGAATAATGTAACAAAAAAATTAAGTGGTTTTTCTTGTTTTGAATGTGTTCTACATGTAAAGATTCAAACTTTATGTACATTTCTTATAATTTTGAGCTTTGAATAATGTAACACCAAAACTTAAGTGGTTTTGCTAAACTTTGTGCATGTTTCTTACAATTTTAAAATTTGAATAATATAATACCAAAACTTAAGTATTTTTGCTCATTTTAGACATGTTCAACATGTAAAAATTCAAATTTTATGTGTATTTCTTATAATTTTGAACTTTGAATAATGTAACACTAAAATGTAAGCAATTTTGCTCATTCACAACATGTTCAACATGTAAAGAGTCAAAATTTATTCATATTTCTTATAATTTTGAGCTTGATTAATGTAACATGAAAACCTAAGAGGTTTTGCTCCTCTCAAACATGCTCAACATGTAAAGATTCAAACTTTATGTGTTTTATTATAATTTTGAACTTTAAATAATGTAACACCAAAACTTAAGAAATTTTACATATTTTGGACTTGTTCAACATGTAAAAATTCAAAATTTATGTGTTTCTTATAATTTTAAAGTTTGAATAATGTAACACCAAAACTTAAGTGGTTTTTCTCATTTTAAACATGTTCAACATGTAAAGATTCAAACTTTGAGCTTTGAATAACGTAACATCAAAATTTAAGTGTTTTTTATCTTTTTGAACGTGTTCAACATGTAAAGATTCAAACTTTATGCATGTTTCATATAATTTTTAAGTTTAAATATCATAACACTAAAAATTAATTGGTTTTGCTTATTCTACACATGTTCAACATGTAAAGATTCAAACTTTATGCGCCTTTCTTATAATTATGAACTTTGAATAATGTAACATCAAAAGTTAAGTGGCTTTGCTCATTTTGAACATGTTTAACATGTAAAGATTCAAAATTTATGTGCATTTCTTATAGTTTTGAACTTTGAATAATGTAACACCAAAACTTAAGAATTTTTTTTCATTTTAGACATGTTTAACATATAAAGATTCAAACTTTATGTGTGTTTCTTATAATTTTCAAATTTGAATAACGAAACACCAAAACTTAAGTGATTTTGCTCCTTTTGATTGTGTTCAACATGTAAAGATTTAAATTTCATGTGTGTTTGCTATAATTTTGAATTTTGAATAATGTAACACCAAAAATTAAATGGTTTTGCTCATTTTGAATGAGTTCAACATGTAAAGGTTTAAACTTTATGCGTGTTTCTTATAATATTGAGTTTTGATTAATGTAACACCTAAAATTTAGTGGTTTTGCTTATTTTAAATGTGTTCAACATATAAAGAATCAAATTTTATGTGTGTTTCCTACAATTTTGAGCTTTGAATAATGTAACACCAAAACCTAAGTGGTTTTGTTTGTTTCAAATCTGTTCAACATGCAAAGATTCAAAGTTTACACATGTTTCTTATAATTTTGAGCTTTGATTAATGTAACATGAAAATTTAAGTGGTTTTGCTCATTTTAAACATGTTCAACATGTAAAAATTCAGATTTTATGCATGTCTCTTATAATTTTATGCTATGAATAATGTAACACTAATACTTAAGTGGTTTTTCTCATTTTGGACATGTTTAACATGTAAAGATTCAAAATTTATGCACATTTCTTATACTTTTGAGCTTTGAATAATATAACACCAAAACTTAAGTGATTTTGCTCCTTTCAAACATGTTTAACATCTAAACATTTAACTTTTATGCATGTTTCTTATAATTTTGAGCTTTGAATAATGTAACACCAAAACTTAAGTGGTTTTGCTAATTTTGAACAAGTTCAACATGTAAATTTCTTATAATTTTGATTTTTGAATAATGTGACACCAAAAATTTAGTGGTATTGTTCATTTTAAACGTGTTCAACATGTAAAGATTCAAATTTTATGTGTATTTTTTATAATTTTGAGCTTTGAATAATGTAACTCCAAACTTAAGTGGTTTTGATCATTTCAAACATGTTCAACATTTAAAGATTTAAATTTTATGTGTGTTTCTTATAATTTTGATATTTGAATAATGTAACACAAAAAATTTAGTGGTTTTTCTCTTTTTAAATGTGTTCAACATGTAAATGTTCAAATTTTATGTATGTTTCTTATAATTTTAAGCTTTGAATAAATGTAACACCAAAAATTTAGAGGTTTTGCTCTTTTCAAACGTATTCAACATGTAAAAAATCAATCTTTATGCATGTTTCTTATAATTTTGAGCTTTGAATAATATAACACCAAAACTTAAGTGGTTTTGCTCATTTCAAATGTGTTCAACATGTAAAGATTCAAAGTTTATGCACTTTTCTTATAATTTTGAGCTTTGAATAATGTAACGTCAAAACTTAAGTAGATTTGCTCATTTTGAACATGTTCAACATGTAAAGATTCAAATTTTATGTGTTTATTATAATTTTGAGCTATGAATAATGTAACACCAAAACTTAAGCATTTTTGCTCATCTTAAACATGTTCAATAAGAAAAGATTCAAAATTTATATGTATTTTTTATAATTTTGAGCTTTGAATAATGTAACACCAAAACTTAAGCAGTTTTGTTCATTTCAAACATGTTCAACTTGTAAAAATTCAAACTTTATGAGCATTTCTCATAATTTTGAGATTTGAATAATGTAACAACAAAACTTAAGCAGTTTTGATCATTTATAATGCGTTCAACATGTAAAGATTCAAACTTTAGGTATATTTCTTATAATTTTTAGCTTTGAAATATGTAACACAAAACTTAAGTGGTTATACTCATTTTGAACGTGTTCAACGTGTAAATATTTAAACTTTGTATGCATTTCTTATAATTTTGAGCTTTGAATAATTTAACACCAACATTTAAGTGGTTTTGCTCATTTTGAAAGTGTTTAATAGTTAAAGATTGAAACTTTATGCACATTTTTTATAAGTTTGAGCCTTGAATAACGTAAGTCAAAAGCTTAATCAATGTTGCTCATTTCAAATGTGTTCAACATGTAAACATTCAAACTTTATGCATGTTTATTATAATTTTGAAATTTAAATAATGTAACCCCAAAACTTAAGTGGATTTGCTCATTTCAAATGTGCTCAACATGTAAAGATTCAAACTTTATACACATTTCTTATCATTTTGAGATTTGAGTAATGTAACACCAAAACTTAAGTGGTTTTGCTCATTTTGAATGTGTTCAACATGTAATGATTCAAACTTTATTCACATTTCTTATAATGTTGATCTTTGAATAATGTAACACCAAAACTTAAGTGAATTTGTTTGTTTTGGATGCGTTCATGTGAAGATTCAAAATTTATGTGTGTTTCTTATAATTTTGATCTTTGAATAATGTAACACCTAAACTTAAGTGGATTTTGAACGTGTTCAACATATAAATATTCAAAATTTATGTGATTTTATTATAATTTTGAGCTTTGAATAATGTAACAACAAAATTTAAGTGGTTTTTCTTATTTTGAATCTGTTCGACATGTAAAGATTAAAAATATAATCATGTTTCTTATAATTTTGAGCTTTGAATAATTTAACACCAAAACTTAAGTGGTTTTACTAATTTTAAACGTGTTCAATATGTACAGATTCAAACTTTAGGTGTGTTTCTTATAATTTTAAGCTTTAAATAAAGTAACACCAAAACTTAAGTAGTTTTGCTAATTTTAAACGTGTTGAACATGTAAAAATTAAAACTTCATGCACTTTTCTTATAATTTTGAGCTTTGAAAAATGTCACACCAAAATGTAATCAGTCTTTGCTCATTTTGAGCATGTAAACATTCAAACTTTATGTGTGTTTCTTATAATTTTAAGCTTTGAATAATTTAACACCAAAACTTAAGTGGTTTTGCTCCTTTTGAACATGTTCAACTTGTAAAATTCAAACTTTATGCACATTTCTTATAATTTTGGTCTTTGAATAATGTAACACTAAACATTTAATGGTTTTGCTCATTTCAAACATGTTAAACATGTAAAGATTCAAACTTTATGCATGTTTCTTATAATTTTGAGCTTTGAATAACATAAGATAAAAACTTTATCAATTTTGCTCATTTCAAATGTGTTCAGCATGTAAAGATTCAAACTTTATACGTGTTTCTTATAATTTTGAGCTTTGAATAATGAAATACCAAAAATTAATATTTATTGTCTTGAGCGTGTTCAACATGTAAAGATTCAAAACTTATGCACATTTATTATAATTTTGAGCTTTGAATATGGTAATACCAAAACTTAAGCAGGGTATTTCGTTTCAAACATGTTTACCAAGTAAAGATTCAAACTCTAAGCACATTTCTTATAATTTTGAGATTTGAATAATGTAGCACCAAAACTTAAGTGGTTTTGCTCATTTTGAATGTGTTCAACATGTAAATATTCAAAATTTATGCATGTTTCTTATAATTTTTATTTTTGAATAATGTAACACCAAAACTTAAGTAGTTTTGCTCATTTTGAACATGTTTAACATGTAAAAATTCAAACATTATGGGCATTTCTTATAATTTTGAGTTTTGAATAACATAACACCAAAACTTAAGTGATTTTGCTTCTCTTGAATGTGCTCAACATGTAAAGATTCAAACTTTATACATGTTTCTTATAATTTTGAGCTTTGAATAATGTAACACCAAAACTTAAGTGGGTTTAGTTATTTTGAACATGTTCAATATGTAAAGATTCAAACTTTGTACATGTTTCTTATAATTTTGAGCTTTGAATAAGGTAACACCAAAATTTGAGTGGTTTTTATCAATTCTAATGTGATCAACATGTAAAGAATAAAATTTTATTCATGTTTCTTATAATTTTGAGCTTCGAATAATGTAACACCAATAACTTAAGCATATTTTCTACTTTTAAACATGTTCATCATGTAAAGATTCAAACTTTATGTGCCTTTCTTATAATTTTTGGCTTTGAATAATGTAACACCAAAACTTAAATGGATTTTCTTATTTTAAACATGCTCAACATGTAAACATTCAAACTTTATTGACATTTCTTATAATTTTGAGCCTTGAATAACGTAACATCAAAACATAAGAAGTTTTGCTCATATCAAGTGTGTTCGACATGTAAAGATTCAAACTTTATGTGCATTTCTTATAATTTTGATCTTTGAATAACATAACACTAAAACTTAAGTAGTTTTACTCATTTCAAACATGTTCAACATGTAAAGATTCAAAATTTATGTATGTCTTTTATAATTTTGAGGTTTAAATAATGTAACAGCAAAGCTTAAGCGTTTTTACTCATTTTAAACATGTTCAACATGTAAAGATTCAAATTTTATACACGTTTCTTATAATTTTGAGCTTTGAATAATGTAACACCAAAACTTTAGCGCTTTTGCTCATTTCAAAAATATTCAACATGTAAAGATTCAAACTTTTTGCATGTTTCTTATAGCTTTGACCTTTGAATAAGGTAACACCAAAACCTATGTGGTTTTGCTCATTTAAAATGTGTTCAAAATGTAAAGATTCAAATTTTATGTGCATTTCTTATAATTTTGAGTTTTGAATAATGTAACACCAAAACGTAAGCATTTTTACTCATTTTGAATGTGTTCAACAAGTAAAGATTCAAACTTTATGCATGTTTCTTATAATTTTGAACTTTGAATAATGTAACACTAAAACTTATGTGATTTTTCTCATTTTGAACATGTTCAACATGTAACAATTAAAAATTTATTTATGTTTCTTTTAATTTTGAGCTTCAAATAACGTAACACCAAAAAATAAATGGATTGGCTCATTTTGAGCATGTTCAACATGTAAAGATTCCAAATTTATGCATTTTTCTTATAATTTTGGGCTTTGAATAATGTAACACAAAAACATAAATAGATTTTCTCATTTTGAACATGTTCAACATGTAAACATTCAAATTTTATGTGCATTTCTTATAATTTTGAGTTTGAATAATGTAACAAAAAAACTTAAGAAGTTTTGCTCATTTCGAATGTGTTCAACATGTAAAGATTTAATTTTTATGCATATTTCTTATAATTTTAAGATTTGAAAAATGTAGCACCAAATCTTAAATGAATTTGCTCATTTTCTACATGGTCAACATGTAAAGATTTAAAATCTATGCATGTTTCTTATAATTTTGAGCTTTGAATAGGATAACACCAAAACTTAAGTAATTTTTATCATTTTGAATGTGTTCAACATGTAAAGATTCAAACTTTATGTGCATTTCTAATAATTTGCTCATTTTGAACATATTCAACATCTAAACATTCAAATTTTATGCACTTTTCTTAGAATTTTGAGCTTTGAATAATGTAACACTAAAACTAAAGTGGTGTTGTTCATTTTGAACATGTTTAACATATAAAGATTCAAATTTTATGCATTTTTAAAATAATTTTGAGCTTTGAATAATGCAACACCAAAACTTAAGCAGTTTTGCTCATTTAGAATGTGTTCAACATGTAAAGATTCAAACTTTATGCACATTTTTTTATAATTTTGAGCTTTGAATAACATAACACTGAAAGTTAAGCAATTTTGCTTGTTTTGAATATGTTCAACATGTAAATATTCAAAATTTATGTGTGTTTCATATAATTTTGAGCTTTGAATAATATAACACTAAAACTTAAGTGATTTTTTTAATTTTGAATGTATTTAAAATGTAAATATTTAAACTTTATGTGTGTTTCTTATTATTTTGAGTTTTGAATAACATAACACCAAAACTGAAGTAGTGTTACTCATTTTGAATGTGTTTAACATGTAATGATTCAAAATTTATGTGTGTTACTTATAATTTTAAGATTTGAATAACATAACACCAAAACTTAAGCAATTTTGCTCTTTTTAAATGTGTTCAACATGTAAAGATTCAAACTTTGTGTGTTTTGTATAATTTTGAGCTTTGAATAATGTAACAAAAAAATTAAGTGGTTTTTCTTGTTTTGAATGTGTTCTACATGTAAAGATTCAAACTTTATGTACATTTCTTATAATTTTGAGCTTTGAATAATGTAACACCAAAACTTAAGTGGTTTTGCTAAACTTTGTGCATGTTTCTTACAATTTTAAAATTTGAATAATATAATACCAAAACTTAAGTATTTTTGCTCATTTTAGACATGTTCAACATGTAAAAATTCAAATTTTATGTGTATTTCTTATAATTTTGAACTTTGAATAATGTAACACTAAAATGTAAGCAATTTTGCTCATTCACAACATGTTCAACATGTAAAGAGTCAAAATTTATTCATATTTCTTATAATTTTGAGCTTGATTAATGTAACATGAAAACCTAAGAGGTTTTGCTCCTCTCAAACATGCTCAACATGTAAAGATTCAAACTTTATGTGTTTTATTATAATTTTGAACTTTAAATAATGTAACACCAAAACTTAAGAAATTTTACATATTTTGGACTTGTTCAACATGTAAAAATTCAAAATTTATGTGTTTCTTATAATTTTAAAGTTTGAATAATGTAACACCAAAACTTAAGTGGTTTTTCTCATTTTAAACATGTTCAACATGTAAAGATTCAAACTTTGAGCTTTGAATAACGTAACATCAAAATTTAAGTGTTTTTTATCTTTTTGAACGTGTTCAACATGTAAAGATTCAAACTTTATGCATGTTTCATATAATTTTTAAGTTTAAATATCATAACACTAAAAATTAATTGGTTTTGCTTATTCTACACATGTTCAACATGTAAAGATTCAAACTTTATGCGCCTTTCTTATAATTATGAACTTTGAATAATGTAACATCAAAAGTTAAGTGGCTTTGCTCATTTTGAACATGTTTAACATGTAAAGATTCAAAATTTATGTGCATTTCTTATAGTTTTGAACTTTGAATAATGTAACACCAAAACTTAAGAATTTTTTTTCATTTTAGACATGTTTAACATATAAAGATTCAAACTTTATGTGTGTTTCTTATAATTTTCAAATTTGAATAACGAAACACCAAAACTTAAGTGATTTTGCTCCTTTTGATTGTGTTCAACATGTAAAGATTTAAATTTCATGTGTGTTTCCTATAATTTTGAATTTTGAATAATGTAACACCAAAAATTAAATGGTTTTGCTCATTTTGAATGAGTTCAACATGTAAAGGTTTAAACTTTATGCGTGTTTCTTATAATATTGAGTTTTGATTAATGTAACACCTAAAATTTAGTGGTTTTGCTTATTTTAAATGTGTTCAACATATAAAGAATCAAATTTTATGTGTGTTTCCTACAATTTTGAGCTTTGAATAATGTAACACCAAAACCTAAGTGGTTTTGTTTGTTTCAAATCTGTTCAACATGCAAAGATTCAAAGTTTACACATGTTTCTTATAATTTTGAGCTTTGATTAATGTAACATGAAAATTTAAGTGGTTTTGCTCATTTTAAACATGTTCAACATGTAAAAATTCAGATTTTATGCATGTCTCTTATAATTTTATGCTATGAATAATGTAACACTAATACTTAAGTGGTTTTTCTCATTTTGGACATGTTTAACATGTAAAGATTCAAAATTTATGCACATTTCTTATACTTTTGAGCTTTGAATAATATAACACCAAAACTTAAGTGATTTTGCTCCTTTCAAACATGTTTAACATCTAAACATTTAACTTTTATGCATGTTTCTTATAATTTTGAGCTTTGAATAATGTAACACCAAAACTTAAGTGGTTTTGCTAATTTTGAACAAGTTCAACATGTAAATTTCTTATAATTTTGATTTTTGAATAATGTGACACCAAAAATTTAGTGGTATTGTTCATTTTAAACGTGTTCAACATGTAAAGATTCAAATTTTATGTGTATTTTTTATAATTTTGAGCTTTGAATAATGTAACTCCAAACTTAAGTGGTTTTGATCATTTCAAACATGTTCAACATTTAAAGATTTAAATTTTATGTGTGTTTCTTATAATTTTGATATTTGAATAATGTAACACAAAAAATTTAGTGGTTTTTCTCTTTTTAAATGTGTTCAACATGTAAATGTTCAAATTTTATGTATGTTTCTTATAATTTTAAGCTTTGAATAAATGTAACACCAAAAATTTAGAGGTTTTGCTCTTTTCAAACGTATTCAACATGTAAAAAATCAATCTTTATGCATGTTTCTTATAATTTTGAGCTTTGAATAATATAACACCAAAACTTAAGTGGTTTTGCTCATTTCAAATGTGTTCAACATGTAAAGATTCAAAGTTTATGCACTTTTCTTATAATTTTGAGCTTTGAATAATGTAACGTCAAAACTTAAGTAGATTTGCTCATTTTGAACATGTTCAACATGTAAAGATTCAAATTTTATATGTGTTTATTATAATTTTGAGCTATGAATAATGTAACACCAAAACTTAAGCATTTTTGCTCATCTTAAACATGTTCAATAAGAAAAGATTCAAAATTTATATGTATTTTTTATAATTTTGAGCTTTGAATAATGTAACACCAAAACTTAAGCAGTTTTGTTCATTTCAAACATGTTCAACTTGTAAAAATTCAAACTTTATGAGCATTTCTCATAATTTTGAGATTTGAATAATGTAACAACAAAACTTAAGCAGTTTTGATCATTTATAATGCGTTCAACATGTAAAGATTCAAACTTTAGGTATATTTCTTATAATTTTTAGCTTTGAAATATGTAACACAAAACTTAAGTGGTTATACTCATTTTGAACGTGTTCAACGTGTAAATATTTAAACTTTGTATGCATTTCTTATAATTTTGAGCTTTGAATAATTTAACACCAACATTTAAGTGGTTTTGCTCATTTTGAAAGTGTTTAATAGTTAAAGATTGAAACTTTATGCACATTTTTTATAAGTTTGAGCCTTGAATAACGTAAGTCAAAAGCTTAATCAATGTTGCTCATTTCAAATGTGTTCAACATGTAAACATTCAAACTTTATGCATGTTTATTATAATTTTGAAATTTAAATAATGTAACCCCAAAACTTAAGTGGATTTGCTCATTTCAAATGTGCTCAACATGTAAAGATTCAAACTTTATACACATTTCTTATCATTTTGAGATTTGAGTAATGTAACACCAAAACTTAAGTGGTTTTGCTCATTTTGAATGTGTTCAACATGTAATGATTCAAACTTTATTCACATTTCTTATAATGTTGATCTTTGAATAATGTAACACCAAAACTTAAGTGAATTTGTTTGTTTTGGATGCGTTCATGTGAAGATTCAAAATTTATGTGTGTTTCTTATAATTTTGATCTTTGAATAATGTAACACCTAAACTTAAGTGGATTTTGAACGTGTTCAACATATAAATATTCAAAATTTATGTGATTTTATTATAATTTTGAGCTTTGAATAATGTAACAACAAAATTTAAGTGGTTTTTCTTATTTTGAATCTGTTCGACATGTAAAGATTAAAAATATAATCATGTTTCTTATAATTTTGAGCTTTGAATAATTTAACACCAAAACTTAAGTGGTTTTACTAATTTTAAACGTGTTCAATATGTACAGATTCAAACTTTAGGTGTGTTTCTTATAATTTTAAGCTTTAAATAAAGTAACACCAAAACTTAAGTAGTTTTGCTAATTTTAAACGTGTTGAACATGTAAAAATTAAAACTTCATGCACTTTTCTTATAATTTTGAGCTTTGAAAAATGTCACACCAAAATGTAATCAGTCTTTGCTCATTTTGAGCATGTAAACATTCAAACTTTATGTGTGTTTCTTATAATTTTAAGCTTTGAATAATTTAACACCAAAACTTAAGTGGTTTTGCTCCTTTTGAACATGTTCAACTTGTAAAATTCAAACTTTATGCACATTTCTTATAATTTTGGTCTTTGAATAATGTAACACTAAACATTTAATGGTTTTGCTCATTTCAAACATGTTAAACATGTAAAGATTCAAACTTTATGCATGTTTCTTATAATTTTGAGCTTTGAATAACATAAGATAAAAACTTTATCAATTTTGCTCATTTCAAATGTGTTCAGCATGTAAAGATTCAAACTTTATACGTGTTTCTTATAATTTTGAGCTTTGAATAATGAAATACCAAAAATTAATATTTATTGTCTTGAGCGTGTTCAACATGTAAAGATTCAAAACTTATGCACATTTATTATAATTTTGAGCTTTGAATATGGTAATACCAAAACTTAAGCAGGGTATTTCGTTTCAAACATGTTTACCAAGTAAAGATTCAAACTCTAAGCACATTTCTTATAATTTTGAGATTTGAATAATGTAGCACCAAAACTTAAGTGGTTTTGCTCATTTTGAATGTGTTCAACATGTAAATATTCAAAATTTATGCATGTTTCTTATAATTTTTATTTTTGAATAATGTAACACCAAAACTTAAGTAGTTTTGCTCATTTTGAACATGTTTAACATGTAAAAATTCAAACATTATGGGCATTTCTTATAATTTTGAGTTTTGAATAACATAACACCAAAACTTAAGTGATTTTGCTTCTCTTGAATGTGCTCAACATGTAAAGATTCAAACTTTATACATGTTTCTTATAATTTTGAGCTTTGAATAATGTAACACCAAAACTTAAGTGGGTTTAGTTATTTTGAACATGTTCAATATGTAAAGATTCAAACTTTGTACATGTTTCTTATAATTTTGAGCTTTGAATAAGGTAACACCAAAATTTGAGTGGTTTTTATCAATTCTAATGTGATCAACATGTAAAGAATAAAATTTTATTCATGTTTCTTATAATTTTGAGCTTTGAATAATGTAACACCAATAACTTAAGCATATTTTCTACTTTTAAACATGTTCATCATGTAAAGATTCAAACTTTATGTGCCTTTCTTATAATTTTTGGCTTTGAATAATGTAACACCAAAACTTAAATGGATTTTCTTATTTTAAACATGCTCAACATGTAAACATTCAAACTTTATTGACATTTCTTATAATTTTGAGCCTTGAATAACGTAACATCAAAACATAAGAAGTTTTGCTCATATCAAGTGTGTTCGACATGTAAAGATTCAAACTTTATGTGCATTTCTTATAATTTTGATCTTTGAATAACATAACACTAAAACTTAAGTAGTTTTACTCATTTCAAACATGTTCAACATGTAAAGATTCAAAATTTATGTATGTCTTTTATAATTTTGAGGTTTAAATAATGTAACAGCAAAGCTTAAGCATTTTTACTCATTTTAAACATGTTCAACATGTAAAGATTCAAATTTTATACACGTTTCTTATAATTTTGAGCTTTGAATAATGTAACACCAAAACTTTAGCGCTTTTGCTCATTTCAAAAATATTCAACATGTAAAGATTCAAACTTTTTGCATGTTTCTTATAGCTTTGACCTTTGAATAAGGTAACACCAAAACCTATGTGGTTTTGCTCATTTAAAATGTGTTCAAAATGTAAAGATTCAAATTTTATGTGCATTTCTTATAATTTTGAGTTTTGAATAATGTAACACCAAAACGTAAGCATTTTTACTCATTTTGAATGTGTTCAACAAGTAAAGATTCAAACTTTATGCATGTTTCTTATAATTTTGAACTTTGAATAATGTAACACTAAAACTTATGTGATTTTTCTCATTTTGAACATGTTCAACATGTAACAATTAAAAATTTATTTATGTTTCTTTTAATTTTGAGCTTCAAATAACGTAACACCAAAAAATAAATGGATTGGCTCATTTTGAGCATGTTCAACATGTAAAGATTCCAAATTTATGCATTTTTCTTATAATTTTGGGCTTTGAATAATGTAACACAAAAACATAAATAGATTTTCTCATTTTGAACATGTTCAACATGTAAACATTCAAATTTTATGTGCATTTCTTATAATTTTGAGTTTGAATAATGTAACAAAAAAACTTAAGAAGTTTTGCTCATTTCGAATGTGTTCAACATGTAAAGATTTAATTTTTATGCATATTTCTTATAATTTTAAGATTTGAAAAATGTAGCACCAAATCTTAAATGAATTTGCTCATTTTCTACATGGTCAACATGTAAAGATTTAAAATCTATGCATGTTTCTTATAATTTTGAGCTTTGAATAGGATAACACCAAAACTTAAGTAATTTTTATCATTTTGAATGTGTTCAACATGTAAAGATTCAAACTTTATGTGCATTTCTAATAATTTGCTCATTTTGAACATATTCAACATCTAAACATTCAAATTTTATGCACTTTTCTTAGAATTTTGAGCTTTGAATAATGTAACACTAAAACTAAAGTGGTGTTGTTCATTTTGAACATGTTTAACATATAAAGATTCAAATTTTATACATTTTTAAAATAATTTTGAGCTTTGAATAATGCAACACCAAAACTTAAGCAGTTCTGCTCATTTAGAATGTGTTCAACATGTAAAGATTCAAACTTTATGCACATTTTTTATAATTTTGAGCTTTGAATAACATAACACTGAAAGTTAAGCAATTTTGCTTGTTTTGAATATGTTCAACATGTAAATATTCAAAATTTATGTGTGTTTCATATAATTTTGAGCTTTGAATAATATAACACTAAAACTTAAGTGATTTTTTTAATTTTGAATGTATTTAAAATGTAAATATTTAAACTTTATGTGTGTTTCTTATTATTTTGAGTTTTGAATAACATAACACCAAAACTGAAGTAGTGTTACTCATTTTGAATGTGTTTAACATGTAATGATTCAAAATTTATGTGTGTTACTTATAATTTTAAGATTTGAATAACATAACACCAAAACTTAAGCAATTTTGCTCTTTTTAAATGTGTTCAACATGTAAAGATTCAAACTTTGTGTGTTTTGTATAATTTTGAGCTTTGAATAATGTAACAAAAAAATTAAGTGGTTTTTCTTGTTTTGAATGTGTTCTACATGTAAAGATTCAAACTTTATGTACATTTCTTATAATTTTGAGCTTTGAATAATGTAACACCAAAACTTAAGTGGTTTTGCTAAACTTTGTGCATGTTTCTTACAATTTTAAAATTTGAATAATATAATACCAAAACTTAAGTATTTTTGCTCATTTTAGACATGTTCAACATGTAAAAATTCAAATTTTATGTGTATTTCTTATAATTTTGAACTTTGAATAATGTAACACTAAAATGTAAGCAATTTTGCTCATTCACAACATGTTCAACATGTAAAGAGTCAAAATTTATTCATATTTCTTATAATTTTGAGCTTGATTAATGTAACATGAAAACCTAAGAGGTTTTGCTCCTCTCAAACATGCTCAACATGTAAAGATTCAAACTTTATGTGTTTTATTATAATTTTGAACTTTAAATAATGTAACACCAAAACTTAAGCAATTTTACATATTTTGGACTTGTTCAACATGTAAAAATTCAAAATTTATGTGTTTCTTATAATTTTAAAGTTTGAATAATGTAACACCAAAACTTAAGTGGTTTTTCTCATTTTAAACATGTTCAACATGTAAAGATTCAAACTTTGAGCTTTGAATAACGTAACATCAAAATTTAAGTGTTTTTTATCTTTTTGAACGTGTTCAACATGTAAAGATTCAAACTTTATGCATGTTTCATATAATTTTTAAGTTTAAATATCATAACACTAAAAATTAATTGGTTTTGCTTATTCTACACATGTTCAACATGTAAAGATTCAAACTTTATGCGCCTTTCTTATAATTATGAACTTTGAATAATGTAACATCAAAAGTTAAGTGGCTTTGCTCATTTTGAACATGTTTAACATGTAAAGATTCAAAATTTATGTGCATTTCTTATAGTTTTGAACTTTGAATAATGTAACACCAAAACTTAAGAATTTTTTTTCATTTTAGACATGTTTAACATATAAAGATTCAAACTTTATGTGTGTTTCTTATAATTTTCAAATTTGAATAACGAAACACCAAAACTTAAGTGATTTTGCTCCTTTTGATTGTGTTCAACATGTAAAGATTTAAATTTCATGTGTGTTTGCTATAATTTTGAATTTTGAATAATGTAACACCAAAAATTAAATGGTTTTGCTCATTTTGAATGAGTTCAACATGTAAAGGTTTAAACTTTATGCGTGTTTCTTATAATATTGAGTTTTGATTAATGTAACACCTAAAATTTAGTGGTTTTGCTTATTTTAAATGTGTTCAACATATAAAGAATCAAATTTTATGTGTGTTTCCTACAATTTTGAGCTTTGAATAATGTAACACCAAAACCTAAGTGGTTTTGTTTGTTTCAAATCTGTTCAACATGCAAAGATTCAAAGTTTACACATGTTTCTTATAATTTTGAGCTTTGATTAATGTAACATGAAAATTTAAGTGGTTTTGCTCATTTTAAACATGTTCAACATGTAAAAAATTCAGATTTTATGCATGTCTCTTATAATTTTATGCTATGAATAATGTAACACTAATACTTAAGTGGTTTTTCTCATTTTGGACATGTTTAACATGTAAAGATTCAAAATTTATGCACATTTCTTATACTTTTGAGCTTTGAATAATATAACACCAAAACTTAAGTGATTTTGCTCCTTTCAAACATGTTTAACATCTAAACATTTAACTTTTATGCATGTTTCTTATAATTTTGAGCTTTGAATAATGTAACACCAAAACTTAAGTGGTTTTGCTAATTTTGAACAAGTTCAACATGTAAATTTCTTATAATTTTGATTTTTGAATAATGTGACACCAAAAATTTAGTGGTATTGTTCATTTTAAACGTGTTCAACATGTAAAGATTCAAATTTTATGTGTATTTTTTATAATTTTGAGCTTTGAATAATGTAACTCCAAACTTAAGTGGTTTTGATCATTTCAAACATGTTCAACATTTAAAGATTTAAATTTTATGTGTGTTTCTTATAATTTTGATATTTGAATAATGTAACACAAAAAATTTAGTGGTTTTTCTCTTTTTAAATGTGTTCAACATGTAAATGTTCAAATTTTATGTATGTTTCTTATAATTTTAAGCTTTGAATAAATGTAACACCAAAAATTTAGAGGTTTTGCTCTTTTCAAACGTATTCAACATGTAAAAAATCAATCTTTATGCATGTTTCTTATAATTTTGAGCTTTGAATAATATAACACCAAAACTTAAGTGGTTTTGCTCATTTCAAATGTGTTCAACATGTAAAGATTCAAAGTTTATGCACTTTTCTTATAATTTTGAGCTTTGAATAATGTAACGTCAAAACTTAAGTAGATTTGCTCATTTTGAACATGTTCAACATGTAAAGATTCAAATTTTATATGTGTTTATTATAATTTTGAGCTATGAATAATGTAACACCAAAACTTAAGCATTTTTGCTCATCTTAAACATGTTCAATAAGAAAAGATTCAAAATTTATATGTATTTTTTATAATTTTGAGCTTTGAATAATGTAACACCAAAACTTAAGCAGTTTTGTTCATTTCAAACATGTTCAACTTGTAAAAATTCAAACTTTATGAGCATTTCTCATAATTTTGAGATTTGAATAATGTAACAACAAAACTTAAGCAGTTTTGATCATTTATAATGCGTTCAACATGTAAAGATTCAAACTTTAGGTATATTTCTTATAATTTTTAGCTTTGAAATATGTAACACAAAACTTAAGTGGTTATACTCATTTTGAACGTGTTCAACGTGTAAATATTTAAACTTTGTATGCATTTCTTATAATTTTGAGCTTTGAATAATTTAACACCAACATTTAAGTGGTTTTGCTCATTTTGAAAGTGTTTAATAGTTAAAGATTGAAACTTTATGCACATTTTTTATAAGTTTGAGCCTTGAATAACGTAAGTCAAAAGCTTAATCAATGTTGCTCATTTCAAATGTGTTCAACATGTAAACATTCAAACTTTATGCATGTTTATTATAATTTTGAAATTTAAATAATGTAACCCCAAAACTTAAGTGGATTTGCTCATTTCAAATGTGCTCAACATGTAAAGATTCAAACTTTATACACATTTCTTATCATTTTGAGATTTGAGTAATGTAACACCAAAACTTAAGTGGTTTTGCTCATTTTGAATGTGTTCAACATGTAATGATTCAAACTTTATTCACATTTCTTATAATGTTGATCTTTGAATAATGTAACACCAAAACTTAAGTGAATTTGTTTGTTTTGGATGCGTTCATGTGAAGATTCAAAATTTATGTGTGTTTCTTATAATTTTGATCTTTGAATAATGTAACACCTAAACTTAAGTGGATTTTGAACGTGTTCAACATATAAATATTCAAAATTTATGTGATTTTATTATAATTTTGAGCTTTGAATAATGTAACAACAAAATTTAAGTGGTTTTTCTTATTTTGAATCTGTTCGACATGTAAAGATTAAAAATATAATCATGTTTCTTATAATTTTGAGCTTTGAATAATTTAACACCAAAACTTAAGTGGTTTTACTAATTTTAAACGTGTTCAATATGTACAGATTCAAACTTTAGGTGTGTTTCTTATAATTTTAAGCTTTAAATAAAGTAACACCAAAACTTAAGTAGTTTTGCTAATTTTAAACGTGTTGAACATGTAAAAATTAAAACTTCATGCACTTTTCTTATAATTTTGAGCTTTGAAAAATGTCACACCAAAATGTAATCAGTCTTTGCTCATTTTGAGCATGTAAACATTCAAACTTTATGTGTGTTTCTTATAATTTTAAGCTTTGAATAATTTAACACCAAAACTTAAGTGGTTTTGCTCCTTTTGAACATGTTCAACTTGTAAAATTCAAACTTTATGCACATTTCTTATAATTTTGGTCTTTGAATAATGTAACACTAAACATTTAATGGTTTTGCTCATTTCAAACATGTTAAACATGTAAAGATTCAAACTTTATGCATGTTTCTTATAATTTTGAGCTTTGAATAACATAAGATAAAAACTTTATCAATTTTGCTCATTTCAAATGTGTTCAGCATGTAAAGATTCAAACTTTATACGTGTTTCTTATAATTTTGAGCTTTGAATAATGAAATACCAAAAATTAATATTTATTGTCTTGAGCGTGTTCAACATGTAAAGATTCAAAACTTATGCACATTTATTATAATTTTGAGCTTTGAATATGGTAATACCAAAACTTAAGCAGGGTATTTCGTTTCAAACATGTTTACCAAGTAAAGATTCAAACTCTAAGCACATTTCTTATAATTTTGAGATTTGAATAATGTAGCACCAAAACTTAAGTGGTTTTGCTCATTTTGAATGTGTTCAACATGTAAATATTCAAAATTTATGCATGTTTCTTATAATTTTTATTTTTGAATAATGTAACACCAAAACTTAAGTAGTTTTGCTCATTTTGAACATGTTTAACATGTAAAAATTCAAACATTATGGGCATTTCTTATAATTTTGAGTTTTGAATAACATAACACCAAAACTTAAGTGATTTTGCTTCTCTTGAATGTGCTCAACATGTAAAGATTCAAACTTTATACATGTTTCTTATAATTTTGAGCTTTGAATAATGTAACACCAAAACTTAAGTGGGTTTAGTTATTTTGAACATGTTCAATATGTAAAGATTCAAACTTTGTACATGTTTCTTATAATTTTGAGCTTTGAATAAGGTAACACCAAAATTTGAGTGGTTTTTATCAATTCTAATGTGATCAACATGTAAAGAATAAAATTTTATTCATGTTTCTTATAATTTTGAGCTTTGAATAATGTAACACCAATAACTTAAGCATATTTTCTACTTTTAAACATGTTCATCATGTAAAGATTCAAACTTTATGTGCCTTTCTTATAATTTTTGGCTTTGAATAATGTAACACCAAAACTTAAATGGATTTTCTTATTTTAAACATGCTCAACATGTAAACATTCAAACTTTATTGACATTTCTTATAATTTTGAGCCTTGAATAACGTAACATCAAAACATAAGAAGTTTTGCTCATATCAAGTGTGTTCGACATGTAAAGATTCAAACTTTATGTGCATTTCTTATAATTTTGATCTTTGAATAACATAACACTAAAACTTAAGTAGTTTTACTCATTTCAAACATGTTCAACATGTAAAGATTCAAAATTTATGTATGTCTTTTATAATTTTGAGGTTTAAATAATGTAACAGCAAAGCTTAAGCATTTTTACTCATTTTAAACATGTTCAACATGTAAAGATTCAAATTTTATACACGTTTCTTATAATTTTGAGCTTTGAATAATGTAACACCAAAACTTTAGCGCTTTTGCTCATTTCAAAAATATTCAACATGTAAAGATTCAAACTTTTTGCATGTTTCTTATAGCTTTGACCTTTGAATAAGGTAACACCAAAACCTATGTGGTTTTGCTCATTTAAAATGTGTTCAAAATGTAAAGATTCAAATTTTATGTGCATTTCTTATAATTTTGAGTTTTGAATAATGTAACACCAAAACGTAAGCATTTTTACTCATTTTGAATGTGTTCAACAAGTAAAGATTCAAACTTTATGCATGTTTCTTATAATTTTGAACTTTGAATAATGTAACACTAAAACTTATGTGATTTTTCTCATTTTGAACATGTTCAACATGTAACAATTAAAAATTTATTTATGTTTCTTTTAATTTTGAGCTTCAAATAACGTAACACCAAAAAATAAATGGATTGGCTCATTTTGAGCATGTTCAACATGTAAAGATTCCAAATTTATGCATTTTTCTTATAATTTTGGGCTTTGAATAATGTAACACAAAAACATAAATAGATTTTCTCATTTTGAACATGTTCAACATGTAAACATTCAAATTTTATGTGCATTTCTTATAATTTTGAGTTTGAATAATGTAACAAAAAAACTTAAGAAGTTTTGCTCATTTCGAATGTGTTCAACATGTAAAGATTTAATTTTTATGCATATTTCTTATAATTTTAAGATTTGAAAAATGTAGCACCAAATCTTAAATGAATTTGCTCATTTTCTACATGGTCAACATGTAAAGATTTAAAATCTATGCATGTTTCTTATAATTTTGAGCTTTGAATAGGATAACACCAAAACTTAAGTAATTTTTATCATTTTGAATGTGTTCAACATGTAAAGATTCAAACTTTATGTGCATTTCTAATAATTTGCTCATTTTGAACATATTCAACATTTAAACATTCAAATTTTATGCACTTTTCTTAGAATTTTGAGCTTTGAATAATGTAACACTAAAACTAAAGTGGTGTTGTTCATTTTGAACATGTTTAACATATAAAGATTCAAATTTTATGCATTTTTAAAATAATTTTGAGCTTTGAATAATGCAACACCAAAACTTAAGCAGTTTTGCTCATTTAGAATGTGTTCAACATGTAAAGATTCAAACTTTATGCACATTTTTTTATAATTTTGAGCTTTGAATAACATAACACTGAAAGTTAAGCAATTTTGCTTGTTTTGAATATGTTCAACATGTAAATATTCAAAATTTATGTGTGTTTCATATAATTTTGAGCTTTGAATAATATAACACTAAAACTTAAGTGATTTTTTTAATTTTGAATGTATTTAAAATGTAAATATTTAAACTTTATGTGTGTTTCTTATTATTTTGAGTTTTGAATAACATAACACCAAAACTGAAGTAGTGTTACTCATTTTGAATGTGTTTAACATGTAATGATTCAAAATTTATGTGTGTTACTTATAATTTTAAGATTTGAATAACATAACACCAAAACTTAAGCAATTTTGCTCTTTTTAAATGTGTTCAACATGTAAAGATTCAAACTTTGTGTGTTTTGTATAATTTTGAGCTTTGAATAATGTAACAAAAAAATTAAGTGGTTTTTCTTGTTTTGAATGTGTTCTACATGTAAAGATTCAAACTTTATGTACATTTCTTATAATTTTGAGCTTTGAATAATGTAACACCAAAACTTAAGTGGTTTTGCTAAACTTTGTGCATGTTTCTTACAATTTTAAAATTTGAATAATATAATACCAAAACTTAAGTATTTTTGCTCATTTTAGACATGTTCAACATGTAAAAATTCAAATTTTATGTGTATTTCTTATAATTTTGAACTTTGAATAATGTAACACTAAAATGTAAGCAATTTTGCTCATTCACAACATGTTCAACATGTAAAGAGTCAAAATTTATTCATATTTCTTATAATTTTGAGCTTGATTAATGTAACATGAAAACCTAAGAGGTTTTGCTCCTCTCAAACATGCTCAACATGTAAAGATTCAAACTTTATGTGTTTTATTATAATTTTGAACTTTAAATAATGTAACACCAAAACTTAAGCAATTTTACATATTTTGGACTTGTTCAACATGTAAAAATTCAAAATTTATGTGTTTCTTATAATTTTAAAGTTTGAATAATGTAACACCAAAACTTAAGTGGTTTTTCTCATTTTAAACATGTTCAACATGTAAAGATTCAAACTTTGAGCTTTGAATAACGTAACATCAAAATTTAAGTGTTTTTTATCTTTTTGAACGTGTTCAACATGTAAAGATTCAAACTTTATGCATGTTTCATATAATTTTTAAGTTTAAATATCATAACACTAAAAATTAATTGGTTTTGCTTATTCTACACATGTTCAACATGTAAAGATTCAAACTTTATGCGCCTTTCTTATAATTATGAACTTTGAATAATGTAACATCAAAAGTTAAGTGGCTTTGCTCATTTTGAACATGTTTAACATGTAAAGATTCAAAATTTATGTGCATTTCTTATAGTTTTGAACTTTGAATAATGTAACACCAAAACTTAAGAATTTTTTTTCATTTTAGACATGTTTAACATATAAAGATTCAAACTTTATGTGTGTTTCTTATAATTTTCAAATTTGAATAACGAAACACCAAAACTTAAGTGATTTTGCTCCTTTTGATTGTGTTCAACATGTAAAGATTTAAATTTCATGTGTGTTTGCTATAATTTTGAATTTTGAATAATGTAACACCAAAAATTAAATGGTTTTGCTCATTTTGAATGAGTTCAACATGTAAAGGTTTAAACTTTATGCGTGTTTCTTATAATATTGAGTTTTGATTAATGTAACACCTAAAATTTAGTGGTTTTGCTTATTTTAAATGTGTTCAACATATAAAGAATCAAATTTTATGTGTGTTTCCTACAATTTTGAGCTTTGAATAATGTAACACCAAAACCTAAGTGGTTTTGTTTGTTTCAAATCTGTTCAACATGCAAAGATTCAAAGTTTACACATGTTTCTTATAATTTTGAGCTTTGATTAATGTAACATGAAAATTTAAGTGGTTTTGCTCATTTTAAACATGTTCAACATGTAAAAATTCAGATTTTATGCATGTCTCTTATAATTTTATGCTATGAATAATGTAACACTAATACTTAAGTGGTTTTTCTCATTTTGGACATGTTTAACATGTAAAGATTCAAAATTTATGCACATTTCTTATACTTTTGAGCTTTGAATAATATAACACCAAAACTTAAGTGATTTTGCTCCTTTCAAACATGTTTAACATCTAAACATTTAACTTTTATGCATGTTTCTTATAATTTTGAGCTTTGAATAATGTAACACCAAAACTTAAGTGGTTTTGCTAATTTTGAACAAGTTCAACATGTAAATTTCTTATAATTTTGATTTTTGAATAATGTGACACCAAAAATTTAGTGGTATTGTTCATTTTAAACGTGTTCAACATGTAAAGATTCAAATTTTATGTGTATTTTTTATAATTTTGAGCTTTGAATAATGTAACTCCAAACTTAAGTGGTTTTGATCATTTCAAACATGTTCAACATTTAAAGATTTAAATTTTATGTGTGTTTCTTATAATTTTGATATTTGAATAATGTAACACAAAAAATTTAGTGGTTTTTCTCTTTTTAAATGTGTTCAACATGTAAATGTTCAAATTTTATGTATGTTTCTTATAATTTTAAGCTTTGAATAAATGTAACACCAAAAATTTAGAGGTTTTGCTCTTTTCAAACGTATTCAACATGTAAAAAATCAATCTTTATGCATGTTTCTTATAATTTTGAGCTTTGAATAATATAACACCAAAACTTAAGTGGTTTTGCTCATTTCAAATGTGTTCAACATGTAAAGATTCAAAGTTTATGCACTTTTCTTATAATTTTGAGCTTTGAATAATGTAACGTCAAAACTTAAGTAGATTTGCTCATTTTGAACATGTTCAACATGTAAAGATTCAAATTTTATATGTGTTTATTATAATTTTGAGCTATGAATAATGTAACACCAAAACTTAAGCATTTTTGCTCATCTTAAACATGTTCAATAAGAAAAGATTCAAAATTTATATGTATTTTTTATAATTTTGAGCTTTGAATAATGTAACACCAAAACTTAAGCAGTTTTGTTCATTTCAAACATGTTCAATTTGTAAAAATTCAAACTTTATGAGCATTTCTCATAATTTTGAGATTTGAATAATGTAACAACAAAACTTAAGCAGTTTTGATCATTTATAATGCGTTCAACATGTAAAGATTCAAACTTTAGGTATATTTCTTATAATTTTTAGCTTTGAAATATGTAACACAAAACTTAAGTGGTTATACTCATTTTGAACGTGTTCAACGTGTAAATATTTAAACTTTGTATGCATTTCTTATAATTTTGAGCTTTGAATAATTTAACACCAACATTTAAGTGGTTTTGCTCATTTTGAAAGTGTTTAATAGTTAAAGATTGAAACTTTATGCACATTTTTTATAAGTTTGAGCCTTGAATAACGTAAGTCAAAAGCTTAATCAATGTTGCTCATTTCAAATGTGTTCAACATGTAAACATTCAAACTTTATGCATGTTTATTATAATTTTGAAATTTAAATAATGTAACCCCAAAACTTAAGTGGATTTGCTCATTTCAAATGTGCTCAACATGTAAAGATTCAAACTTTATACACATTTCTTATCATTTTGAGATTTGAGTAATGTAACACCAAAACTTAAGTGGTTTTGCTCATTTTGAATGTGTTCAACATGTAATGATTCAAACTTTATTCACATTTCTTATAATGTTGATCTTTGAATAATGTAACACCAAAACTTAAGTGAATTTGTTTGTTTTGGATGCGTTCATGTGAAGATTCAAAATTTATGTGTGTTTCTTATAATTTTGATCTTTGAATAATGTAACACCTAAACTTAAGTGGATTTTGAACGTGTTCAACATATAAATATTCAAACTTTATGTGATTTTATTATAATTTTGAGCTTTGAATAATGTAACAACAAAATTTAAGTGGTTTTTCTTATTTTGAATCTGTTCGACATGTAAAGATTAAAAATATAATCATGTTTCTTATAATTTTGAGCTTTGAATAATTTAACACCAAAACTTAAGTGGTTTTACTAATTTTAAACGTGTTCAATATGTACAGATTCAAACTTTAGGTGTGTTTCTTATAATTTTAAGCTTTAAATAAAGTAACACCAAAACTTAAGTAGTTTTGCTAATTTTAAACGTGTTGAACATGTAAAAATTAAAACTTCATGCACTTTTCTTATAATTTTGAGCTTTGAAAAATGTCACACCAAAATGTAATCAGTCTTTGCTCATTTTGAGCATGTAAACATTCAAACTTTATGTGTGTTTCTTATAATTTTAAGCTTTGAATAATTTAACACCAAAACTTAAGTGGTTTTGCTCCTTTTGAACATGTTCAACTTGTAAAATTCAAACTTTATGCACATTTCTTATAATTTTGGTCTTTGAATAATGTAACACTAAACATTTAATGGTTTTGCTCATTTCAAACATGTTAAACATGTAAAGATTCAAACTTTATGCATGTTTCTTATAATTTTGAGCTTTGAATAACATAAGATAAAAACTTTATCAATTTTGCTCATTTCAAATGTGTTCAGCATGTAAAGATTCAAACTTTATACGTGTTTCTTATAATTTTGAGCTTTGAATAATGAAATACCAAAAATTAATATTTATTGTCTTGAGCGTGTTCAACATGTAAAGATTCAAAACTTATGCACATTTATTATAATTTTGAGCTTTGAATATGGTAATACCAAAACTTAAGCAGGGTATTTCGTTTCAAACATGTTTACCAAGTAAAGATTCAAACTCTAAGCACATTTCTTATAATTTTGAGATTTGAATAATGTAGCACCAAAACTTAAGTGGTTTTGCTCATTTTGAATGTGTTCAACATGTAAATATTCAAAATTTATGCATGTTTCTTATAATTTTTATTTTTGAATAATGTAACACCAAAACTTAAGTAGTTTTGCTCATTTTGAACATGTTTAACATGTAAAAATTCAAACATTATGGGCATTTCTTATAATTTTGAGTTTTGAATAACATAACACCAAAACTTAAGTGATTTTGCTTCTCTTGAATGTGCTCAACATGTAAAGATTCAAACTTTATACATGTTTCTTATAATTTTGAGCTTTGAATAATGTAACACCAAAACTTAAGTGGGTTTAGTTATTTTGAACATGTTCAATATGTAAAGATTCAAACTTTGTACATGTTTCTTATAATTTTGAGCTTTGAATAAGGTAACACCAAAATTTGAGTGGTTTTTATCAATTCTAATGTGATCAACATGTAAAGAATAAAATTTTATTCATGTTTCTTATAATTTTGAGCTTTGAATAATGTAACACCAATAACTTAAGCATATTTTCTACTTTTAAACATGTTCATCATGTAAAGATTCAAACTTTATGTGCCTTTCTTATAATTTTTGGCTTTGAATAATGTAACACCAAAACTTAAATGGATTTTCTTATTTTAAACATGCTCAACATGTAAACATTCAAACTTTATTGACATTTCTTATAATTTTGAGCCTTGAATAACGTAACATCAAAACATAAGAAGTTTTGCTCATATCAAGTGTGTTCGACATGTAAAGATTCAAACTTTATGTGCATTTCTTATAATTTTGATCTTTGAATAACATAACACTAAAACTTAAGTAGTTTTACTCATTTCAAACATGTTCAACATGTAAAGATTCAAAATTTATGTATGTCTTTTATAATTTTGAGGTTTAAATAATGTAACAGCAAAGCTTAAGCATTTTTACTCATTTTAAACATGTTCAACATGTAAAGATTCAAATTTTATACACGTTTCTTATAATTTTGAGCTTTGAATAATGTAACACCAAAACTTTAGCGCTTTTGCTCATTTCAAAAATATTCAACATGTAAAGATTCAAACTTTTTGCATGTTTCTTATAGCTTTGACCTTTGAATAAGGTAACACCAAAACCTATGTGGTTTTGCTCATTTAAAATGTGTTCAAAATGTAAAGATTCAAATTTTATGTGCATTTCTTATAATTTTGAGTTTTGAATAATGTAACACCAAAACGTAAGCATTTTTACTCATTTTGAATGTGTTCAACAAGTAAAGATTCAAACTTTATGCATGTTTCTTATAATTTTGAACTTTGAATAATGTAACACTAAAACTTATGTGATTTTTCTCATTTTGAACATGTTCAACATGTAACAATTAAAAATTTATTTATGTTTCTTTTAATTTTGAGCTTCAAATAACGTAACACCAAAAAATAAATGGATTGGCTCATTTTGAGCATGTTCAACATGTAAAGATTCCAAATTTATGCATTTTTCTTATAATTTTGGGCTTTGAATAATGTAACACAAAAACATAAATAGATTTTCTCATTTTGAACATGTTCAACATGTAAACATTCAAATTTTATGTGCATTTCTTATAATTTTGAGTTTGAATAATGTAACAAAAAAACTTAAGAAGTTTTGCTCATTTCGAATGTGTTCAACATGTAAAGATTTAATTTTTATGCATATTTCTTATAATTTTAAGATTTGAAAAATGTAGCACCAAATCTTAAATGAATTTGCTCATTTTCTACATGGTCAACATGTAAAGATTTAAAATCTATGCATGTTTCTTATAATTTTGAGCTTTGAATAGGATAACACCAAAACTTAAGTAATTTTTATCATTTTGAATGTGTTCAACATGTAAAGATTCAAACTTTATGTGCATTTCTAATAATTTGCTCATTTTGAACATATTCAACATTTAAACATTCAAATTTTATGCACTTTTCTTAGAATTTTGAGCTTTGAATAATGTAACACTAAAACTAAAGTGGTGTTGTTCATTTTGAACATGTTTAACATATAAAGATTCAAATTTTATGCATTTTTAAAATAATTTTGAGCTTTGAATAATGCAACACCAAAACTTAAGCAGTTTTGCTCATTTAGAATGTGTTCAACATGTAAAGATTCAAACTTTATGCACATTTTTTTATAATTTTGAGCTTTGAATAACATAACACTGAAAGTTAAGCAATTTTGCTTGTTTTGAATATGTTCAACATGTAAATATTCAAAATTTATGTGTGTTTCATATAATTTTGAGCTTTGAATAATATAACACTAAAACTTAAGTGATTTTTTTAATTTTGAATGTATTTAAAATGTAAATATTTAAACTTTATGTGTGTTTCTTATTATTTTGAGTTTTGAATAACATAACACCAAAACTGAAGTAGTGTTACTCATTTTGAATGTGTTTAACATGTAATGATTCAAAATTTATGTGTGTTACTTATAATTTTAAGATTTGAATAACATAACACCAAAACTTAAGCAATTTTGCTCTTTTTAAATGTGTTCAACATGTAAAGATTCAAACTTTGTGTGTTTTGTATAATTTTGAGCTTTGAATAATGTAACAAAAAAATTAAGTGGTTTTTCTTGTTTTGAATGTGTTCTACATGTAAAGATTCAAACTTTATGTACATTTCTTATAATTTTGAGCTTTGAATAATGTAACACCAAAACTTAAGTGGTTTTGCTAAACTTTGTGCATGTTTCTTACAATTTTAAAATTTGAATAATATAATACCAAAACTTAAGTATTTTTGCTCATTTTAGACATGTTCAACATGTAAAAATTCAAATTTTATGTGTATTTCTTATAATTTTGAACTTTGAATAATGTAACACTAAAATGTAAGCAATTTTGCTCATTCACAACATGTTCAACATGTAAAGAGTCAAAATTTATTCATATTTCTTATAATTTTGAGCTTGATTAATGTAACATGAAAACCTAAGAGGTTTTGCTCCTCTCAAACATGCTCAACATGTAAAGATTCAAACTTTATGTGTTTTATTATAATTTTGAACTTTAAATAATGTAACACCAAAACTTAAGCAATTTTACATATTTTGGACTTGTTCAACATGTAAAAATTCAAAATTTATGTGTTTCTTATAATTTTAAAGTTTGAATAATGTAACACCAAAACTTAAGTGGTTTTTCTCATTTTAAACATGTTCAACATGTAAAGATTCAAACTTTGAGCTTTGAATAACGTAACATCAAAATTTAAGTGTTTTTTATCTTTTTGAACGTGTTCAACATGTAAAGATTCAAACTTTATGCATGTTTCATATAATTTTTAAGTTTAAATATCATAACACTAAAAATTAATTGGTTTTGCTTATTCTACACATGTTCAACATGTAAAGATTCAAACTTTATGCGCCTTTCTTATAATTATGAACTTTGAATAATGTAACATCAAAAGTTAAGTGGCTTTGCTCATTTTGAACATGTTTAACATGTAAAGATTCAAAATTTATGTGCATTTCTTATAGTTTTGAACTTTGAATAATGTAACACCAAAACTTAAGAATTTTTTTTCATTTTAGACATGTTTAACATATAAAGATTCAAACTTTATGTGTGTTTCTTATAATTTTCAAATTTGAATAACGAAACACCAAAACTTAAGTGATTTTGCTCCTTTTGATTGTGTTCAACATGTAAAGATTTAAATTTCATGTGTGTTTGCTATAATTTTGAATTTTGAATAATGTAACACCAAAAATTAAATGGTTTTGCTCATTTTGAATGAGTTCAACATGTAAAGGTTTAAACTTTATGCGTGTTTCTTATAATATTGAGTTTTGATTAATGTAACACCTAAAATTTAGTGGTTTTGCTTATTTTAAATGTGTTCAACATATAAAGAATCAAATTTTATGTGTGTTTCCTACAATTTTGAGCTTTGAATAATGTAACACCAAAACCTAAGTGGTTTTGTTTGTTTCAAATCTGTTCAACATGCAAAGATTCAAAGTTTACACATGTTTCTTATAATTTTGAGCTTTGATTAATGTAACATGAAAATTTAAGTGGTTTTGCTCATTTTAAACATGTTCAACATGTAAAAATTCAGATTTTATGCATGTCTCTTATAATTTTATGCTATGAATAATGTAACACTAATACTTAAGTGGTTTTTCTCATTTTGGACATGTTTAACATGTAAAGATTCAAAATTTATGCACATTTCTTATACTTTTGAGCTTTGAATAATATAACACCAAAACTTAAGTGATTTTGCTCCTTTCAAACATGTTTAACATCTAAACATTTAACTTTTATGCATGTTTCTTATAATTTTGAGCTTTGAATAATGTAACACCAAAACTTAAGTGGTTTTGCTAATTTTGAACAAGTTCAACATGTAAATTTCTTATAATTTTGATTTTTGAATAATGTGACACCAAAAATTTAGTGGTATTGTTCATTTTAAACGTGTTCAACATGTAAAGATTCAAATTTTATGTGTATTTTTTATAATTTTGAGCTTTGAATAATGTAACTCCAAACTTAAGTGGTTTTGATCATTTCAAACATGTTCAACATTTAAAGATTTAAATTTTATGTGTGTTTCTTATAATTTTGATATTTGAATAATGTAACACAAAAAATTTAGTGGTTTTTCTCTTTTTAAATGTGTTCAACATGTAAATGTTCAAATTTTATGTATGTTTCTTATAATTTTAAGCTTTGAATAAATGTAACACCAAAAATTTAGAGGTTTTGCTCTTTTCAAACGTATTCAACATGTAAAAAATCAATCTTTATGCATGTTTCTTATAATTTTGAGCTTTGAATAATATAACACCAAAACTTAAGTGGTTTTGCTCATTTCAAATGTGTTCAACATGTAAAGATTCAAAGTTTATGCACTTTTCTTATAATTTTGAGCTTTGAATAATGTAACGTCAAAACTTAAGTAGATTTGCTCATTTTGAACATGTTCAACATGTAAAGATTCAAATTTTATATGTGTTTATTATAATTTTGAG
Source organism: Torreya grandis (assembly GCA_037957365.1). Classification (NCBI taxonomy): domain Eukaryota; kingdom Viridiplantae; phylum Streptophyta; class Pinopsida; order Cupressales; family Taxaceae; genus Torreya; species Torreya grandis. The sequence goes on from JARHVA010002299.1 coordinate 109,286, forward strand.
CTATGAATAATGTAACACCAAAACTTAAGCATTTTTGCTCATCTTAAACATGTTCAATAAGAAAAGATTCAAAATTTATATGTATTTTTTATAATTTTGAGCTTTGAATAATGTAACACCAAAACTTAAGCAGTTTTGTTCATTTCAAACATGTTCAACTTGTAAAAATTCAAACTTTATGAGCATTTCTCATAATTTTGAGATTTGAATAATGTAACAACAAAACTTAAGCAGTTTTGATCATTTATAATGCGTTCAACATGTAAAGATTCAAACTTTAGGTATATTTCTTATAATTTTTAGCTTTGAAATATGTAACACAAAACTTAAGTGGTTATACTCATTTTGAACGTGTTCAACGTGTAAATATTTAAACTTTGTATGCATTTCTTATAATTTTGAGCTTTGAATAATTTAACACCAACATTTAAGTGGTTTTGCTCATTTTGAAAGTGTTTAATAGTTAAAGATTGAAACTTTATGCACATTTTTTATAAGTTTGAGCCTTGAATAACGTAAGTCAAAAGCTTAATCAATGTTGCTCATTTCAAATGTGTTCAACATGTAAACATTCAAACTTTATGCATGTTTATTATAATTTTGAAATTTAAATAATGTAACCCCAAAACTTAAGTGGATTTGCTCATTTCAAATGTGCTCAACATGTAAAGATTCAAACTTTATACACATTTCTTATCATTTTGAGATTTGAGTAATGTAACACCAAAACTTAAGTGGTTTTGCTCATTTTGAATGTGTTCAACATGTAATGATTCAAACTTTATTCACATTTCTTATAATGTTGATCTTTGAATAATGTAACACCAAAACTTAAGTGAATTTGTTTGTTTTGGATGCGTTCATGTGAAGATTCAAAATTTATGTGTGTTTCTTATAATTTTGATCTTTGAATAATGTAACACCTAAACTTAAGTGGATTTTGAACGTGTTCAACATATAAATATTCAAAATTTATGTGATTTTATTATAATTTTGAGCTTTGAATAATGTAACAACAAAATTTAAGTGGTTTTTCTTATTTTGAATCTGTTCGACATGTAAAGATTAAAAATATAATCATGTTTCTTATAATTTTGAGCTTTGAATAATTTAACACCAAAACTTAAGTGGTTTTACTAATTTTAAACGTGTTCAATATGTACAGATTCAAACTTTAGGTGTGTTTCTTATAATTTTAAGCTTTAAATAAAGTAACACCAAAACTTAAGTAGTTTTGCTAATTTTAAACGTGTTGAACATGTAAAAATTAAAACTTCATGCACTTTTCTTATAATTTTGAGCTTTGAAAAATGTCACACCAAAATGTAATCAGTCTTTGCTCATTTTGAGCATGTAAACATTCAAACTTTATGTGTGTTTCTTATAATTTTAAGCTTTGAATAATTTAACACCAAAACTTAAGTGGTTTTGCTCCTTTTGAACATGTTCAACTTGTAAAATTCAAACTTTATGCACATTTCTTATAATTTTGGTCTTTGAATAATGTAACACTAAACATTTAATGGTTTTGCTCATTTCAAACATGTTAAACATGTAAAGATTCAAACTTTATGCATGTTTCTTATAATTTTGAGCTTTGAATAACATAAGATAAAAACTTTATCAATTTTGCTCATTTCAAATGTGTTCAGCATGTAAAGATTCAAACTTTATACGTGTTTCTTATAATTTTGAGCTTTGAATAATGAAATACCAAAAATTAATATTTATTGTCTTGAGCGTGTTCAACATGTAAAGATTCAAAACTTATGCACATTTATTATAATTTTGAGCTTTGAATATGGTAATACCAAAACTTAAGCAGGGTATTTCGTTTCAAACATGTTTACCAAGTAAAGATTCAAACTCTAAGCACATTTCTTATAATTTTGAGATTTGAATAATGTAGCACCAAAACTTAAGTGGTTTTGCTCATTTTGAATGTGTTCAACATGTAAATATTCAAAATTTATGCATGTTTCTTATAATTTTTATTTTTGAATAATGTAACACCAAAACTTAAGTAGTTTTGCTCATTTTGAACATGTTTAACATGTAAAAATTCAAACATTATGGGCATTTCTTATAATTTTGAGTTTTGAATAACATAACACCAAAACTTAAGTGATTTTGCTTCTCTTGAATGTGCTCAACATGTAAAGATTCAAACTTTATACATGTTTCTTATAATTTTGAGCTTTGAATAATGTAACACCAAAACTTAAGTGGGTTTAGTTATTTTGAACATGTTCAATATGTAAAGATTCAAACTTTGTACATGTTTCTTATAATTTTGAGCTTTGAATAAGGTAACACCAAAATTTGAGTGGTTTTTATCAATTCTAATGTGATCAACATGTAAAGAATAAAATTTTATTCATGTTTCTTATAATTTTGAGCTTTGAATAATGTAACACCAATAACTTAAGCATATTTTCTACTTTTAAACATGTTCATCATGTAAAGATTCAAACTTTATGTGCCTTTCTTATAATTTTTGGCTTTGAATAATGTAACACCAAAACTTAAATGGATTTTCTTATTTTAAACATGCTCAACATGTAAACATTCAAACTTTATTGACATTTCTTATAATTTTGAGCCTTGAATAACGTAACATCAAAACATAAGAAGTTTTGCTCATATCAAGTGTGTTCGACATGTAAAGATTCAAACTTTATGTGCATTTCTTATAATTTTGATCTTTGAATAACATAACACTAAAACTTAAGTAGTTTTACTCATTTCAAACATGTTCAACATGTAAAGATTCAAAATTTATGTATGTCTTTTATAATTTTGAGGTTTAAATAATGTAACAGCAAAGCTTAAGCATTTTTACTCATTTTAAACATGTTCAACATGTAAAGATTCAAATTTTATACACGTTTCTTATAATTTTGAGCTTTGAATAATGTAACACCAAAACTTTAGCGCTTTTGCTCATTTCAAAAATATTCAACATGTAAAGATTCAAACTTTTTGCATGTTTCTTATAGCTTTGACCTTTGAATAAGGTAACACCAAAACCTATGTGGTTTTGCTCATTTAAAATGTGTTCAAAATGTAAAGATTCAAATTTTATGTGCATTTCTTATAATTTTGAGTTTTGAATAATGTAACACCAAAACGTAAGCATTTTTACTCATTTTGAATGTGTTCAACAAGTAAAGATTCAAACTTTATGCATGTTTCTTATAATTTTGAACTTTGAATAATGTAACACTAAAACTTATGTGATTTTTCTCATTTTGAACATGTTCAACATGTAACAATTAAAAATTTATTTATGTTTCTTTTAATTTTGAGCTTCAAATAACGTAACACCAAAAAATAAATGGATTGGCTCATTTTGAGCATGTTCAACATGTAAAGATTCCAAATTTATGCATTTTTCTTATAATTTTGGGCTTTGAATAATGTAACACAAAAACATAAATAGATTTTCTCATTTTGAACATGTTCAACATGTAAACATTCAAATTTTATGTGCATTTCTTATAATTTTGAGTTTGAATAATGTAACAAAAAAACTTAAGAAGTTTTGCTCATTTCGAATGTGTTCAACATGTAAAGATTTAATTTTTATGCATATTTCTTATAATTTTAAGATTTGAAAAATGTAGCACCAAATCTTAAATGAATTTGCTCATTTTCTACATGGTCAACATGTAAAGATTTAAAATCTATGCATGTTTCTTATAATTTTGAGCTTTGAATAGGATAACACCAAAACTTAAGTAATTTTTATCATTTTGAATGTGTTCAACATGTAAAGATTCAAACTTTATGTGCATTTCTAATAATTTGCTCATTTTGAACATATTCAACATCTAAACATTCAAATTTTATGCACTTTTCTTAGAATTTTGAGCTTTGAATAATGTAACACTAAAACTAAAGTGGTGTTGTTCATTTTGAACATGTTTAACATATAAAGATTCAAATTTTATGCATTTTTAAAATAATTTTGAGCTTTGAATAATGCAACACCAAAACTTAAGCAGTTTTGCTCATTTAGAATGTGTTCAACATGTAAAGATTCAAACTTTATGCACATTTTTTTATAATTTTGAGCTTTGAATAACATAACACTGAAAGTTAAGCAATTTTGCTTGTTTTGAATATGTTCAACATGTAAATATTCAAAATTTATGTGTGTTTCATATAATTTTGAGCTTTGAATAATATAACACTAAAACTTAAGTGATTTTTTTAATTTTGAATGTATTTAAAATGTAAATATTTAAACTTTATGTGTGTTTCTTATTATTTTGAGTTTTGAATAACATAACACCAAAACTGAAGTAGTGTTACTCATTTTGAATGTGTTTAACATGTAATGATTCAAAATTTATGTGTGTTACTTATAATTTTAAGATTTGAATAACATAACACCAAAACTTAAGCAATTTTGCTCTTTTTAAATGTGTTCAACATGTAAAGATTCAAACTTTGTGTGTTTTGTATAATTTTGAGCTTTGAATAATGTAACAAAAAAATTAAGTGGTTTTTCTTGTTTTGAATGTGTTCTACATGTAAAGATTCAAACTTTATGTACATTTCTTATAATTTTGAGCTTTGAATAATGTAACACCAAAACTTAAGTGGTTTTGCTAAACTTTGTGCATGTTTCTTACAATTTTAAAATTTGAATAATATAATACCAAAACTTAAGTATTTTTGCTCATTTTAGACATGTTCAACATGTAAAAATTCAAATTTTATGTGTATTTCTTATAATTTTGAACTTTGAATAATGTAACACTAAAATGTAAGCAATTTTGCTCATTCACAACATGTTCAACATGTAAAGAGTCAAAATTTATTCATATTTCTTATAATTTTGAGCTTGATTAATGTAACATGAAAACCTAAGAGGTTTTGCTCCTCTCAAACATGCTCAACATGTAAAGATTCAAACTTTATGTGTTTTATTATAATTTTGAACTTTAAATAATGTAACACCAAAACTTAAGCAATTTTACATATTTTGGACTTGTTCAACATGTAAAAATTCAAAATTTATGTGTTTCTTATAATTTTAAAGTTTGAATAATGTAACACCAAAACTTAAGTGGTTTTTCTCATTTTAAACATGTTCAACATGTAAAGATTCAAACTTTGAGCTTTGAATAACGTAACATCAAAATTTAAGTGTTTTTTATCTTTTTGAACGTGTTCAACATGTAAAGATTCAAACTTTATGCATGTTTCATATAATTTTTAAGTTTAAATATCATAACACTAAAAATTAATTGGTTTTGCTTATTCTACACATGTTCAACATGTAAAGATTCAAACTTTATGCGCCTTTCTTATAATTATGAACTTTGAATAATGTAACATCAAAAGTTAAGTGGCTTTGCTCATTTTGAACATGTTTAACATGTAAAGATTCAAAATTTATGTGCATTTCTTATAGTTTTGAACTTTGAATAATGTAACACCAAAACTTAAGAATTTTTTTTCATTTTAGACATGTTTAACATATAAAGATTCAAACTTTATGTGTGTTTCTTATAATTTTCAAATTTGAATAACGAAACACCAAAACTTAAGTGATTTTGCTCCTTTTGATTGTGTTCAACATGTAAAGATTTAAATTTCATGTGTGTTTCCTATAATTTTGAATTTTGAATAATGTAACACCAAAAATTAAATGGTTTTGCTCATTTTGAATGAGTTCAACATGTAAAGGTTTAAACTTTATGCGTGTTTCTTATAATATTGAGTTTTGATTAATGTAACACCTAAAATTTAGTGGTTTTGCTTATTTTAAATGTGTTCAACATATAAAGAATCAAATTTTATGTGTGTTTCCTACAATTTTGAGCTTTGAATAATGTAACACCAAAACCTAAGTGGTTTTGTTTGTTTCAAATCTGTTCAACATGCAAAGATTCAAAGTTTACACATGTTTCTTATAATTTTGAGCTTTGATTAATGTAACATGAAAATTTAAGTGGTTTTGCTCATTTTAAACATGTTCAACATGTAAAAATTCAGATTTTATGCATGTCTCTTATAATTTTATGCTATGAATAATGTAACACTAATACTTAAGTGGTTTTTCTCATTTTGGACATGTTTAACATGTAAAGATTCAAAATTTATGCACATTTCTTATACTTTTGAGCTTTGAATAATATAACACCAAAACTTAAGTGATTTTGCTCCTTTCAAACATGTTTAACATCTAAACATTTAACTTTTATGCATGTTTCTTATAATTTTGAGCTTTGAATAATGTAACACCAAAACTTAAGTGGTTTTGCTAATTTTGAACAAGTTCAACATGTAAATTTCTTATAATTTTGATTTTTGAATAATGTGACACCAAAAATTTAGTGGTATTGTTCATTTTAAACGTGTTCAACATGTAAAGATTCAAATTTTATGTGTATTTTTTATAATTTTGAGCTTTGAATAATGTAACTCCAAACTTAAGTGGTTTTGATCATTTCAAACATGTTCAACATTTAAAGATTTAAATTTTATGTGTGTTTCTTATAATTTTGATATTTGAATAATGTAACACAAAAAATTTAGTGGTTTTTCTCTTTTTAAATGTGTTCAACATGTAAATGTTCAAATTTTATGTATGTTTCTTATAATTTTAAGCTTTGAATAAATGTAACACCAAAAATTTAGAGGTTTTGCTCTTTTCAAACGTATTCAACATGTAAAAAATCAATCTTTATGCATGTTTCTTATAATTTTGAGCTTTGAATAATATAACACCAAAACTTAAGTGGTTTTGCTCATTTCAAATGTGTTCAACATGTAAAGATTCAAAGTTTATGCACTTTTCTTATAATTTTGAGCTTTGAATAATGTAACGTCAAAACTTAAGTAGATTTGCTCATTTTGAACATGTTCAACATGTAAAGATTCAAATTTTATATGTGTTTATTATAATTTTGAGCTATGAATAATGTAACACCAAAACTTAAGCATTTTTGCTCATCTTAAACATGTTCAATAAGAAAAGATTCAAAATTTATATGTATTTTTTATAATTTTGAGCTTTGAATAATGTAACACCAAAACTTAAGCAGTTTTGTTCATTTCAAACATGTTCAACTTGTAAAAATTCAAACTTTATGAGCATTTCTCATAATTTTGAGATTTGAATAATGTAACAACAAAACTTAAGCAGTTTTGATCATTTATAATGCGTTCAACATGTAAAGATTCAAACTTTAGGTATATTTCTTATAATTTTTAGCTTTGAAATATGTAACACAAAACTTAAGTGGTTATACTCATTTTGAACGTGTTCAACGTGTAAATATTTAAACTTTGTATGCATTTCTTATAATTTTGAGCTTTGAATAATTTAACACCAACATTTAAGTGGTTTTGCTCATTTTGAAAGTGTTTAATAGTTAAAGATTGAAACTTTATGCACATTTTTTATAAGTTTGAGCCTTGAATAACGTAAGTCAAAAGCTTAATCAATGTTGCTCATTTCAAATGTGTTCAACATGTAAACATTCAAACTTTATGCATGTTTATTATAATTTTGAAATTTAAATAATGTAACCCCAAAACTTAAGTGGATTTGCTCATTTCAAATGTGCTCAACATGTAAAGATTCAAACTTTATACACATTTCTTATCATTTTGAGATTTGAGTAATGTAACACCAAAACTTAAGTGGTTTTGCTCATTTTGAATGTGTTCAACATGTAATGATTCAAACTTTATTCACATTTCTTATAATGTTGATCTTTGAATAATGTAACACCAAAACTTAAGTGAATTTGTTTGTTTTGGATGCGTTCATGTGAAGATTCAAAATTTATGTGTGTTTCTTATAATTTTGATCTTTGAATAATGTAACACCTAAACTTAAGTGGATTTTGAACGTGTTCAACATATAAATATTCAAAATTTATGTGATTTTATTATAATTTTGAGCTTTGAATAATGTAACAACAAAATTTAAGTGGTTTTTCTTATTTTGAATCTGTTCGACATGTAAAGATTAAAAATATAATCATGTTTCTTATAATTTTGAGCTTTGAATAATTTAACACCAAAACTTAAGTGGTTTTACTAATTTTAAACGTGTTCAATATGTACAGATTCAAACTTTAGGTGTGTTTCTTATAATTTTAAGCTTTAAATAAAGTAACACCAAAACTTAAGTAGTTTTGCTAATTTTAAACGTGTTGAACATGTAAAAATTAAAACTTCATGCACTTTTCTTATAATTTTGAGCTTTGAAAAATGTCACACCAAAATGTAATCAGTCTTTGCTCATTTTGAGCATGTAAACATTCAAACTTTATGTGTGTTTCTTATAATTTTAAGCTTTGAATAATTTAACACCAAAACTTAAGTGGTTTTGCTCCTTTTGAACATGTTCAACTTGTAAAATTCAAACTTTATGCACATTTCTTATAATTTTGGTCTTTGAATAATGTAACACTAAACATTTAATGGTTTTGCTCATTTCAAACATGTTAAACATGTAAAGATTCAAACTTTATGCATGTTTCTTATAATTTTGAGCTTTGAATAACATAAGATAAAAACTTTATCAATTTTGCTCATTTCAAATGTGTTCAGCATGTAAAGATTCAAACTTTATACGTGTTTCTTATAATTTTGAGCTTTGAATAATGAAATACCAAAAATTAATATTTATTGTCTTGAGCGTGTTCAACATGTAAAGATTCAAAACTTATGCACATTTATTATAATTTTGAGCTTTGAATATGGTAATACCAAAACTTAAGCAGGGTATTTCGTTTCAAACATGTTTACCAAGTAAAGATTCAAACTCTAAGCACATTTCTTATAATTTTGAGATTTGAATAATGTAGCACCAAAACTTAAGTGGTTTTGCTCATTTTGAATGTGTTCAACATGTAAATATTCAAAATTTATGCATGTTTCTTATAATTTTTATTTTTGAATAATGTAACACCAAAACTTAAGTAGTTTTGCTCATTTTGAACATGTTTAACATGTAAAAATTCAAACATTATGGGCATTTCTTATAATTTTGAGTTTTGAATAACATAACACCAAAACTTAAGTGATTTTGCTTCTCTTGAATGTGCTCAACATGTAAAGATTCAAACTTTATACATGTTTCTTATAATTTTGAGCTTTGAATAATGTAACACCAAAACTTAAGTGGGTTTAGTTATTTTGAACATGTTCAATATGTAAAGATTCAAACTTTGTACATGTTTCTTATAATTTTGAGCTTTGAATAAGGTAACACCAAAATTTGAGTGGTTTTTATCAATTCTAATGTGATCAACATGTAAAGAATAAAATTTTATTCATGTTTCTTATAATTTTGAGCTTTGAATAATGTAACACCAATAACTTAAGCATATTTTCTACTTTTAAACATGTTCATCATGTAAAGATTCAAACTTTATGTGCCTTTCTTATAATTTTTGGCTTTGAATAATGTAACACCAAAACTTAAATGGATTTTCTTATTTTAAACATGCTCAACATGTAAACATTCAAACTTTATTGACATTTCTTATAATTTTGAGCCTTGAATAACGTAACATCAAAACATAAGAAGTTTTGCTCATATCAAGTGTGTTCGACATGTAAAGATTCAAACTTTATGTGCATTTCTTATAATTTTGATCTTTGAATAACATAACACTAAAACTTAAGTAGTTTTACTCATTTCAAACATGTTCAACATGTAAAGATTCAAAATTTATGTATGTCTTTTATAATTTTGAGGTTTAAATAATGTAACAGCAAAGCTTAAGCATTTTTACTCATTTTAAACATGTTCAACATGTAAAGATTCAAATTTTATACACGTTTCTTATAATTTTGAGCTTTGAATAATGTAACACCAAAACTTTAGCGCTTTTGCTCATTTCAAAAATATTCAACATGTAAAGATTCAAACTTTTTGCATGTTTCTTATAGCTTTGACCTTTGAATAAGGTAACACCAAAACCTATGTGGTTTTGCTCATTTAAAATGTGTTCAAAATGTAAAGATTCAAATTTTATGTGCATTTCTTATAATTTTGAGTTTTGAATAATGTAACACCAAAACGTAAGCATTTTTACTCATTTTGAATGTGTTCAACAAGTAAAGATTCAAACTTTATGCATGTTTCTTATAATTTTGAACTTTGAATAATGTAACACTAAAACTTATGTGATTTTTCTCATTTTGAACATGTTCAACATGTAACAATTAAAAATTTATTTATGTTTCTTTTAATTTTGAGCTTCAAATAACGTAACACCAAAAAATAAATGGATTGGCTCATTTTGAGCATGTTCAACATGTAAAGATTCCAAATTTATGCATTTTTCTTATAATTTTGGGCTTTGAATAATGTAACACAAAAACATAAATAGATTTTCTCATTTTGAACATGTTCAACATGTAAACATTCAAATTTTATGTGCATTTCTTATAATTTTGAGTTTGAATAATGTAACAAAAAAACTTAAGAAGTTTTGCTCATTTCGAATGTGTTCAACATGTAAAGATTTAATTTTTATGCATATTTCTTATAATTTTAAGATTTGAAAAATGTAGCACCAAATCTTAAATGAATTTGCTCATTTTCTACATGGTCAACATGTAAAGATTTAAAATCTATGCATGTTTCTTATAATTTTGAGCTTTGAATAGGATAACACCAAAACTTAAGTAATTTTTATCATTTTGAATGTGTTCAACATGTAAAGATTCAAACTTTATGTGCATTTCTAATAATTTGCTCATTTTGAACATATTCAACATCTAAACATTCAAATTTTATGCACTTTTCTTAGAATTTTGAGCTTTGAATAATGTAACACTAAAACTAAAGTGGTGTTGTTCATTTTGAACATGTTTAACATATAAAGATTCAAATTTTATGCATTTTTAAAATAATTTTGAGCTTTGAATAATGCAACACCAAAACTTAAGCAGTTTTGCTCATTTAGAATGTGTTCAACATGTAAAGATTCAAACTTTATGCACATTTTTTTATAATTTTGAGCTTTGAATAACATAACACTGAAAGTTAAGCAATTTTGCTTGTTTTGAATATGTTCAACATGTAAATATTCAAAATTTATGTGTGTTTCATATAATTTTGAGCTTTGAATAATATAACACTAAAACTTAAGTGATTTTTTTAATTTTGAATGTATTTAAAATGTAAATATTTAAACTTTATGTGTGTTTCTTATTATTTTGAGTTTTGAATAACATAACACCAAAACTGAAGTAGTGTTACTCATTTTGAATGTGTTTAACATGTAATGATTCAAAATTTATGTGTGTTACTTATAATTTTAAGATTTGAATAACATAACACCAAAACTTAAGCAATTTTGCTCTTTTTAAATGTGTTCAACATGTAAAGATTCAAACTTTGTGTGTTTTGTATAATTTTGAGCTTTGAATAATGTAACAAAAAAATTAAGTGGTTTTTCTTGTTTTGAATGTGTTCTACATGTAAAGATTCAAACTTTATGTACATTTCTTATAATTTTGAGCTTTGAATAATGTAACACCAAAACTTAAGTGGTTTTGCTAAACTTTGTGCATGTTTCTTACAATTTTAAAATTTGAATAATATAATACCAAAACTTAAGTATTTTTGCTCATTTTAGACATGTTCAACATGTAAAAATTCAAATTTTATGTGTATTTCTTATAATTTTGAACTTTGAATAATGTAACACTAAAATGTAAGCAATTTTGCTCATTCACAACATGTTCAACATGTAAAGAGTCAAAATTTATTCATATTTCTTATAATTTTGAGCTTGATTAATGTAACATGAAAACCTAAGAGGTTTTGCTCCTCTCAAACATGCTCAACATGTAAAGATTCAAACTTTATGTGTTTTATTATAATTTTGAACTTTAAATAATGTAACACCAAAACTTAAGCAATTTTACATATTTTGGACTTGTTCAACATGTAAAAATTCAAAATTTATGTGTTTCTTATAATTTTAAAGTTTGAATAATGTAACACCAAAACTTAAGTGGTTTTTCTCATTTTAAACATGTTCAACATGTAAAGATTCAAACTTTGAGCTTTGAATAACGTAACATCAAAATTTAAGTGTTTTTTATCTTTTTGAACGTGTTCAACATGTAAAGATTCAAACTTTATGCATGTTTCATATAATTTTTAAGTTTAAATATCATAACACTAAAAATTAATTGGTTTTGCTTATTCTACACATGTTCAACATGTAAAGATTCAAACTTTATGCGCCTTTCTTATAATTATGAACTTTGAATAATGTAACATCAAAAGTTAAGTGGCTTTGCTCATTTTGAACATGTTTAACATGTAAAGATTCAAAATTTATGTGCATTTCTTATAGTTTTGAACTTTGAATAATGTAACACCAAAACTTAAGAATTTTTTTTCATTTTAGACATGTTTAACATATAAAGATTCAAACTTTATGTGTGTTTCTTATAATTTTCAAATTTGAATAACGAAACACCAAAACTTAAGTGATTTTGCTCCTTTTGATTGTGTTCAACATGTAAAGATTTAAATTTCATGTGTGTTTCCTATAATTTTGAATTTTGAATAATGTAACACCAAAAATTAAATGGTTTTGCTCATTTTGAATGAGTTCAACATGTAAAGGTTTAAACTTTATGCGTGTTTCTTATAATATTGAGTTTTGATTAATGTAACACCTAAAATTTAGTGGTTTTGCTTATTTTAAATGTGTTCAACATATAAAGAATCAAATTTTATGTGTGTTTCCTACAATTTTGAGCTTTGAATAATGTAACACCAAAACCTAAGTGGTTTTGTTTGTTTCAAATCTGTTCAACATGCAAAGATTCAAAGTTTACACATGTTTCTTATAATTTTGAGCTTTGATTAATGTAACATGAAAATTTAAGTGGTTTTGCTCATTTTAAACATGTTCAACATGTAAAAATTCAGATTTTATGCATGTCTCTTATAATTTTATGCTATGAATAATGTAACACTAATACTTAAGTGGTTTTTCTCATTTTGGACATGTTTAACATGTAAAGATTCAAAATTTATGCACATTTCTTATACTTTTGAGCTTTGAATAATATAACACCAAAACTTAAGTGATTTTGCTCCTTTCAAACATGTTTAACATCTAAACATTTAACTTTTATGCATGTTTCTTATAATTTTGAGCTTTGAATAATGTAACACCAAAACTTAAGTGGTTTTGCTAATTTTGAACAAGTTCAACATGTAAATTTCTTATAATTTTGATTTTTGAATAATGTGACACCAAAAATTTAGTGGTATTGTTCATTTTAAACGTGTTCAACATGTAAAGATTCAAATTTTATGTGTATTTTTTATAATTTTGAGCTTTGAATAATGTAACTCCAAACTTAAGTGGTTTTGATCATTTCAAACATGTTCAACATTTAAAGATTTAAATTTTATGTGTGTTTCTTATAATTTTGATATTTGAATAATGTAACACAAAAAATTTAGTGGTTTTTCTCTTTTTAAATGTGTTCAACATGTAAATGTTCAAATTTTATGTATGTTTCTTATAATTTTAAGCTTTGAATAAATGTAACACCAAAAATTTAGAGGTTTTGCTCTTTTCAAACGTATTCAACATGTAAAAAATCAATCTTTATGCATGTTTCTTATAATTTTGAGCTTTGAATAATATAACACCAAAACTTAAGTGGTTTTGCTCATTTCAAATGTGTTCAACATGTAAAGATTCAAAGTTTATGCACTTTTCTTATAATTTTGAGCTTTGAATAATGTAACGTCAAAACTTAAGTAGATTTGCTCATTTTGAACATGTTCAACATGTAAAGATTCAAATTTTATATGTGTTTATTATAATTTTGAGCTATGAATAATGTAACACCAAAACTTAAGCATTTTTGCTCATCTTAAACATGTTCAATAAGAAAAGATTCAAAATTTATATGTATTTTTTATAATTTTGAGCTTTGAATAATGTAACACCAAAACTTAAGCAGTTTTGTTCATTTCAAACATGTTCAACTTGTAAAAATTCAAACTTTATGAGCATTTCTCATAATTTTGAGATTTGAATAATGTAACAACAAAACTTAAGCAGTTTTGATCATTTATAATGCGTTCAACATGTAAAGATTCAAACTTTAGGTATATTTCTTATAATTTTTAGCTTTGAAATATGTAACACAAAACTTAAGTGGTTATACTCATTTTGAACGTGTTCAACGTGTAAATATTTAAACTTTGTATGCATTTCTTATAATTTTGAGCTTTGAATAATTTAACACCAACATTTAAGTGGTTTTGCTCATTTTGAAAGTGTTTAATAGTTAAAGATTGAAACTTTATGCACATTTTTTATAAGTTTGAGCCTTGAATAACGTAAGTCAAAAGCTTAATCAATGTTGCTCATTTCAAATGTGTTCAACATGTAAACATTCAAACTTTATGCATGTTTATTATAATTTTGAAATTTAAATAATGTAACCCCAAAACTTAAGTGGATTTGCTCATTTCAAATGTGCTCAACATGTAAAGATTCAAACTTTATACACATTTCTTATCATTTTGAGATTTGAGTAATGTAACACCAAAACTTAAGTGGTTTTGCTCATTTTGAATGTGTTCAACATGTAATGATTCAAACTTTATTCACATTTCTTATAATGTTGATCTTTGAATAATGTAACACCAAAACTTAAGTGAATTTGTTTGTTTTGGATGCGTTCATGTGAAGATTCAAAATTTATGTGTGTTTCTTATAATTTTGATCTTTGAATAATGTAACACCTAAACTTAAGTGGATTTTGAACGTGTTCAACATATAAATATTCAAAATTTATGTGATTTTATTATAATTTTGAGCTTTGAATAATGTAACAACAAAATTTAAGTGGTTTTTCTTATTTTGAATCTGTTCGACATGTAAAGATTAAAAATATAATCATGTTTCTTATAATTTTGAGCTTTGAATAATTTAACACCAAAACTTAAGTGGTTTTACTAATTTTAAACGTGTTCAATATGTACAGATTCAAACTTTAGGTGTGTTTCTTATAATTTTAAGCTTTAAATAAAGTAACACCAAAACTTAAGTAGTTTTGCTAATTTTAAACGTGTTGAACATGTAAAAATTAAAACTTCATGCACTTTTCTTATAATTTTGAGCTTTGAAAAATGTCACACCAAAATGTAATCAGTCTTTGCTCATTTTGAGCATGTAAACATTCAAACTTTATGTGTGTTTCTTATAATTTTAAGCTTTGAATAATTTAACACCAAAACTTAAGTGGTTTTGCTCCTTTTGAACATGTTCAACTTGTAAAATTCAAACTTTATGCACATTTCTTATAATTTTGGTCTTTGAATAATGTAACACTAAACATTTAATGGTTTTGCTCATTTCAAACATGTTAAACATGTAAAGATTCAAACTTTATGCATGTTTCTTATAATTTTGAGCTTTGAATAACATAAGATAAAAACTTTATCAATTTTGCTCATTTCAAATGTGTTCAGCATGTAAAGATTCAAACTTTATACGTGTTTCTTATAATTTTGAGCTTTGAATAATGAAATACCAAAAATTAATATTTATTGTCTTGAGCGTGTTCAACATGTAAAGATTCAAAACTTATGCACATTTATTATAATTTTGAGCTTTGAATATGGTAATACCAAAACTTAAGCAGGGTATTTCGTTTCAAACATGTTTACCAAGTAAAGATTCAAACTCTAAGCACATTTCTTATAATTTTGAGATTTGAATAATGTAGCACCAAAACTTAAGTGGTTTTGCTCATTTTGAATGTGTTCAACATGTAAATATTCAAAATTTATGCATGTTTCTTATAATTTTTATTTTTGAATAATGTAACACCAAAACTTAAGTAGTTTTGCTCATTTTGAACATGTTTAACATGTAAAAATTCAAACATTATGGGCATTTCTTATAATTTTGAGTTTTGAATAACATAACACCAAAACTTAAGTGATTTTGCTTCTCTTGAATGTGCTCAACATGTAAAGATTCAAACTTTATACATGTTTCTTATAATTTTGAGCTTTGAATAATGTAACACCAAAACTTAAGTGGGTTTAGTTATTTTGAACATGTTCAATATGTAAAGATTCAAACTTTGTACATGTTTCTTATAATTTTGAGCTTTGAATAAGGTAACACCAAAATTTGAGTGGTTTTTATCAATTCTAATGTGATCAACATGTAAAGAATAAAATTTTATTCATGTTTCTTATAATTTTGAGCTTTGAATAATGTAACACCAATAACTTAAGCATATTTTCTACTTTTAAACATGTTCATCATGTAAAGATTCAAACTTTATGTGCCTTTCTTATAATTTTTGGCTTTGAATAATGTAACACCAAAACTTAAATGGATTTTCTTATTTTAAACATGCTCAACATGTAAACATTCAAACTTTATTGACATTTCTTATAATTTTGAGCCTTGAATAACGTAACATCAAAACATAAGAAGTTTTGCTCATATCAAGTGTGTTCGACATGTAAAGATTCAAACTTTATGTGCATTTCTTATAATTTTGATCTTTGAATAACATAACACTAAAACTTAAGTAGTTTTACTCATTTCAAACATGTTCAACATGTAAAGATTCAAAATTTATGTATGTCTTTTATAATTTTGAGGTTTAAATAATGTAACAGCAAAGCTTAAGCATTTTTACTCATTTTAAACATGTTCAACATGTAAAGATTCAAATTTTATACACGTTTCTTATAATTTTGAGCTTTGAATAATGTAACACCAAAACTTTAGCGCTTTTGCTCATTTCAAAAATATTCAACATGTAAAGATTCAAACTTTTTGCATGTTTCTTATAGCTTTGACCTTTGAATAAGGTAACACCAAAACCTATGTGGTTTTGCTCATTTAAAATGTGTTCAAAATGTAAAGATTCAAATTTTATGTGCATTTCTTATAATTTTGAGTTTTGAATAATGTAACACCAAAACGTAAGCATTTTTACTCATTTTGAATGTGTTCAACAAGTAAAGATTCAAACTTTATGCATGTTTCTTATAATTTTGAACTTTGAATAATGTAACACTAAAACTTATGTGATTTTTCTCATTTTGAACATGTTCAACATGTAACAATTAAAAATTTATTTATGTTTCTTTTAATTTTGAGCTTCAAATAACGTAACACCAAAAAATAAATGGATTGGCTCATTTTGAGCATGTTCAACATGTAAAGATTCCAAATTTATGCATTTTTCTTATAATTTTGGGCTTTGAATAATGTAACACAAAAACATAAATAGATTTTCTCATTTTGAACATGTTCAACATGTAAACATTCAAATTTTATGTGCATTTCTTATAATTTTGAGTTTGAATAATGTAACAAAAAAACTTAAGAAGTTTTGCTCATTTCGAATGTGTTCAACATGTAAAGATTTAATTTTTATGCATATTTCTTATAATTTTAAGATTTGAAAAATGTAGCACCAAATCTTAAATGAATTTGCTCATTTTCTACATGGTCAACATGTAAAGATTTAAAATCTATGCATGTTTCTTATAATTTTGAGCTTTGAATAGGATAACACCAAAACTTAAGTAATTTTTATCATTTTGAATGTGTTCAACATGTAAAGATTCAAACTTTATGTGCATTTCTAATAATTTGCTCATTTTGAACATATTCAACATCTAAACATTCAAATTTTATGCACTTTTCTTAGAATTTTGAGCTTTGAATAATGTAACACTAAAACTAAAGTGGTGTTGTTCATTTTGAACATGTTTAACATATAAAGATTCAAATTTTATGCATTTTTAAAATAATTTTGAGCTTTGAATAATGCAACACCAAAACTTAAGCAGTTCTGCTCATTTAGAATGTGTTCAACATGTAAAGATTCAAACTTTATGCACATTTTTTTATAATTTTGAGCTTTGAATAACATAACACTGAAAGTTAAGCAATTTTGCTTGTTTTGAATATGTTCAACATGTAAATATTCAAAATTTATGTGTGTTTCATATAATTTTGAGCTTTGAATAATATAACACTAAAACTTAAGTGATTTTTTTAATTTTGAATGTATTTAAAATGTAAATATTTAAACTTTATGTGTGTTTCTTATTATTTTGAGTTTTGAATAACATAACACCAAAACTGAAGTAGTGTTACTCATTTTGAATGTGTTTAACATGTAATGATTCAAAATTTATGTGTGTTACTTATAATTTTAAGATTTGAATAACATAACACCAAAACTTAAGCAATTTTGCTCTTTTTAAATGTGTTCAACATGTAAAGATTCAAACTTTGTGTGTTTTGTATAATTTTGAGCTTTGAATAATGTAACAAAAAAATTAAGTGGTTTTTCTTGTTTTGAATGTGTTCTACATGTAAAGATTCAAACTTTATGTACATTTCTTATAATTTTGAGCTTTGAATAATGTAACACCAAAACTTAAGTGGTTTTGCTAAACTTTGTGCATGTTTCTTACAATTTTAAAATTTGAATAATATAATACCAAAACTTAAGTATTTTTGCTCATTTTAGACATGTTCAACATGTAAAAATTCAAATTTTATGTGTATTTCTTATAATTTTGAACTTTGAATAATGTAACACTAAAATGTAAGCAATTTTGCTCATTCACAACATGTTCAACATGTAAAGAGTCAAAATTTATTCATATTTCTTATAATTTTGAGCTTGATTAATGTAACATGAAAACCTAAGAGGTTTTGCTCCTCTCAAACATGCTCAACATGTAAAGATTCAAACTTTATGTGTTTTATTATAATTTTGAACTTTAAATAATGTAACACCAAAACTTAAGAAATTTTACATATTTTGGACTTGTTCAACATGTAAAAATTCAAAATTTATGTGTTTCTTATAATTTTAAAGTTTGAATAATGTAACACCAAAACTTAAGTGGTTTTTCTCATTTTAAACATGTTCAACATGTAAAGATTCAAACTTTGAGCTTTGAATAACGTAACATCAAAATTTAAGTGTTTTTTATCTTTTTGAACGTGTTCAACATGTAAAGATTCAAACTTTATGCATGTTTCATATAATTTTTAAGTTTAAATATCATAACACTAAAAATTAATTGGTTTTGCTTATTCTACACATGTTCAACATGTAAAGATTCAAACTTTATGCGCCTTTCTTATAATTATGAACTTTGAATAATGTAACATCAAAAGTTAAGTGGCTTTGCTCATTTTGAACATGTTTAACATGTAAAGATTCAAAATTTATGTGCATTTCTTATAGTTTTGAACTTTGAATAATGTAACACCAAAACTTAAGAATTTTTTTTCATTTTAGACATGTTTAACATATAAAGATTCAAACTTTATGTGTGTTTCTTATAATTTTCAAATTTGAATAACGAAACACCAAAACTTAAGTGATTTTGCTCCTTTTGATTGTGTTCAACATGTAAAGATTTAAATTTCATGTGTGTTTCCTATAATTTTGAATTTTGAATAATGTAACACCAAAAATTAAATGGTTTTGCTCATTTTGAATGAGTTCAACATGTAAAGGTTTAAACTTTATGCGTGTTTCTTATAATATTGAGTTTTGATTAATGTAACACCTAAAATTTAGTGGTTTTGCTTATTTTAAATGTGTTCAACATATAAAGAATCAAATTTTATGTGTGTTTCCTACAATTTTGAGCTTTGAATAATGTAACACCAAAACCTAAGTGGTTTTGTTTGTTTCAAATCTGTTCAACATGCAAAGATTCAAAGTTTACACATGTTTCTTATAATTTTGAGCTTTGATTAATGTAACATGAAAATTTAAGTGGTTTTGCTCATTTTAAACATGTTTAACATGTAAAAATTCAGATTTTATGCATGTCTCTTATAATTTTATGCTATGAATAATGTAACACTAATACTTAAGTGGTTTTTCTCATTTTGGACATGTTTAACATGTAAAGATTCAAAATTTATGCACATTTCTTATACTTTTGAGCTTTGAATAATATAACACCAAAACTTAAGTGATTTTGCTCCTTTCAAACATGTTTAACATCTAAACATTTAACTTTTATGCATGTTTCTTATAATTTTGAGCTTTGAATAATGTAACACCAAAACTTAAGTGGTTTTGCTAATTTTGAACAAGTTCAACATGTAAATTTCTTATAATTTTGATTTTTGAATAATGTGACACCAAAAATTTAGTGGTATTGTTCATTTTAAACGTGTTCAACATGTAAAGATTCAAATTTTATGTGTATTTTTTATAATTTTGAGCTTTGAATAATGTAACTCCAAACTTAAGTGGTTTTGATCATTTCAAACATGTTCAACATTTAAAGATTTAAATTTTATGTGTGTTTCTTATAATTTTGATATTTGAATAATGTAACACAAAAAATTTAGTGGTTTTTCTCTTTTTAAATGTGTTCAACATGTAAATGTTCAAATTTTATGTATGTTTCTTATAATTTTAAGCTTTGAATAAATGTAACACCAAAAATTTAGAGGTTTTGCTCTTTTCAAACGTATTCAACATGTAAAAAATCAATCTTTATGCATGTTTCTTATAATTTTGAGCTTTGAATAATATAACACCAAAACTTAAGTGGTTTTGCTCATTTCAAATGTGTTCAACATGTAAAGATTCAAAGTTTATGCACTTTTCTTATAATTTTGAGCTTTGAATAATGTAACGTCAAAACTTAAGTAGATTTGCTCATTTTGAACATGTTCAACATGTAAAGATTCAAATTTTATATGTGTTTATTATAATTTTGAGCTATGAATAATGTAACACCAAAACTTAAGCATTTTTGCTCATCTTAAACATGTTCAATAAGAAAAGATTCAAAATTTATATGTATTTTTTATAATTTTGAGCTTTGAATAATGTAACACCAAAACTTAAGCAGTTTTGTTCATTTCAAACATGTTCAACTTGTAAAAATTCAAACTTTATGAGCATTTCTCATAATTTTGAGATTTGAATAATGTAACAACAAAACTTAAGCAGTTTTGATCATTTATAATGCGTTCAACATGTAAAGATTCAAACTTTAGGTATATTTCTTATAATTTTTAGCTTTGAAATATGTAACACAAAACTTAAGTGGTTATACTCATTTTGAACGTGTTCAACGTGTAAATATTTAAACTTTGTATGCATTTCTTATAATTTTGAGCTTTGAATAATTTAACACCAACATTTAAGTGGTTTTGCTCATTTTGAAAGTGTTTAATAGTTAAAGATTGAAACTTTATGCACATTTTTTATAAGTTTGAGCCTTGAATAACGTAAGTCAAAAGCTTAATCAATGTTGCTCATTTCAAATGTGTTCAACATGTAAACATTCAAACTTTATGCATGTTTATTATAATTTTGAAATTTAAATAATGTAACCCCAAAACTTAAGTGGATTTGCTCATTTCAAATGTGCTCAACATGTAAAGATTCAAACTTTATACACATTTCTTATCATTTTGAGATTTGAGTAATGTAACACCAAAACTTAAGTGGTTTTGCTCATTTTGAATGTGTTCAACATGTAATGATTCAAACTTTATTCACATTTCTTATAATGTTGATCTTTGAATAATGTAACACCAAAACTTAAGTGAATTTGTTTGTTTTGGATGCGTTCATGTGAAGATTCAAAATTTATGTGTGTTTCTTATAATTTTGATCTTTGAATAATGTAACACCTAAACTTAAGTGGATTTTGAACGTGTTCAACATATAAATATTCAAAATTTATGTGATTTTATTATAATTTTGAGCTTTGAATAATGTAACAACAAAATTTAAGTGGTTTTTCTTATTTTGAATCTGTTCGACATGTAAAGATTAAAAATATAATCATGTTTCTTATAATTTTGAGCTTTGAATAATTTAACACCAAAACTTAAGTGGTTTTACTAATTTTAAACGTGTTCAATATGTACAGATTCAAACTTTAGGTGTGTTTCTTATAATTTTAAGCTTTAAATAAAGTAACACCAAAACTTAAGTAGTTTTGCTAATTTTAAACGTGTTGAACATGTAAAAATTAAAACTTCATGCACTTTTCTTATAATTTTGAGCTTTGAAAAATGTCACACCAAAATGTAATCAGTCTTTGCTCATTTTGAGCATGTAAACATTCAAACTTTATGTGTGTTTCTTATAATTTTAAGCTTTGAATAATTTAACACCAAAACTTAAGTGGTTTTGCTCCTTTTGAACATGTTCAACTTGTAAAATTCAAACTTTATGCACATTTCTTATAATTTTGGTCTTTGAATAATGTAACACTAAACATTTAATGGTTTTGCTCATTTCAAACATGTTAAACATGTAAAGATTCAAACTTTATGCATGTTTCTTATAATTTTGAGCTTTGAATAACATAAGATAAAAACTTTATCAATTTTGCTCATTTCAAATGTGTTCAGCATGTAAAGATTCAAACTTTATACGTGTTTCTTATAATTTTGAGCTTTGAATAATGAAATACCAAAAATTAATATTTATTGTCTTGAGCGTGTTCAACATGTAAAGATTCAAAACTTATGCACATTTATTATAATTTTGAGCTTTGAATATGGTAATACCAAAACTTAAGCAGGGTATTTCGTTTCAAACATGTTTACCAAGTAAAGATTCAAACTCTAAGCACATTTCTTATAATTTTGAGATTTGAATAATGTAGCACCAAAACTTAAGTGGTTTTGCTCATTTTGAATGTGTTCAACATGTAAATATTCAAAATTTATGCATGTTTCTTATAATTTTTATTTTTGAATAATGTAACACCAAAACTTAAGTAGTTTTGCTCATTTTGAACATGTTTAACATGTAAAAATTCAAACATTATGGGCATTTCTTATAATTTTGAGTTTTGAATAACATAACACCAAAACTTAAGTGATTTTGCTTCTCTTGAATGTGCTCAACATGTAAAGATTCAAACTTTATACATGTTTCTTATAATTTTGAGCTTTGAATAATGTAACACCAAAACTTAAGTGGGTTTAGTTATTTTGAACATGTTCAATATGTAAAGATTCAAACTTTGTACATGTTTCTTATAATTTTGAGCTTTGAATAAGGTAACACCAAAATTTGAGTGGTTTTTATCAATTCTAATGTGATCAACATGTAAAGAATAAAATTTTATTCATGTTTCTTATAATTTTGAGCTTTGAATAATGTAACACCAATAACTTAAGCATATTTTCTACTTTTAAACATGTTCATCATGTAAAGATTCAAACTTTATGTGCCTTTCTTATAATTTTTGGCTTTGAATAATGTAACACCAAAACTTAAATGGATTTTCTTATTTTAAACATGCTCAACATGTAAACATTCAAACTTTATTGACATTTCTTATAATTTTGAGCCTTGAATAACGTAACATCAAAACATAAGAAGTTTTGCTCATATCAAGTGTGTTCGACATGTAAAGATTCAAACTTTATGTGCATTTCTTATAATTTTGATCTTTGAATAACATAACACTAAAACTTAAGTAGTTTTACTCATTTCAAACATGTTCAACATGTAAAGATTCAAAATTTATGTATGTCTTTTATAATTTTGAGGTTTAAATAATGTAACAGCAAAGCTTAAGCATTTTTACTCATTTTAAACATGTTCAACATGTAAAGATTCAAATTTTATACACGTTTCTTATAATTTTGAGCTTTGAATAATGTAACACCAAAACTTTAGCGCTTTTGCTCATTTCAAAAATATTCAACATGTAAAGATTCAAACTTTTTGCATGTTTCTTATAGCTTTGACCTTTGAATAAGGTAACACCAAAACCTATGTGGTTTTGCTCATTTAAAATGTGTTCAAAATGTAAAGATTCAAATTTTATGTGCATTTCTTATAATTTTGAGTTTTGAATAATGTAACACCAAAACGTAAGCATTTTTACTCATTTTGAATGTGTTCAACAAGTAAAGATTCAAACTTTATGCATGTTTCTTATAATTTTGAACTTTGAATAATGTAACACTAAAACTTATGTGATTTTTCTCATTTTGAACATGTTCAACATGTAACAATTAAAAATTTATTTATGTTTCTTTTAATTTTGAGCTTCAAATAACGTAACACCAAAAAATAAATGGATTGGCTCATTTTGAGCATGTTCAACATGTAAAGATTCCAAATTTATGCATTTTTCTTATAATTTTGGGCTTTGAATAATGTAACACAAAAACATAAATAGATTTTCTCATTTTGAACATGTTCAACATGTAAACATTCAAATTTTATGTGCATTTCTTATAATTTTGAGTTTGAATAATGTAACAAAAAAACTTAAGAAGTTTTGCTCATTTCGAATGTGTTCAACATGTAAAGATTTAATTTTTATGCATATTTCTTATAATTTTAAGATTTGAAAAATGTAGCACCAAATCTTAAATGAATTTGCTCATTTTCTACATGGTCAACATGTAAAGATTTAAAATCTATGCATGTTTCTTATAATTTTGAGCTTTGAATAGGATAACACCAAAACTTAAGTAATTTTTATCATTTTGAATGTGTTCAACATGTAAAGATTCAAACTTTATGTGCATTTCTAATAATTTGCTCATTTTGAACATATTCAACATCTAAACATTCAAATTTTATGCACTTTTCTTAGAATTTTGAGCTTTGAATAATGTAACACTAAAACTAAAGTGGTGTTGTTCATTTTGAACATGTTTAACATATAAAGATTCAAATTTTATGCATTTTTAAAATAATTTTGAGCTTTGAATAATGCAACACCAAAACTTAAGCAGTTTTGCTCATTTAGAATGTGTTCAACATGTAAAGATTCAAACTTTATGCACATTTTTTTATAATTTTGAGCTTTGAATAACATAACACTGAAAGTTAAGCAATTTTGCTTGTTTTGAATATGTTCAACATGTAAATATTCAAAATTTATGTGTGTTTCATATAATTTTGAGCTTTGAATAATATAACACTAAAACTTAAGTGATTTTTTTAATTTTGAATGTATTTAAAATGTAAATATTTAAACTTTATGTGTGTTTCTTATTATTTTGAGTTTTGAATAACATAACACCAAAACTGAAGTAGTGTTACTCATTTTGAATGTGTTTAACATGTAATGATTCAAAATTTATGTGTGTTACTTATAATTTTAAGATTTGAATAACATAACACCAAAACTTAAGCAATTTTGCTCTTTTTAAATGTGTTCAACATGTAAAGATTCAAACTTTGTGTGTTTTGTATAATTTTGAGCTTTGAATAATGTAACAAAAAAATTAAGTGGTTTTTCTTGTTTTGAATGTGTTCTACATGTAAAGATTCAAACTTTATGTACATTTCTTATAATTTTGAGCTTTGAATAATGTAACACCAAAACTTAAGTGGTTTTGCTAAACTTTGTGCATGTTTCTTACAATTTTAAAATTTGAATAATATAATACCAAAACTTAAGTATTTTTGCTCATTTTAGACATGTTCAACATGTAAAAATTCAAATTTTATGTGTATTTCTTATAATTTTGAACTTTGAATAATGTAACACTAAAATGTAAGCAATTTTGCTCATTCACAACATGTTCAACATGTAAAGAGTCAAAATTTATTCATATTTCTTATAATTTTGAGCTTGATTAATGTAACATGAAAACCTAAGAGGTTTTGCTCCTCTCAAACATGCTCAACATGTAAAGATTCAAACTTTATGTGTTTTATTATAATTTTGAACTTTAAATAATGTAACACCAAAACTTAAGCAATTTTACATATTTTGGACTTGTTCAACATGTAAAAATTCAAAATTTATGTGTTTCTTATAATTTTAAAGTTTGAATAATGTAACACCAAGACTTAAGTGGTTTTTCTCATTTTAAACATGTTCAACATGTAAAGATTCAAACTTTGAGCTTTGAATAACGTAACATCAAAATTTAAGTGTTTTTTATCTTTTTGAACGTGTTCAACATGTAAAGATTCAAACTTTATGCATGTTTCATATAATTTTTAAGTTTAAATATCATAACACTAAAAATTAATTGGTTTTGCTTATTCTACACATGTTCAACATGTAAAGATTCAAACTTTATGCGCCTTTCTTATAATTATGAACTTTGAATAATGTAACATCAAAAGTTAAGTGGCTTTGCTCATTTTGAACATGTTTAACATGTAAAGATTCAAAATTTATGTGCATTTCTTATAGTTTTGAACTTTGAATAATGTAACACCAAAACTTAAGAATTTTTTTTCATTTTAGACATGTTTAACATATAAAGATTCAAACTTTATGTGTGTTTCTTATAATTTTCAAATTTGAATAACGAAACACCAAAACTTAAGTGATTTTGCTCCTTTTGATTGTGTTCAACATGTAAAGATTTAAATTTCATGTGTGTTTCCTATAATTTTGAATTTTGAATAATGTAACACCAAAAATTAAATGGTTTTGCTCATTTTGAATGAGTTCAACATGTAAAGGTTTAAACTTTATGCGTGTTTCTTATAATATTGAGTTTTGATTAATGTAACACCTAAAATTTAGTGGTTTTGCTTATTTTAAATGTGTTCAACATATAAAGAATCAAATTTTATGTGTGTTTCCTACAATTTTGAGCTTTGAATAATGTAACACCAAAACCTAAGTGGTTTTGTTTGTTTCAAATCTGTTCAACATGCAAAGATTCAAAGTTTACACATGTTTCTTATAATTTTGAGCTTTGATTAATGTAACATGAAAATTTAAGTGGTTTTGCTCATTTTAAACATGTTCAACATGTAAAAATTCAGATTTTATGCATGTCTCTTATAATTTTATGCTATGAATAATGTAACACTAATACTTAAGTGGTTTTTCTCATTTTGGACATGTTTAACATGTAAAGATTCAAAATTTATGCACATTTCTTATACTTTTGAGCTTTGAATAATATAACACCAAAACTTAAGTGATTTTGCTCCTTTCAAACATGTTTAACATCTAAACATTTAACTTTTATGCATGTTTCTTATAATTTTGAGCTTTGAATAATGTAACACCAAAACTTAAGTGGTTTTGCTAATTTTGAACAAGTTCAACATGTAAATTTCTTATAATTTTGATTTTTGAATAATGTGACACCAAAAATTTAGTGGTATTGTTCATTTTAAACGTGTTCAACATGTAAAGATTCAAATTTTATGTGTATTTTTTATAATTTTGAGCTTTGAATAATGTAACTCCAAACTTAAGTGGTTTTGATCATTTCAAACATGTTCAACATTTAAAGATTTAAATTTTATGTGTGTTTCTTATAATTTTGATATTTGAATAATGTAACACAAAAAATTTAGTGGTTTTTCTCTTTTTAAATGTGTTCAACATGTAAATGTTCAAATTTTATGTATGTTTCTTATAATTTTAAGCTTTGAATAAATGTAACACCAAAAATTTAGAGGTTTTGCTCTTTTCAAACGTATTCAACATGTAAAAAATCAATCTTTATGCATGTTTCTTATAATTTTGAGCTTTGAATAATATAACACCAAAACTTAAGTGGTTTTGCTCATTTCAAATGTGTTCAACATGTAAAGATTCAAAGTTTATGCACTTTTCTTATAATTTTGAGCTTTGAATAATGTAACGTCAAAACTTAAGTAGATTTGCTCATTTTGAACATGTTCAACATGTAAAGATTCAAATTTTATATGTGTTTATTATAATTTTGAGCTATGAATAATGTAACACCAAAACTTAAGCATTTTTGCTCATCTTAAACATGTTCAATAAGAAAAGATTCAAAATTTATATGTATTTTTTATAATTTTGAGCTTTGAATAATGTAACACCAAAACTTAAGCAGTTTTGTTCATTTCAAACATGTTCAACTTGTAAAAATTCAAACTTTATGAGCATTTCTCATAATTTTGAGATTTGAATAATGTAACAACAAAACTTAAGCAGTTTTGATCATTTATAATGCGTTCAACATGTAAAGATTCAAACTTTAGGTATATTTCTTATAATTTTTAGCTTTGAAATATGTAACACAAAACTTAAGTGGTTATACTCATTTTGAACGTGTTCAACGTGTAAATATTTAAACTTTGTATGCATTTCTTATAATTTTGAGCTTTGAATAATTTAACACCAACATTTAAGTGGTTTTGCTCATTTTGAAAGTGTTTAATAGTTAAAGATTGAAACTTTATGCACATTTTTTATAAGTTTGAGCCTTGAATAACGTAAGTCAAAAGCTTAATCAATGTTGCTCATTTCAAATGTGTTCAACATGTAAACATTCAAACTTTATGCATGTTTATTATAATTTTGAAATTTAAATAATGTAACCCCAAAACTTAAGTGGATTTGCTCATTTCAAATGTGCTCAACATGTAAAGATTCAAACTTTATACACATTTCTTATCATTTTGAGATTTGAGTAATGTAACACCAAAACTTAAGTGGTTTTGCTCATTTTGAATGTGTTCAACATGTAATGATTCAAACTTTATTCACATTTCTTATAATGTTGATCTTTGAATAATGTAACACCAAAACTTAAGTGAATTTGTTTGTTTTGGATGCGTTCATGTGAAGATTCAAAATTTATGTGTGTTTCTTATAATTTTGATCTTTGAATAATGTAACACCTAAACTTAAGTGGATTTTGAACGTGTTCAACATATAAATATTCAAACTTTATGTGATTTTATTATAATTTTGAGCTTTGAATAATGTAACAACAAAATTTAAGTGGTTTTTCTTATTTTGAATCTGTTCGACATGTAAAGATTAAAAATATAATCATGTTTCTTATAATTTTGAGCTTTGAATAATTTAACACCAAAACTTAAGTGGTTTTACTAATTTTAAACGTGTTCAATATGTACAGATTCAAACTTTAGGTGTGTTTCTTATAATTTTAAGCTTTAAATAAAGTAACACCAAAACTTAAGTAGTTTTGCTAATTTTAAACGTGTTGAACATGTAAAAATTAAAACTTCATGCACTTTTCTTATAATTTTGAGCTTTGAAAAATGTCACACCAAAATGTAATCAGTCTTTGCTCATTTTGAGCATGTAAACATTCAAACTTTATGTGTGTTTCTTATAATTTTAAGCTTTGAATAATTTAACACCAAAACTTAAGTGGTTTTGCTCCTTTTGAACATGTTCAACTTGTAAAATTCAAACTTTATGCACATTTCTTATAATTTTGGTCTTTGAATAATGTAACACTAAACATTTAATGGTTTTGCTCATTTCAAACATGTTAAACATGTAAAGATTCAAACTTTATGCATGTTTCTTATAATTTTGAGCTTTGAATAACATAAGATAAAAACTTTATCAATTTTGCTCATTTCAAATGTGTTCAGCATGTAAAGATTCAAACTTTATACGTGTTTCTTATAATTTTGAGCTTTGAATAATGAAATACCAAAAATTAATATTTATTGTCTTGAGCGTGTTCAACATGTAAAGATTCAAAACTTATGCACATTTATTATAATTTTGAGCTTTGAATATGGTAATACCAAAACTTAAGCAGGGTATTTCGTTTCAAACATGTTTACCAAGTAAAGATTCAAACTCTAAGCACATTTCTTATAATTTTGAGATTTGAATAATGTAGCACCAAAACTTAAGTGGTTTTGCTCATTTTGAATGTGTTCAACATGTAAATATTCAAAATTTATGCATGTTTCTTATAATTTTTATTTTTGAATAATGTAACACCAAAACTTAAGTAGTTTTGCTCATTTTGAACATGTTTAACATGTAAAAATTCAAACATTATGGGCATTTCTTATAATTTTGAGTTTTGAATAACATAACACCAAAACTTAAGTGATTTTGCTTCTCTTGAATGTGCTCAACATGTAAAGATTCAAACTTTATACATGTTTCTTATAATTTTGAGCTTTGAATAATGTAACACCAAAACTTAAGTGGGTTTAGTTATTTTGAACATGTTCAATATGTAAAGATTCAAACTTTGTACATGTTTCTTATAATTTTGAGCTTTGAATAAGGTAACACCAAAATTTGAGTGGTTTTTATCAATTCTAATGTGATCAACATGTAAAGAATAAAATTTTATTCATGTTTCTTATAATTTTGAGCTTTGAATAATGTAACACCAATAACTTAAGCATATTTTCTACTTTTAAACATGTTCATCATGTAAAGATTCAAACTTTATGTGCCTTTCTTATAATTTTTGGCTTTGAATAATGTAACACCAAAACTTAAATGGATTTTCTTATTTTAAACATGCTCAACATGTAAACATTCAAACTTTATTGACATTTCTTATAATTTTGAGCCTTGAATAATGTAACATCAAAACATAAGAAGTTTTGCTCATATCAAGTGTGTTCGACATGTAAAGATTCAAACTTTATGTGCATTTCTTATAATTTTGATCTTTGAATAACATAACACTAAAACTTAAGTAGTTTTACTCATTTCAAACATGTTCAACATGTAAAGATTCAAAATTTATGTATGTCTTTTATAATTTTGAGGTTTAAATAATGTAACAGCAAAGCTTAAGCATTTTTACTCATTTTAAACATGTTCAACATGTAAAGATTCAAATTTTATACACGTTTCTTATAATTTTGAGCTTTGAATAATGTAACACCAAAACTTTAGCGCTTTTGCTCATTTCAAAAATATTCAACATGTAAAGATTCAAACTTTTTGCATGTTTCTTATAGCTTTGACCTTTGAATAAGGTAACACCAAAACCTATGTGGTTTTGCTCATTTAAAATGTGTTCAAAATGTAAAGATTCAAATTTTATGTGCATTTCTTATAATTTTGAGTTTTGAATAATGTAACACCAAAACGTAAGCATTTTTACTCATTTTGAATGTGTTCAACAAGTAAAGATTCAAACTTTATGCATGTTTCTTATAATTTTGAACTTTGAATAATGTAACACTAAAACTTATGTGATTTTTCTCATTTTGAACATGTTCAACATGTAACAATTAAAAATTTATTTATGTTTCTTTTAATTTTGAGCTTCAAATAACGTAACACCAAAAAATAAATGGATTGGCTCATTTTGAGCATGTTCAACATGTAAAGATTCCAAATTTATGCATTTTTCTTATAATTTTGGGCTTTGAATAATGTAACACAAAAACATAAATAGATTTTCTCATTTTGAACATGTTCAACATGTAAACATTCAAATTTTATGTGCATTTCTTATAATTTTGAGTTTGAATAATGTAACAAAAAAACTTAAGAAGTTTTGCTCATTTCGAATGTGTTCAACATGTAAATATTTAATTTTTATGCATATTTCTTATAATTTTAAGATTTGAAAAATGTAGCACCAAATCTTAAATGAATTTGCTCATTTTCTACATGGTCAACATGTAAAGATTTAAAATCTATGCATGTTTCTTATAATTTTGAGCTTTGAATAGGATAACACCAAAACTTAAGTAATTTTTATCATTTTGAATGTGTTCAACATGTAAAGATTCAAACTTTATGTGCATTTCTAATAATTTGCTCATTTTGAACATATTCAACATCTAAACATTCAAATTTTATGCACTTTTCTTAGAATTTTGAGCTTTGAATAATGTAACACTAAAACTAAAGTGGTGTTGTTCATTTTGAACATGTTTAACATATAAAGATTCAAATTTTATGCATTTTTAAAATAATTTTGAGCTTTGAATAATGCAACACCAAAACTTAAGCAGTTTTGCTCATTTAGAATGTGTTCAACATGTAAAGATTCAAACTTTATGCACATTTTTTTATAATTTTGAGCTTTGAATAACATAACACTGAAAGTTAAGCAATTTTGCTTGTTTTGAATATGTTCAACATGTAAATATTCAAAATTTATGTGTGTTTCATATAATTTTGAGCTTTGAATAATATAACACTAAAACTTAAGTGATTTTTTAAATTTTGAATGTATTTAAAATGTAAATATTTAAACTTTATGTGTGTTTCTTATTATTTTGAGTTTTGAATAACATAACACCAAAACTGAAGTAGTGTTACTCATTTTGAATGTGTTTAACATGTAATGATTCAAAATTTATGTGTGTTACTTATAATTTTAAGATTTGAATAACATAACACCAAAACTTAAGCAATTTTGCTCTTTTTAAATGTGTTCAACATGTAAAGATTCAAACTTTGTGTGTTTTGTATAATTTTGAGCTTTGAATAATGTAACAAAAAAATTAAGTGGTTTTTCTTGTTTTGAATGTGTTCTACATGTAAAGATTCAAACTTTATGTACATTTCTTATAATTTTGAGCTTTGAATAATGTAACACCAAAACTTAAGTGGTTTTGCTAAACTTTGTGCATGTTTCTTACAATTTTAAAATTTGAATAATATAATACCAAAACTTAAGTATTTTTGCTCATTTTAGACATGTTCAACATGTAAAAATTCAAATTTTATGTGTATTTCTTATAATTTTGAACTTTGAATAATGTAACACTAAAATGTAAGCAATTTTGCTCATTCACAACATGTTCAACATGTAAAGAGTCAAAATTTATTCATATTTCTTATAATTTTGAGCTTGATTAATGTAACATGAAAACCTAAGAGGTTTTGCTCCTCTCAAACATGCTCAACATGTAAAGATTCAAACTTTATGTGTTTTATTATAATTTTGAACTTTAAATAATGTAACACCAAAACTTAAGCAATTTTACATATTTTGGACTTGTTCAACATGTAAAAATTCAAAATTTATGTGTTTCTTATAATTTTAAAGTTTGAATAATGTAACACCAAGACTTAAGTGGTTTTTCTCATTTTAAACATGTTCAACATGTAAAGATTCAAACTTTGAGCTTTGAATAACGTAACATCAAAATTTAAGTGTTTTTTATCTTTTTGAACGTGTTCAACATGTAAAGATTCAAACTTTATGCATGTTTCATATAATTTTTAAGTTTAAATATCATAACACTAAAAATTAATTGGTTTTGCTTATTCTACACATGTTCAACATGTAAAGATTCAAACTTTATGCGCCTTTCTTATAATTATGAACTTTGAATAATGTAACATCAAAAGTTAAGTGGCTTTGCTCATTTTGAACATGTTTAACATGTAAAGATTCAAAATTTATGTGCATTTCTTATAGTTTTGAACTTTGAATAATGTAACACCAAAACTTAAGAATTTTTTTTCATTTTAGACATGTTTAACATATAAAGATTCAAACTTTATGTGTGTTTCTTATAATTTTCAAATTTGAATAACGAAACACCAAAACTTAAGTGATTTTGCTCCTTTTGATTGTGTTCAACATGTAAAGATTTAAATTTCATGTGTGTTTCCTATAATTTTGAATTTTGAATAATGTAACACCAAAAATTAAATGGTTTTGCTCATTTTGAATGAGTTCAACATGTAAAGGTTTAAACTTTATGCGTGTTTCTTATAATATTGAGTTTTGATTAATGTAACACCTAAAATTTAGTGGTTTTGCTTATTTTAAATGTGTTCAACATATAAAGAATCAAATTTTATGTGTGTTTCCTACAATTTTGAGCTTTGAATAATGTAACACCAAAACCTAAGTGGTTTTGTTTGTTTCAAATCTGTTCAACATGCAAAGATTCAAAGTTTACACATGTTTCTTATAATTTTGAGCTTTGATTAATGTAACATGAAAATTTAAGTGGTTTTGCTCATTTTAAACATGTTCAACATGTAAAAATTCAGATTTTATGCATGTCTCTTATAATTTTATGCTATGAATAATGTAACACTAATACTTAAGTGGTTTTTCTCATTTTGGACATGTTTAACATGTAAAGATTCAAAATTTATGCACATTTCTTATACTTTTGAGCTTTGAATAATATAACACCAAAACTTAAGTGATTTTGCTCCTTTCAAACATGTTTAACATCTAAACATTTAACTTTTATGCATGTTTCTTATAATTTTGAGCTTTGAATAATGTAACACCAAAACTTAAGTGGTTTTGCTAATTTTGAACAAGTTCAACATGTAAATTTCTTATAATTTTGATTTTTGAATAATGTGACACCAAAAATTTAGTGGTATTGTTCATTTTAAACGTGTTCAACATGTAAAGATTCAAATTTTATGTGTATTTTTTATAATTTTGAGCTTTGAATAATGTAACTCCAAACTTAAGTGGTTTTGATCATTTCAAACATGTTCAACATTTAAAGATTTAAATTTTATGTGTGTTTCTTATAATTTTGATATTTGAATAATGTAACACAAAAAATTTAGTGGTTTTTCTCTTTTTAAATGTGTTCAACATGTAAATGTTCAAATTTTATGTATGTTTCTTATAATTTTAAGCTTTGAATAAATGTAACACCAAAAATTTAGAGGTTTTGCTCTTTTCAAACGTATTCAACATGTAAAAAATCAATCTTTATGCATGTTTCTTATAATTTTGAGCTTTGAATAATATAACACCAAAACTTAAGTGGTTTTGCTCATTTCAAATGTGTTCAACATGTAAAGATTCAAAGTTTATGCACTTTTCTTATAATTTTGAGCTTTGAATAATGTAACGTCAAAACTTAAGTAGATTTGCTCATTTTGAACATGTTCAACATGTAAAGATTCAAATTTTATATGTGTTTATTATAATTTTGAGCTATGAATAATGTAACACCAAAACTTAAGCATTTTTGCTCATCTTAAACATGTTCAATAAGAAAAGATTCAAAATTTATATGTATTTTTTATAATTTTGAGCTTTGAATAATGTAACACCAAAACTTAAGCAGTTTTGTTCATTTCAAACATGTTCAACTTGTAAAAATTCAAACTTTATGAGCATTTCTCATAATTTTGAGATTTGAATAATGTAACAACAAAACTTAAGCAGTTTTGATCATTTATAATGCGTTCAACATGTAAAGATTCAAACTTTAGGTATATTTCTTATAATTTTTAGCTTTGAAATATGTAACACAAAACTTAAGTGGTTATACTCATTTTGAACGTGTTCAACGTGTAAATATTTAAACTTTGTATGCATTTCTTATAATTTTGAGCTTTGAATAATTTAACACCAACATTTAAGTGGTTTTGCTCATTTTGAAAGTGTTTAATAGTTAAAGATTGAAACTTTATGCACATTTTTTATAAGTTTGAGCCTTGAATAACGTAAGTCAAAAGCTTAATCAATGTTGCTCATTTCAAATGTGTTCAACATGTAAACATTCAAACTTTATGCATGTTTATTATAATTTTGAAATTTAAATAATGTAACCCCAAAACTTAAGTGGATTTGCTCATTTCAAATGTGCTCAACATGTAAAGATTCAAACTTTATACACATTTCTTATCATTTTGAGATTTGAGTAATGTAACACCAAAACTTAAGTGGTTTTGCTCATTTTGAATGTGTTCAACATGTAATGATTCAAACTTTATTCACATTTCTTATAATGTTGATCTTTGAATAATGTAACACCAAAACTTAAGTGAATTTGTTTGTTTTGGATGCGTTCATGTGAAGATTCAAAATTTATGTGTGTTTCTTATAATTTTGATCTTTGAATAATGTAACACCTAAACTTAAGTGGATTTTGAACGTGTTCAACATATAAATATTCAAACTTTATGTGATTTTATTATAATTTTGAGCTTTGAATAATGTAACAACAAAATTTAAGTGGTTTTTCTTATTTTGAATCTGTTCGACATGTAAAGATTAAAAATATAATCATGTTTCTTATAATTTTGAGCTTTGAATAATTTAACACCAAAACTTAAGTGGTTTTACTAATTTTAAACGTGTTCAATATGTACAGATTCAAACTTTAGGTGTGTTTCTTATAATTTTAAGCTTTAAATAAAGTAACACCAAAACTTAAGTAGTTTTGCTAATTTTAAACGTGTTGAACATGTAAAAATTAAAACTTCATGCACTTTTCTTATAATTTTGAGCTTTGAAAAATGTCACACCAAAATGTAATCAGTCTTTGCTCATTTTGAGCATGTAAACATTCAAACTTTATGTGTGTTTCTTATAATTTTAAGCTTTGAATAATTTAACACCAAAACTTAAGTGGTTTTGCTCCTTTTGAACATGTTCAACTTGTAAAATTCAAACTTTATGCACATTTCTTATAATTTTGGTCTTTGAATAATGTAACACTAAACATTTAATGGTTTTGCTCATTTCAAACATGTTAAACATGTAAAGATTCAAACTTTATGCATGTTTCTTATAATTTTGAGCTTTGAATAACATAAGATAAAAACTTTATCAATTTTGCTCATTTCAAATGTGTTCAGCATGTAAAGATTCAAACTTTATACGTGTTTCTTATAATTTTGAGCTTTGAATAATGAAATACCAAAAATTAATATTTATTGTCTTGAGCGTGTTCAACATGTAAAGATTCAAAACTTATGCACATTTATTATAATTTTGAGCTTTGAATATGGTAATACCAAAACTTAAGCAGGGTATTTCGTTTCAAACATGTTTACCAAGTAAAGATTCAAACTCTAAGCACATTTCTTATAATTTTGAGATTTGAATAATGTAGCACCAAAACTTAAGTGGTTTTGCTCATTTTGAATGTGTTCAACATGTAAATATTCAAAATTTATGCATGTTTCTTATAATTTTTATTTTTGAATAATGTAACACCAAAACTTAAGTAGTTTTGCTCATTTTGAACATGTTTAACATGTAAAAATTCAAACATTATGGGCATTTCTTATAATTTTGAGTTTTGAATAACATAACACCAAAACTTAAGTGATTTTGCTTCTCTTGAATGTGCTCAACATGTAAAGATTCAAACTTTATACATGTTTCTTATAATTTTGAGCTTTGAATAATGTAACACCAAAACTTAAGTGGGTTTAGTTATTTTGAACATGTTCAATATGTAAAGATTCAAACTTTGTACATGTTTCTTATAATTTTGAGCTTTGAATAAGGTAACACCAAAATTTGAGTGGTTTTTATCAATTCTAATGTGATCAACATGTAAAGAATAAAATTTTATTCATGTTTCTTATAATTTTGAGCTTTGAATAATGTAACACCAATAACTTAAGCATATTTTCTACTTTTAAACATGTTCATCATGTAAAGATTCAAACTTTATGTGCCTTTCTTATAATTTTTGGCTTTGAATAATGTAACACCAAAACTTAAATGGATTTTCTTATTTTAAACATGCTCAACATGTAAACATTCAAACTTTATTGACATTTCTTATAATTTTGAGCCTTGAATAATGTAACATCAAAACATAAGAAGTTTTGCTCATATCAAGTGTGTTCGACATGTAAAGATTCAAACTTTATGTGCATTTCTTATAATTTTGATCTTTGAATAACATAACACTAAAACTTAAGTAGTTTTACTCATTTCAAACATGTTCAACATGTAAAGATTCAAAATTTATGTATGTCTTTTATAATTTTGAGGTTTAAATAATGTAACAGCAAAGCTTAAGCATTTTTACTCATTTTAAACATGTTCAACATGTAAAGATTCAAATTTTATACACGTTTCTTATAATTTTGAGCTTTGAATAATGTAACACCAAAACTTTAGCGCTTTTGCTCATTTCAAAAATATTCAACATGTAAAGATTCAAACTTTTTGCATGTTTCTTATAGCTTTGACCTTTGAATAAGGTAACACCAAAACCTATGTGGTTTTGCTCATTTAAAATGTGTTCAAAATGTAAAGATTCAAATTTTATGTGCATTTCTTATAATTTTGAGTTTTGAATAATGTAACACCAAAACGTAAGCATTTTTACTCATTTTGAATGTGTTCAACAAGTAAAGATTCAAACTTTATGCATGTTTCTTATAATTTTGAACTTTGAATAATGTAACACTAAAACTTATGTGATTTTTCTCATTTTGAACATGTTCAACATGTAACAATTAAAAATTTATTTATGTTTCTTTTAATTTTGAGCTTCAAATAACGTAACACCAAAAAATAAATGGATTGGCTCATTTTGAGCATGTTCAACATGTAAAGATTCCAAATTTATGCATTTTTCTTATAATTTTGGGCTTTGAATAATGTAACACAAAAACATAAATAGATTTTCTCATTTTGAACATGTTCAACATGTAAACATTCAAATTTTATGTGCATTTCTTATAATTTTGAGTTTGAATAATGTAACAAAAAAACTTAAGAAGTTTTGCTCATTTCGAATGTGTTCAACATGTAAAGATTTAATTTTTATGCATATTTCTTATAATTTTAAGATTTGAAAAATGTAGCACCAAATCTTAAATGAATTTGCTCATTTTCTACATGGTCAACATGTAAAGATTTAAAATCTATGCATGTTTCTTATAATTTTGAGCTTTGAATAGGATAACACCAAAACTTAAGTAATTTTTATCATTTTGAATGTGTTCAACATGTAAAGATTCAAACTTTATGTGCATTTCTAATAATTTGCTCATTTTGAACATATTCAACATCTAAACATTCAAATTTTATGCACTTTTCTTAGAATTTTGAGCTTTGAATAATGTAACACTAAAACTAAAGTGGTGTTGTTCATTTTGAACATGTTTAACATATAAAGATTCAAATTTTATGCATTTTTAAAATAATTTTGAGCTTTGAATAATGCAACACCAAAACTTAAGCAGTTTTGCTCATTTAGAATGTGTTCAACATGTAAAGATTCAAACTTTATGCACATTTCTTATAATTTTGAGCTTTGAATAACATAACACTGAAAGTTAAGCAATTTTGCTTGTTTTAAACATGTTCAACATGTAAATATTCAAAATTTATGTGTGTTTCATATTATTTTGAGCTTTCAATAATATAACACTAAAACTTAAGTGATTTTTTTCATTTTGAATGTATTTAAAATGTAAATATTCAAACATTATGTGTGTTTCTTATTATTTTGAGTTTTGAATAACATAACACCAAAACTGAAGTAGTGTTACTCATTTTGAATGTGTTTAACATGTAATGATTCAAAATTTGTGTGTGTTATTTATAATTTTGAGCTTTGAATAACATAACACCAAAACTTAAGCAATTTTGCTCTTTTTAAATGTGTTCAACATGTAAAGATTCAAACTTTGTGTGTTTTGTATAATTTTGAGCTTTGAATAATGTAACAAAAAAATTAAGTGGTTTTTCTTGTTTTGAATGTGTTCTACATGTAAAGATTCAAACTTTATGTGCATTTCTTATAATTTTGAGCTTTGAATAATGTAACACCAAAATTTAAGTGGTTTTGCTAATTTCAAACGTGTTCAACATGTAAAGATTCAAACTTTGTGCATGTTTCTTATAATTTTGAGCTTTGAATAACGTAACATCAAAATTTAAGTATTTTTTTTTATCTTTTTGAACGTGTTCAACATGTAAAGATTCAAACTTTATGCATGTTTCTTATAATTTTAATCTTTGAATAATGTAACATCAACACTTAAATGGTTTTGCTCATTTCAAATGCATTTAACATGTAAAGGTTCTAATTTTAAAGATGTTTCTTATAATTTTGAGCTTTGAATAATATAACACCAAAAATTAAGTGCTTTTGCTCATTTCCAATGTGTTCAACATGTAAAGATTCAAACTATATATGCACTTCTTATAATTTTGAGCTTTGAATAATGTAACACCAAAAATTAAGAGGTTTTGCTTGTTTTCAACGTGTTCAACATGTAAAGACTCAAATTTTATGCTCATTCATTATAATTTTGAGCTTTGAATAATATAACACTAAAAATTAAGTCATTTGTCCCATTTCCAATGTGTTCAACATGTAAAGATTCAAACTTTATGCATGTTTATTATAATTTTGAGTTTTGAATAATCAAACAACAAAACTTAAGTGGTTTTGATCATTTTCAACATGTTTAACATGTAAAGATGCAAATTTTTTATGAATTTCTTATAATTTATAGCTTTAAATAATGTAACACAAAAATTAAAGTGGTTTTGTTCATTTTGAATGTGTTCAAAATGTAAAGATTCAATTTTTTTTTGCATGTCTTATAATTTTGGGTTTTGAATAATGTAACACCAAAACATAAGCAGTTTTACGCATTCCAAATGTGTTCAACATGTAAAGATTCAAACTTTTGTGTGTTATTTATAATTTAGAGATTTAAATAATGTAACACCAAAACTTAAGTGGTTTTGCTTGTTTCTAAAGTGTTCAACATGTAAATATTCAAACTTTATTCTTGTTTTTTTTAATTTTGAGCTTTCAATAATGCAACACCAAAACTTTTGTGGTTTTACTCATTCCCAATGTGTTTGAGATGTAAATATTTTAATTTTATCTGCATTTCTTATAACACCAAAACTTAAGTAGTTTTTCTTGTTTCCAACATGTTCAACATCTAAATATTAAAATTTTATGCACATTTCTTATAATTTTGAACTTTGAATAACATAATGACAAAATTTAAGTGGATTTGCTCATTTTGAACGTGTTCAACAGGTACAAATTCAAACTTTATGTGTGTGTTTTATAATTTTGAGATTTCAATAATATAACACCAAAACTTAAGTAGTTTTGCTTGTTTCAAACATATGTAAAGATTTAAACTTTATGTGTGTTTCTTATAATTTTGAGTATTGAATGTGTTCAACATGTAAGAATTCAAACTTAAGGGGTTTTGCTCATTTTGAATGTGTTCAACATGTAAAGATTCAAACTTCATGCATGTTTCTTATAATGTTGATCTTTAAATAAAGTAACACCAAAACTTTAGCACTTTTTCTCCTTTTGAACATGTTTAACATGTAAAGATTCTAACTTTAATGGTTTTACTCATTTTGAATGTACTCAACATGTAAAGATTCAAAATTTATGCATGTTTCTCATAATTTTGAGTTTTGAATAATGTAACACCAAATCTTTAGTAGTTTTGCTCATTTTGAATGTGTTCAACATGTAAAGATTCAGAATTTATTCACATTTCTTATAATTTTGAGTTTTGAATAAGGTAACACCAAAAATTAAACCATTTTTATCATTTCAGATGGGTTTAACAAGTAAAGATTCAAACTCTATGCATATGTTTCTTATAATTTTGAACTTTGAATAATGTAACACCAAAACTTAAGTGGTTTTGCTCATGTTGAACATGTTCAACATGTAAATAGTCAAAGATTATGTGTGTTTCTAATAATGTTTAACTTTGAATAATGTAACACCAAAATCTAAGTGGTTTTGCTTGTTCCTAACATGTTCAACATGTAAAGATTCAAATTTTATGCATGTTTCTTATAATGTCAAACTTTGAATAAAGTAACACAAACACTTAATTAATTTTGCTCCTTCTGGACATGTTCATAATTAAAGATTCAAAGTTTAAGTGTGTTTTTTATAATTTTGAAATTTGAATAAAAAAACACAAAAACATAATTGATTTTACTCATTTCAAAAATGTTTAACAAGTAAAGATTCAAACTTTATGCCCATTTCTTATAAATTTGAACTTCGAAAAACATAACACCAAAACCTAAGTAGTTTTGCTCATTTTTGACATGTTCAACATGTAAATATTCAAAACTTATGCATGTTTCTTACAATTTTGAACTTTGAATAATATAACACCAAAACTTAAAAGGTTTTGCTCATTTCAGACATGTTCAATATGTGAAGATTCAAACTTAGTGTGTGTTTCTTATAATTTTGAACTTTGAATAATGTAACACTAAAACTTCAATGGTTTTGCTCCTTTCGAGCATGTTCAACATGTAAAGATTCAAAATTTATATGCATTTATTATAATTTTGAATAACACCAAAACTTAGTCAATTTTGATCATTTTGAACATGATTAACATGTAAAGATTCAAACTTTATACATGTTTCTTATAATTTTGAACTTTGAATAACATAACACCAAAACTTAAGCGAATTTGCTCATTCCCAAAATGTTCAACATGTAAAGATTCAAACTTTATGCATGTTTCATATAATTTTAAAGTTTAAATATCATAACACTAAAAATTAAGTGGTTTTGCTTATTATAGACATGTTTAACATGTAAAGATTCAAACTTTATGCGCCTTTCTTATAATTTTGAACTTTGAATAATGTAACATCAAAAGTTAAGTGGTTTTGCTCATTTTGAACATGTTTAACATGTAAAGATTCAAAATTTATGTGCATTTCTTATAGTTTTGAATTTTGAATAATGTAACACCAACACTTAAGATTTTTTGTTCATTTTAGACATGTTTAACATGTAAAGATTCAAATTTTATGTGTGTTTCTTATAATTTTCAAATTTGAATAATGAAACACCAAAACTTAAGTGGGTTTGCTCGTTTTGAACATTTTCAACATGTAAAGATTCAAAATTTAGGCAATTTCTTAGAATTTTGAACTTTGAATAATATAACACCAAAACTTAAGCTCTTTTGCTCATTTCTGAAATGTTCAACATGTAAGATTAAAACTTTAGGCATGTTTCTTATAATTTTAAACTTTGAATAATGTAACACTAAAACTTAAGAAGTTTTTCTCATTTTAGACATGTTCAACATGTAAAGATTCAAACTTTATATGCGTTTCTTATAATTTTGAATTTTGAATAACAAAACACCAAAAATTAAGTATTTTTCTCATTTTGGACATGTTCAACATGTAAAGATCTAAACTTTATGAGCGTTTCTTACAATTTTAAAATTTGAATAACATAATACCAAAACTTAAGTATTTTTGCTCATTTTAGACATGTTCAACATGTAAAAATTCAAATTTTATGTGTATTTCTTATAATTTTGAACTTTGAATAATGTAACACTAAAATGTAAGCAATTTTGCTCATTCACAACATGTTCAACATGTAAAGAGTCAAAATTTATTCATATTTCTTATAATTTTGAGCTTGATTAATGTAACATGAAAACCTAAGAGGTTTTGCTCGTCTCAAACATGCTCAACATGTAAAGATTCAAACTTTATGTGTTTTATTATAATTTTGAACTTTAAATAATGTAACACCAAAACTTAAGCAATTTTACATATTTTGGACTTGTTCAACATGTAAAAATTCAAAATTTATGTGTTTCTTATAATTTTGAAGTTTGAATAATGTAACACCAAAACTTAAGTGGTTTTTCTCATTTTAAACATGTTCAACATGTAAAGATTTAAAGCTTATGTGCATTTCTTATAATTTTTAGCTTTGAATAACATAACACCAAAAAGTAAGTGGTTTTTCTCATTATTGACATGTTCAACATGTAAAGATTCAAATTTTGTGCATGTTTCTTATGATTTTTAACTTTGAATATTGTAACACCAAAACTTAAGTAGTTTTGCTCATTTTAGACATGTTTAACATGTAAAGATTCAAACTTTGTGTTAATTTATTATAATTTTGAAATTTGAATAACAAAACACAAAACGTTAAGTGGTTTTGCTCATTCTAGACATGTTAAACATGTAAATATTGAATATTTATGCACCTTTCTTATAGTTTCACCAAACTGCTTACAAATATGTTCAACATGTAAATATTCAAACTTTATGCATGTTTTTTATAATTTTAAACTTTGAATAATGTTACATCAAAAATACAAAGGTTTTGGTCTTTTTGGACATGTTCAACATGTAAAGATTCAAACTATATGCACATTTTTTATACTTTTGAAATTAGCATAATGTAACACTAACATTTAAGTAGTTTTGCTAGTTTAAGACATGTTAAACTTGTAAAGATTCAAACTGTAGGTGTGTTTATTATAATATTAAACTTTGAATAAGGTAAGACAAAAACTTAAGCAATTTTGCTCATTCCCGACATGTTCAACATGTAAACATTCAAAGTTCATGCATGTTTCTTATGATTTTAAACTTTGAATAATGTAACACCAAAACTTAAGCAATTTTTCTCATTTTGGACATGTTTAACATGTAAGGATTCAAACTTTATGCATGATTTTTATAATTTTGAAGTTTGAATAACAGAACACCAAAATTTAAGCGATTTTGCTTGTTCTAAACATGTACAACATATAAACATTCAAATTTTGTGCATGTTTCTTATAATTTTCAAATTTGAATAAAGTAACACCAAAACTTAAGTGGTTTTGTTCATTCTGAACATGTTTATCATGTAAAAATTCAAACTTTATTTGTGTTTCTTCTAATTTTTAACTTTGAATAATGTAATACTAAAAATTAAGTGGTTTTACTCATTCTAGACGTGT
Source organism: Torreya grandis (assembly GCA_037957365.1). Lineage (NCBI taxonomy): Eukaryota > Viridiplantae > Streptophyta > Pinopsida > Cupressales > Taxaceae > Torreya > Torreya grandis. Next base: position 153,486 of record JARHVA010002299.1, read on the forward strand.
TTAACATGTAAAGATTCAAACTTTATGCATGTTTCTTGTAATTTTTAACTTTGAATAACGTAACACCAAAACTTAAATAATTTTATTGTTTTAGACCATGTTCAACATGTAAAGATTTAAACTTTAGGCACATTTTTTATAATTTTGAACTTTGAATAATGTAACACCAACACTTAAGCAATTTTGCTCATTCCAGACATGTTCAACATGTAAATATTCCAAATTTATGTGCATTACTTGTAAATTTAACTTTAAATAACATAACACTAAAACTTTAGCTATTTTTTTCATTTTGAACATGTTTAACATGTAAAGATTCAAACTTTATGCACATTTTTTATAATCTTGAACTTTGAATAACGTAATACCAAAACTTAATGTTGTTTTACTCATTTCAACCATGTTTAACATGTATAGATTCAAACATTATGCATGTTTCTTGTAATTTTTAAATTGAAATAATCTAACACCAAAATATAAGCATTTTTTCTCATTTCAGACATGTTCAACATGTAAAGATTTAAAATTTATACATGTTTCTTATAATTTTGAACTTTGAATAATGAAAACATCAAAACATAAGCAATTTTACTTACTCATTTTGAACATGTTGAACATGTAAAGATTCAAAATTTAAGTGTGTTTCTTATAATTTTGAACTTTGACTAAGGTAACACTAAAACTTAAGTGGTTTTGCTCATTCTAGAAATGTTCAACATGTAAAGATTAAAACTTTATGACATTTATTATAATTTTCAAATTTGAATAACATAACACCAAAACTTAAGAGGTTTTGCTCATTTTAGACATGTTCAACATGTAAAGATTCAAACTTTATGTGTGTTTCTTATGATTTTAAACTTTAAATAACATAACACCAAAACATAAGCAATTTTGCTCATTTCAAACATGTTTAACATGTATAGATTCAAAGTTTATGCGAGTCTCTTATAATTTTGAAATTTGAATAATGTAGCACCAAAATATAAGTGATTTTACTCACTTTTGACATGTTCAACATGCAAAGATTCAAAACTTTTAATAACGCAACACAAGAACTTAAGTGGTTTTGCTCATTTTAGACATGTTTAACATGTATAGATTCAAACTTTATGCGTGTTTCTTATAATTTTAAACTCTGAATAACATAACACCAAAAATTAAGTGATTTTGCTCATTTTAGAGATGTTCAACATGTAAAGATTCAAACTTTATGCATGTTTCTTATAATTTTGAATGTTGAATAATATAAAACCAAATCTTAAGTAGTTTTACTCATTTTGAACATGTTTAACATATAAAGATTCAAATTTTATGTATGTTTCTTATAATTTTGAATTTTGAATAATGTAACACCAAAACTTAAGTGGTTTTACTCATTTAAAAAATATTCAACATTTAAAAATTCAAACTTTATGTGTATTTCTTCTAATTTTGAACTTTCAATAATGTAACACTAAACCTTAAGTGGTTTTGCTCGTTTAAGACATGTTCAACATGTAAAGATTCAAACTTTATGCATGTTGCTTATAATTTTGAACTTTGAATAAAGTAACACCAAAACTTAAGAGATTTTGCTCATTCTGACTATGTTTAACATGTAAAGATTCAAATTTTAAGCGTGTTTCTTATAAGTTTGAACTTCTAAATAATGTAACACCAAAACCTAAGTGGTTTTGTTCATTTTGACTATGTTTAACATTTAAAGATTCAAATTTTATGAACATTTCTTGTAATTTTGAACTTTGAATAACATAACATCAAAACTTAAGTGGGTTTGCTCATTTTTGACATGTATAACATGTAAAGATTCAAAAATTTCGCACATTTTTTATAATTTTGAACTTTAAATAATGTAACACCAAAACTTAAGTAGTTTTACTCATTTTGGACATGTTTAACATGTAAATATTCAAACTTTATATGTGTTTCTTATAATTTTATATTTTGAATAATGTAACACCAAAACTTAAGTGGTTTTCTCATTTTGGACATGTTCAACATTTGAAGATTCAAGCCTTATACATGTTTTTTATTATTTTAAACTTTGAATAACAAAACTCAAAAACTAAAGCAGTTTTGCTCAGTCCAGACATGTTCAACATGTAAAGATTAAAACTTTATGCATGCTTATTATAATTTTTAATTTTAAAAAATATAACACCAAAACTTAAGTGGTTTTGCTCATTTCAGACATGTTCAACATATAAAAATTTAAACCTTATGCATGTTTCTTATAATTTTGAACTTTGGATAATGTAACACCAAAATGTAAGAGCTTTTGCTCATTTTGGACATGTTCAACATGTAAAGATTTAAACTTTATGTGCATTTCTTATAATTTTGAATTTTAAATAATGTAACACCAATACTTAAGTGGTTTTGCTCATTTGAGACATGTTAAACATCTAAATATTCAAACTTTATATATATTTCTTATAATTTTGAACTTTGAATAATGTAACACCAAAACTTAAGCATTTTTCCTCATCCTGACATGTTCAACATGTAAAGATTCAAACTTTATGCACATTTCCTATAATTTTGAGCTTTGGATAATGTAACACCAAAACTTGAGCAGTTTTGCTCAATCTAGACATGTTCAACATGTAAAGATTCAAACTTAATGGTGTTTATTATAATTTTAAACTTGGAATAACATAAAATCAAAAGTTAAGTGGTTATACTTATTTCAAACATGTTCAACATGTAAAGATTTAAACTTTATGCGTGTTTCTTATAATTTTAAATTTTGAATAATGTAACATTAAAATTTAAGTTGTTTTGCTCATTTTAAACATGTACAGATTAAAAATTTATTCACGTTTCGTATTATTTTTAACTTTGAATAAGGTAACACCAACAATTAAGTGGTTTTGCTCATTTTAGACATGTTTAAAATGTAAAAATTTAAACTTTATGTAAACAACATGTAAATATGCAAATGTTTTATGAATTTCTTATAATTTAGAGCTTTGCATAATGTAACACCAAAACTTAAGCAATTTTGCTCATTTTAAATGTGTTCATCATGTGAAGATTTAAACTTTTACTGCATTTCTTATAATTTTGAGCTTTGAAAACATAACACCAATTGTAAATGGTTTTGGTTGTTTCTTATGATTTTGAGCTTTGAATAACGAACATCAAAACTTAAGTAGTTTTTCTCATTTCCAATGTGTTCAACATGTAAAGATTAAAAAATTATCTATGTTTCTTATTATTTGAGCTTTGAATAATGTAACAACAAAACTTAAGTGGTTTTGATCATTTCCAACATGTTTAACACGTAAAGATTCAACTTTATGCACTTTTATTATAATTTTGAGCTTTGAATAATGTAACACTAAAACTTAAGTGGTTTTACTCATTTCTAATGTGTTCAACATGTAAAGATTTAAACTTTATGCACATTTATTATAATTTAGAGATTTGAATAATGTAACTCCAAAAATTAAGTGGTTTTGCTCATTTCCAATGTGTTCAACATGTAAAGATGCAAACTTATGGCAATACTTATAATTTAGAGCTTTGAATAACGTAACACCAAAACTTTAGTAGTTTTGCTCATTTTGAATTTGTTCAACATGTAAAGATTTAAAAAATTTGTACGTTTCTTATAAGTTTGAGCTTTGAAAATGTAAGCATAAAACTTAAATGGTTTTGGTCATTTTGAAAGTGTTCAACATGTAAAGTCAAAAAAAATTGCATGTTTCTTATAATTTTGAGCTTTGAATAACATAACACCAAAACTTAAGCAGTTTTACTTGTTTCAAAAGTGTTTAACATGTAAAGATTCAAAAAAAAAAAAAAATCTTATAACTTTAAGTTTTGAATAACATAACACTAAATTTTAATCAATTTTTCTCATTTTGAATGTGTTTAACATGTAAAGATTCAAAACTTTTGTACGTTTCTTATCATTTTGAGCTTTGGATATCATAACACCAAAACTTAAGGAATTTTATTCATTTTGAATGTGTTCAACATGTAAATATTCAAATTTTATGCACATTTCTTATAATTTTGAGCTTTGAATAATGTAACACCAAAACTTAAGTGGTTTTCTGCATTTTGTATGTGTTCAACATGGTAAAGATTCAAACTTTATGCACATTTCTTATAACTTTGAGCTTCGAATAATAGAACACCAAAATTTAAGTAGCTTTGCTCATTTTGAATGTGTTCAACATGTAAAGAATTCAAACTTTATGCATGTTTCTTATAATTTTGAGTTTTGGATAATGCAACACCAAAATTTAAGTGGTTTTGCTTGTTTTGAACCTATTGAACATGTAAAGATTCAAACTTTATGCACATTTATTATAATTTTAAGCTTTGAATAATGTAACACCAAAACTTAAGAGATTTTGCTCATTTTGAATGTGTTCAACGTGTAAAGAATTAAACTTTATACACATTTTTTTAAATTTTGAGCTTTGAATAACATAACACCAAAAATTAAGTAGTTTTGCTGCTCTATGTGCATTTCATATAATTTTGAGCTTTGAATAAAGTAACACTAAAACAAATAAGCAATTTTGCTCATTTCAAACATTTTCAATACGTAAAGATTCAAACTCTATACATCTTTCTTATAGTTTTAAGCTTTGAATAATGTAACACCAAAACTTAAGTGGGTTTGCTCATTTCTAACATGTTTAACATGTAAAGATTCAAGAACTCTATGCACATTTTTTATCATTTTGAGCTTTGAATAACATAACACTAAAACTGAAGAGGTTTTACTCCTTTTGAAAGTGTTCAACATGTAAAAATTCAAACTTTATGTGTGTTTATCATAATTTTGAGATTTGATTAACATAACAACAATGATTAAGTGCTTTTACTCATTTCAAATGTGTGCAACATGTAAAGATTTAAACTTTATGCATGTTTCTTATAATTTTAAACTTTGAATAATGTAAAACAAAAACTTAAGAGGTTTTGCTCCTTTCGAACATGTTCAACATATAAAGATTCAAAATTTTTGTGCGCTTCCTATAATTTTAAGTTTTGAATAATGTAACATCAAAACTTTATAAATTTTGCTAGTTTCAAACGTGATCAACATGTAAAGATTCAAACTTTATGCACATTTCTTATAATTTTTAGCTTTGAATAATGTAACACAAAAAAATTAGAATTTTTGTTCATTTCAAACATGTTTAACATGTGAAAATTCAAATTTTATGCATGTTTATTATAATTCTAATCTTTGAAAAATGTAACACCAAAAATTTAGTAGTTTTGCTCATTTCAAATGTGTTTAACATGTAAAGATTCAAACGTTATGCACATTTATTATAATTTTAAGTTTTGAATAATGTAACACCAAATCTTTAACAGTTTTTCTCATTTAGAATGTGTTCAACATGTAAAGATTCAAACTTTATGTGTGTTTCTTATAATTTTGATCTTTGAATAACGTAATACCAAAACTTAAGTAGTTTTGTTTGTTTCAAACATGTTCAACATGTAAAGATTCAAACTTTAGGTGTGTTTCTTATAATTATGAGCCTTGAATAATGTAACACTAAAACTTAAGTGGTTTTGTGCATTTTGAACGTGATCAACATGTAAAAATTAAAATTTTATGCAAGTTTATTATAATTTTGAGCTTTGAATAATGTAACACCAAAACTTAAGTGGTTTGCTCATTTCAAACATGTTCAACATGTAAAGATTCAAACTTTATGCATGTTTCTTATAACTTTGAATTTTGAATAAGGTAACACTAAAACTTAAGAGGACGTACTCATTTTGAACATGTTCAACATATAAAGATCCAAACTTTATGTGCATTTCTTATAATTTTAAGCTTTGAATAATGTAATACCAAAACTTAAGTGGTTTTGCTCATCTTGTACGTGTTCAACATGTAAATATTCAAATTTTATGCTTGTTTCTTATAATGTTGAGTTTTGAATAATGTAACACCAAAACTTAAGATATTCTTACAATTTTTATCTTTAAATAATGTAACAACAAAACTTATGTAATTGTGCTATGTGTTTTTTATAATTTTTTGCTTTGTATAATGTAACACCAAAACTTAAGCAATTTTGCTTGTTTTGAACGTGTTAAACATGTAAAAATTCAAACTTTATACACATTTCTTATAATTTTGAGTTTTTAAAAATGTAACACCAAAATTTAAATAGTTTTATTCATTTCCAATGTGTTCAATATTTAAAGATTCAAAATTTATACATATTTATTATAATTTTGAGTTTTGAATAACCAAATATCAAAATGTAAGTGGTTTTGACTTTTTTGAACATGTTCAACATGCAAAGATTCAAAAAATTTGTGCATTTTTTATAATTAAAAGATTTGAATAATATAACAACAAAACTTAAGTGGTTTTATTCATTTTGAACGTGTTCAACATTAAAAGATTTAAATTTCATGTGTGTTTCTTATAATTTTGAGCTTTGAATAATGTAACACCAAAACTTAAGTGGTTTTGCTAATTTTGAATGAGTTCAACATGTAAAGGTTCAAATTTTATGTGTGTTTCTTATAATTTTGAGCTTTGAAGAATGTAACACCAAAACTTTAGTGGTTTTGCTCATTTCAAATGTGTTCAACATGTAAAGAATCAAACTTTATGCACGTTTCTTATGATTTTGAGCTTTAAATAACATAACACCAAAACGTAAATGGTTTTGCTCATTGCAAACATGTTTAACATGTAGAGATTAAAATTTTATGCACATTTATTATATTTTTGAGCTTTAAATAATGTATCATGAAAACTTAAGTGGTTTTGCTCATTTGAACATGTTCAACATGTAAAGATTCAAACTTTATGCATGTTTCTTATAATTTTATGCTTTGAATAACGTAAAACCAAAACTTAAGTGGTTTTTCTCATTTTAAACATATTCAACATGTAAAGATTCAAACTTTATGCACATTTCTTATAATTTTGAGCTTTGAATAATGTAACATCAAAACTTAAGCAATTTTACTCCTTTCAAACATGTTCAACATGTAAAGATTTAAATTTTATACATGTTTCAATGTAAAGATTTAAATTTTATACATGTTTCATATAATTTTGAGCTTTAAATAATGTAACACTAAAACTTAATTTTTTTTGCTCATTTTGAACAAGTTAAACATGTAAAGGTTCAAACTTTATGCATGTTTCCTATAATTTTGAGCTTTGAATAATGTAACATAAAAAATTTAGTGTTTTTTCTCATTTTAAACGTGTTCAACATGTAAATAATCAAAATTTATGTGTGTTTCTTATAATTTTGAGCTTTGAATAACATAACACCAAAACATAAATGGTTTTAATCATTTCAAATATGTTCAACATATAAAGATTCAAAGTTTATGCACATTTCTTTTAATTTTGAGCTTTGAATAATGTAACACCAAAACTCAAGTAGATTTGCTCATTTTGAATGTGTTCAACGTGTAAAGATTCAAACTTAAGTGGATTTGCTCATTTTGAACATATTGAAAATATAAAGATTAAAACTTTATGCATGTTTATTATAATATTAAGCTTTGAATAATGCAAAACTAAAACTTTAGTGCTTTTGCTCATTTTGAACGTGTTCAACATGTAAAAAAATTCAAACTTTATGCGTGTTTATTATAATTTTGATATTTAAATAATGTAACACAAACACTTTAGTAGTTTTGCTCATTTTGAAGGTGTTCTACATGTAAAGATTCAAACTTTATTCGTGTTTCTTATCATTTTGAGCTTTCAATAATGTAACACCATAACTTTAATAGTTTTGCTCATTTTGAACATCTACAACATGTAAAGATTCAAACTTTTATGTATGTTTGTTTTAATTTTGAGCTTTGAATAATGTAACACCAAAACTTAAACAAATTTTCTCATTTTGAATGTGTTCAATAAGTACAGATTCAAACTTTATGCATGTTTCTTATAATTTTTTACTTTTAATAATGTAATACCAAAACTTAAGTGGTTTTGCTCATTTTGAAAATGTTAAAAATGTAAAGATTCAAAATTTATATGCATTTCTTATAATTTTAAGCTATTTTTAATGAACACCAAAACTTAAGAAATTTTGCTCATTTTGAACGTGTTGAACATGGAAAGATTCAAACTTTATGTGAATTTATTTGAATTTTGAGTTTTGAATAATGTAACACCAAAACATAAGCAGTTTTGCTCATTTTAAATGTGTTCAACAAGTAAAGATTCAAACTTTATGCCTGTTTCTTATAATTTTTTACTTTTAATAATGCAACACCTAAACTTAAATGGTTTTGCTCATTTTGAACATGTTCAACATGTAAAGATTCAAATTTTATATGCATTTCTTATAATTTTGAGCTATTTTTAATGCAACACCAAAACTTAAATAATTTTGCTTTTTTCGAATGTGTTCAACATAGAAAAATTTAAAATTTATAGGCATTTCTTTTAATTTTGAGCTTTGAATAATGTAACACCAAAACATTAGTGATTTTGCTCATTTTGAACATGTAAAAATTCAAACTTTATGTATATTTCTTATAATTTTAAGCTTTGAATATTGTAGCACCAAAACTTAAGTGGTTTTACTCATTTTAAATGTGTTCAACATGTAAACATTTAAACTTTATGTATATTTCATACAATTTTGAGCTTTAAATAATATAACACCAAAACTTAAGCAGTTTTGTTCATTTCAAAAGTGTTGAATAGGTAAAGATTGAAACTTTATGCATGTTTCTTATAAATTTGAGCTTTGAATAATGTAACAACAAAAATTAAGTACTTTTAATCATTTAGAACATGTTCAACATGTAAAAATTCAAATTTTATGTATGTTTTTTATAATTTTAAGCTTTGAATATTGTAACACCAAAAATTAAGTGGTTTTACTTATTTTAAATGTGTTCAACATGTAAAAATTTAAACTTTATGTATATTTCATATAATTTTGAGCTTTAAATAATATAACACCAAAACTTAAGCAATTTTGTTCATTTCAAAAGTGTTGAATAGGTAAAGATTGAAACTTTATGCATGTTTCTTATAAATTTGAGCTTTGAATAACATAAGTCCAAAACTTAATTGGTGTTGCTCATTTCAAAAATGTTCAACATGTAAACATTCAAACTTTATGCATGTTTCTTATCATTTTGAGCTTTGAATAATGTAACATCAAAAATTAAGTGGTTTTGCTCATTTCAAACATGTTTAACATATAAAAATTCAAAATTTATGCATGTTTTTTTAGAATTTTGAGCTATGAATAATGTAACACCAAAAATTAAATGGTTTTTCTCATTTTGTATGTGTTTAACATGTAAAGATTCAAAATTTATGTGAATTTCTTATAAATTTTAGCTTTCAATAATGTAACACCAAAACTTAAGTAGATTTGATTGTTTTAAATGTGTTCAACATGTAAAGATTCAAACTTTATGCACATTTATTATAATTTTGACATCTGATTAAAATAACACTAAAACTTAAGTGTATTTGCTCATTTTGAATGTGTTGAACATGTAAAGATTTAAACTTTATGTGCATTTGTTATAATTTTGAGCTTTGAATAATGTAACAATAAAATTTAAGTAGTTTTGTTTGTTTCAAATGTGTTTGATATGTAAAGAGATTCAAACTTTATGCACATTTTTTATAATTTTGAGCTTTGAATAATGTAACACCAAAACTTAAGCGATTTTACTGATTTTGAATGTGTTCAACATGTAAATATTCAAACTTTATGTGTTTCTTATAATTTTAATCTTTGAATAATGTAACATCAAAACTTAAGTAGTTTTTCTAATTTTGAATGTGTTCAACATGTAAAGATTAAAAATTTATGCATGTTTTTTTATAATTTTGAACTTTAAATAATGTCACACCAAAATGTAAGCAGTCTTGCTTGTTTTGAACATGTTAAACATGTAAACATTCAAACTTTGTGTATTTCTTATAATTTTGAGTTTTGAATAATGTAACACCAAAACTTAAGTGGTTTTTCTCCTTTTGAACATGTTCAACATGTAAAAATTCAAATTTTATGCATGTTTCTTATAATTTTAAATAATGTTGCTCATTTTGAATGTATTCAACATGTAAAGATTCAAGCTTTATGCACATTTCTTATATTTTTGAGGTTTGAATAATGTAACACTAAACTTAAGTTGTTTTGCTCCTTTAAAATGTGTTCAACATGTAAAGATTCAAACTTTATGTGTGTTTCTTTTAATTTCAAGCTTTGAAGAATGTAACACTAAAAGTTAAGTAGTTTTACTCATTTCAAATATGTTCAACATGTAAATATTCAAAATTTACGTGCATTTCTTAAAAATTTGAGCTTTGAAAAACATAACAAACAAACTTAAGTGGTTTGGCTTGTTTCAAATGTGTTCAACTTGTAAAGATTCAAATTTTATGAGCATTTCTTATAATTTTGAGCTTTTAATAACTTTACACAAAACTTAAGAGGACTTGCTCATTTTGAACGTGTTCAAAATTTAAAGATTCAAACTTCATGTACTTTTTTTATAATTCTGAGCTTTGAATAAAGTAACACCAAAACTTAAGCGGTTTTATTTATTTTTAATGTGTTCAAAATGTAAAGATTCAAATTTTATGCATGGTTCTGATCATTTTTAGATTTTAATAAAGTAACACCAAAACTTAAGTGATTTTGCTCATTTCAAATGTGTTCAGCATGTAAAGATTCTGCACGTTTCTTATAATCTAGCTTTGAATAATGTAACACCAAAACTTAAGTAGTTTTGCTCATTTTGAATGTGTTCAACATGTAAAGATTCAAACTTGAAGCACATTTCTTATAATTTTGAGCTTTGAGTAATGTAACACCAAAACTTAAATGGTTTTGCTCCTTTTGAATGTGTACAACATGTTAAGATTTAAACTTTATGCATGTTTTTTATAATTTTGAGCTTTAAATAACATAACACAAAAACATAAGAAGATTTGTTCATTTTGAATGTGTTCAACATGTAAAGATTCAAACATTATGCATTTTTCTTAGAATTTTGAGCTTTGATTAATGGAACATCAAAAATATGCAGTTTTGCTTGCTTCAAACATGTTCAAAATTTATGAGCATTTTTTTATAATTTTGAGCTTTGAATACCATAACACAAAAACTTAAGCTATTTTGCTCATTTTCAACATGTTAAATATGTAAAGACTCAAATTTTATGTGTGTTTCTTATAATTTTGTGATGTGAATAACATAACACCAAAACTTAAGTAGTTTTGCTCATTCTGAATGTGTTCAACATGTAAAGATTCAAACTCTCTGCATGTTTCTTAAAATGTTGAGCTTTGAATAATGCAATAGTAAAACTTATGTGTTTTTATTTGATTTGAACATGTTCCACTTGTAAAGATTCAAACTTTATGCACATTTCTTATAATTTTGAGATTTTAATAACGTAACACCAACACATAATTAAACTTGCTCCTTTCGAATGTGTTCAACATGTAAAGATTCAAATATTAGTATCTTATAATTTTGAGCTTTGAATAATTTAACACAAAAACTTAAGTAATTTTTCTCGTTCTGGACATTTTCAAAATCTAAAGATTCAAACTTTATGTGTGTTTCTTTTAATTTTGAGTTTTAAATAATGTAACAGCTAAACATAAGTGGTTTTGATCATTTTGAACACGTTTAACATGTAAAGATTCAAAATTATAAGAAATACGTATAAATTTTGAATCTTTATATGTTAAACATTTTCAAAATGATTAAAACTGCATAATGTTTTGTGTTATGTTATTCAAAACTATAAGAAACATGCATAAAGTTTGAATCTTTACATGTTAAACATGTTCGAACTGAGCAAAACAACTTATGTTTTGATGGTACATTATTCAATATTCAAAATTATAAGAAACACACATAAAATTCAAAATAACACAAAAACTTAAGCTATTTTGCTCATTTTCAACATGTTAAATATGTAAAGACTCAAATTTTATGTGTGTTTCTTATAATTTTGTGATTTGAATAACATAACACCAAAACTTAAGAAGTTTTACTCATTTTGAATGTGTTCAACATGTAAAGATTCAAACTCTCTACATGTTTCTTAAAACTTTGAGCTTTGAATAATGCAATACTAAAACTTATGTGTTTTTATTTGATTTGAACATGTTCCACTTGTAAAGATTCAAACTTTATGCACATTTCTTATAATTTTGAGATTTGAATAATGTAACACCAACACTTAAGTAAACTTGCTCCTTTCGAATGTGTTCAACATGTAAAGATTCAGAGTTTAGTATCTTATAATTTTGAGCTTTGAATAATTTAACACAAAAACTTAAGTAATTTTTCTTGTTCTGGACATGTTCAAAATGTAAAGATTCAAAATTTATGTGTGTTTCTTTTAATTTTGAGTTTTAAATAATGTAACAGCTAAAGATAAGTGGTTTTGATCATTTTGAACACGTTTAACATGTAAAGATTCAAAATTATAAGAAATACGTATAAATTTTGAATCTTTATATGTTAAACATATTCAAAATGATTAAAAATGCTTAATGTTTTGTGTTATGTTATTCAAAACTATAAGAAACATGCATAAAGTTTGAATCTTTACATGTTAAACATGTTCAAACTGAGCAAAATAGCTTATGTTTTGGTGGTACATTATTCAATATTCAAAATTATAAGAAACACGCATAAAATTCAAAATAACACAAAAACTTAAGCTTTTTTGCTCATTTTCAACATGTTAAATATGTAAAGACTCCAATTTTATGTGTGTTTCTTATAATTTTGTGATTTGAATAACATAACACCAAGACTTAAGTAGTTTTGCTCATTTTGAACGTGTTCAACATGTAAAGATTCAAACTCTCTGCATGTTTCTTAAAATTTTGAGCTTTGAATAATGCAATACTAAAAATTATGTGTTTTTATTTGATTTGAAAATGTTCCACTTGTAAAGATTCAAACTTTATGCACATTTCTTATAATATTGAGATTTGAATAATGTAACACCAACACTTAATTAAACTTACTCCTTTCGAATGTGTTCAACATGTAAAGATTCAGAGTTTAGTATCTTATAATTTTGAGCTTTGAATAATTTAACACAAAAACTTAAGTAATTTTTCTTGATCTGGACATGTTCAAAATGTAAAGATTCAAACTTTATGTGTGTTTCTTTTAAATTTGAGTTTTAAATAATGTAACATCTAAACATAAGTGGTTTTGATCATTTTGAACATGTTTAACATGTAAAGATTCAAAATTATAAGAAATACGTATAAATTTTGAATCTTTATATGTTAAACATATTCAAAATGATTAAAACTGCTTAATGTTTTGTGTTGTGTTATTCAAAACTATAAAAAACATGCATAAAGTTTGAATATTTACATGTTAAACATGTTCGAACTGAGCAAAACAACTTATGTTTTGGTGGTACATTATTCAATATTCAAAATTATAAAAAACACGCATAAAATTCAAAATAACACAAAAACATAAGCTATTTTGATCATTTTCAACATGTTAAATATGTAAAGACTCAAATTTTATGTGTGTTTCTTATAATTTTGTGATTTGAATAACATAACACCAAAACATAAGTAGTTTTGCTCATTTTGAACGTGTTCAACATGTAAAGATTCAAACTCTCTGCATGTTTCTTAAAACTATGAGCTTTGAATAATGCAATACTAAAACTTATGTGTTTTTATTTGATTTGAACATGTTCCAATTGTAAAGATTCAAACTTTATACACATTTCTTATAATTTTGAAATTTTAATAATGTAACACCAAAATTTAAGTAAACTTGCTCCTTTCAAATGTGTTCAAGATGTAAAGATTCAAAGTTTAGTATCTTATAATTTTGAGCTTTGAATAATTCAACACAAAAACTTAAGTAATTTTTCTCATTCTAGACATGTTCAAAATGTAAAGATTCAAACTTTATGTGTGTTTCTTTAAATTTTGAGTTTTAAATAATGTAACAGCTAAATATAAGTGGTTTTGATTATTTTGAACACATTTAACATGTAAAGATTCAAAATTATAAGAAATATGTATAAATTTTGAATCTTTATATGTTAAACATATTCAAAATGATTAAAACTGCTTAATGTTTTGTGTTATGTTATTCAAAACTATAAGAAACATGCATAAAGTTTGAATCTTTACATGTTAAACATGTTCAAACTGAGCAAAATAGCTTATTTTTTGGTGGTACATTATTCAATATTCAAAATTATAAGAAACACGCATAAAATTCAAAATAACACAAAAACTTAAGCTATTTTGCTCATTTTCAACATGTTAAATATGTAAAGACTCCAATTTTATGTGTGTTTCTTATAATTTTGTGATTTGAATAACATAACACCAAGACTTAAGTAGTTTTGCTCATTTTGAATGTGTTCAACATGTAAAGATTCAAACTCTCTACATGTTTCTTAAAATTTTGAGCTTTGAATAATGCAATACTAAAAATTATGTGTTTTTATTTGATTTGAAAATGTTCCACTTGTAAAGATTCAAACTTTATGCACATTTCTTATAATATTGAGATTTGAAATATGTAACACCAACACTTAATTAAACTTACTCCTTTCGAATGTGTTCAACATGTAAAGATTCAAAGTTTAGTATCTTATAATTTTGAGCTTTTTATAATTTAACACAAAAACTTAAGTAATTTTTCTTGATCTGGACATGTTCAAAATGTAAAGATTCAAACTTTATGTGTGTTTCTTTTAATTTTGAGTTTTAAATAATGTAACAGCTAAACATAAGTGGTTTTGATCATTTTGAACACGTTTAACATGTAAAGATTCAAAATTATAAGAAATACGTATAAAATTTGAATCTTTATATGTTAAACATATTCAAAATGATTAAAGTTGCTTAATGTTTTGTGTTATGTTATTTAAAACTATAAGAAACATGCATAAAGTTTGAATCTTTACATGTTAAACATGTTCGAACTAAGCAAAACAACTTATGTTTTGGTGGTACATTATTCAATATTCAAAATTATAAGAAACACGCATAAAATTCAAAATAACACAAAAACTTAAGCTATTTTGCTCATTTTCAACATGTTAAATATTTAAAGACTCAAATTTTATGTGTGTTTCTTATAATTTTGTGATTTGAATAACATAACACCAAAACATAAGTAGTTTTGCTCATTTTGAACATGTTCAACATGTAAAGATTCAAACTCTCTACATGTTTCTTAAATTTTTGAGCTTTGAATAATGCAATTCTAAAACTTATGTGTTTTTATTTGATTTGAATATGTTCCACTTGTAAAGATTCAAACTTTATGCACATTTCTTATAATTTTGAGATTTGAATAATGTAACACCAACACTTAAGTAAACTTTCTCCTTTCGAATGTGTTCAACATGTAAAGATTCAAAGTTTAGTATCTTATAATTTTGAGCTTTGAATAATTTAACACCAAAACTTAAGTAATTTTTCTCCTTTTGGACATGTTCAAAATGTAAAGATTCAAACTTTATGTGTGTTTCTTTAAATTTTGAGTTTTAAATAATGTAACAGCTAAACATAAGTGGTTTTGATCATTTTGAACACGTTTAACATGTAAATATTCAAAATTATAAGAAATACGTATAAATTTTGAATCTTTATATGTTAAACATATTCAAAATGATTAAAACTGCTTAATGTTTTGTGTTATGTTATTCAAAACTATAAGAAACATGCATAAAGTTTGAATCTTTACATGTTAAACATGTTCAAACTGAGCAAAACAACTTATGTTTTGGTGGTACATTATTCAATATTCAAAATTATAAGAAACACGCATAAAATTCAAAATAACACAAAAACTTGAGCTATTTTGCTCATTTTCAACATGTTAAATATGTAAAGACTCCAATTTTATGTGTGTTTCTTATAATTTTGTGATTTGAATAACATAACACCAAGACTTAAGTAGTTTTGCTCATTTTGAACGTGTTCAACATGTAAAGATTCAAACTCTCTGCATGTTTCTTAAAATTTTGAGCTTTGAATAATGCAATACTAAAACTTATGTGTTTTTATTTGATTTGAACATGTTCCACTTATAAAGATTCAAACTTTATTCATATTTCTTATAATTTTGAATTTTAAATAATCTAACATGAAAACTTAAGTGGTTTTGTTTATTTTGAATTTGTTTAACAAGTACAGAATCAAAATTTATACATGTTTCTTCTAATTTTGAACTTTGAATAAATGTAACACAAAAAATTAAGTAGTTTTGCTCATTTTGAACATGTTTAACATAAAGATTCAACCTTTATGTGTATTTCTTGTAATTTCAAACTTTGAATAATGTAAAACCAAAACTTAAATATTTTTTCTAATTTCAAACATGTAAAACATGTTAAGATTCAAACTTTATGCACGTTTCTTGTAATTTTGAACTTTGAATAATGTAACACCAAAACATAAACAGTTTTGCTCATTCCAAACATGTTTAATATGTAAAGATTCAAAATTTATGAACATTTCTTATAATTTTGAACTTTTAATAATGTAACACCAAAACTTAAGTAGTTTTACTCATTTTGAACATGTTTAACATGTAAAGATTCAAATTTTATGCACGTTTCTTGTAATTTTGAACTTTGAATAATGTAAGACAAAAATTTAGCAATTTTACTCATTTTGACCTTGTTTAACATATAACGATTCAAACTTTATGAATGTTTCTTGTAATTTAATTTTTTTTATAATGTAAGACTAAAACTTATGCAGTTTTGCTTGTTTCAACCATGTTTAACATCTAAATATTAAAAATTTATGTGTGTTTCCTATAATTTTAAATTTTAAATAATGTAAGACCAAAACTTAAGTGGTTTTGCTCGTGTGGACCATGTTTAACATTTAAAGATTCAAACTTTATACACATTTCTTATAATTTTGAACTTTGAATAAACATAAAAACTTAGCAATTTTTCTCCTTTCAACCATGATTAACATGTAAAGATTCAAACTTTATACATGTTTCTTGCAATTTTGAAATTTGAAAAATGTAACACCAAAATTTAATCTGTTTTATTCGTTTCAACTATGTTTAACATGTAAAGAGTCAAATTTTATGTGTATTTATTGTAATTTTAAATTTTGAATAAGGTAACACTAGAAATCAAGTAGTTTTATTCATTTCAACCATGTTTAACATGTAAAGATTTAAAATTTATGTGTGTTTCTTGTAATTTTGAACTTTGAATAACGTAACACCAACACTTAAGTAGGTTTGCTCATTTTGACCATGTTTAACATATAAATATTTAACTTTTATTCATGTTTCTCGTAATTTTAAACTTTAAATAATGTAAAACCAAAACTTAAGCAATTTTGCTCATTTTGGACATGTTTAACATTTAAAGATTCAAAATTTATATGTGTTTCTTATAATTTTGAACTTTGAATAATGTAAGACTAAAATTTAAGTGATTTTTCTCATTTTGACCATGTTTAAAATGTAAAGATTCAAACTTTATGTGCATTTCTTGTAATTTTAAACTTTGAATAACGTAAGACTAAAACTTAACCAATTTTGCTTGTTTTGACCATGTTTAACATGTATAAATTCAAACTTTATGTATGTTTCCTATAATTTTAAATTTTGAATAATGTAAGACCAAAACTTAAGTGATTTTGTTCATTTTGACCATGTTTAACATTTAAAGATTCAAACTTTATGCACATTTCTTGTAATTTTGAACTTTGAATAATGTAACATCAAAATTTAAGTAATTTGCTCTTTTCAACCATGATTAACATGTAAAGATTCAAACTTTATGCACATTTCTTATAATTTTGAATTTTGAAAAATGTAACACAAAAAATTAAGTTATTTTTCTCATTTTGACCATGTTTAACATGTAAAGATTCAAAATTTATGTGTGTTTCTTGTAATTTTAAACTTTGAATAGTGTAAGACCAAAACTTAAGTAGTTTTGCTCATTTTAAATATGTTTAACATGTAAAGATTCAAATTTTATGTGAGTTTCTTATAATTTTGAACTTTGAATAATGTAAGACTAAAATTTAAGTGGTTTTGCTCATTGTGATCATGTTTAACAGGTAAAGATTCAAACTTTATGTGTGTTTCCTGTAATTTTAAACTTTAAATAATGTAAGACAAAAACGTAAGTGATTTTTCTCATTTTGACCATGTTTAACATGTAAAGATTCAATCTTTTTGTACATTTCTTGTAATTTTGAACTTTGAATAACGTAACACCAAAATTTTAGTGATTATGCTCCTTTCATCCATGTTTAACATGTAAAGATTCAAACTTTATTTGTGTTTCTTAAAATTTAAAATTTTGAATAATGCAACACCAAAACTTAAATGGTTTACTCATTTTGACTACATTTAACATTTAAAGATTCAAAATTTATGCAAATTTCTTGTAAATTTGAACTTTCAATGATGTAACACTAGAATTTAAGTGGTTTTGCTCATTTTGACCATGTTTAACATATAAAGATCCAAACTATATGCACATTTCATGTAATTTTGAACTTTGAATAATGTAACACTAAAACTTAAGTAGTTTTGCTCATTTTACGCATGTTAAACATGTAAAGATTCAAATTTTATGCATGTTTCTTGTCATTTTGAACTTTAAATAATCTAACACTAAAATTTAAGTGGTTTTGATCATCTTTTACCATGTTTGACATGTAAAGATGTAGAATTTATGTTTATTTCTTGTAATTTTGAACTTTGAATAACGTAAAACCAAAACGTAAGCAAATTATCTCTTTTCAACCATATTTAACATGTAAAGATTCAAACTTTATGCACATTTTTTAGAATTCTTAACTTTGAATAACATAACACCAAAACTGAAGTGGTTTTGCTCATTTTAACCATGTTTAACATGTAAAGATTCAAACTTTATGCATGTTTCTTCTAATTTTGAATTTTGAGTAACGTAACACCAAAACCTCAGTAATTTTACTCATTTTAACCATGTTTAATATATAAAGATTCTAATTTTTGTGTATTTCTTTTAATTTTTAATTTTGAATAACATAACACCAAAACTTAAGCAATTTTACTCATTTTGACCATGTTTAACATGTAGAGATTAAAACTTCATGCACTTTTCTTATAATTTTGAACTTTAAATAATATAACACCAAAACTTAAGTGGTTTTGCTCATTTTAGACATCTTTAACATTTCAAGATTCAAAGTTTATCCATGTTTCTTGTCATTTTGAAATTTGAATAATGTAACACAAAAAAATACATGGTTTTGCTCGTTTTAACCATGTTTAACATGTAAAGATCAAACAAAATTTACATGTGTCTCTTCTAATTTTGAACTTTGAGTAATGTAACACCAAAACTTATGCAGTTTTGCTCATTTAGACCATGTTTAACATTTATGGATTCAAACTTTATGTGCATTTCTTGAAATTTTAGACTTCAAATAATGTAACAATAAAAATTAAGTGATTTTGCTTGTTTTGACCATGTTTAACATGTAAAGATTCAAATTTTATGCATGTTTCTTATAATTTTGAACTTTGAATAATGTAACACCAAAACTTAAGTGGTTTTAATCATTTTGGACATATTTAACATTTAAATTTTAGAACTTTGTGCACGCTTCTTGTAATTTTAAACTTTGAACAATTTTGCTCATTTGGGACATGTTTAATGTGTAAAGATTCAAAATTTGTGCATGCTTTTAATTTTGAACTTTGAATAATGTAACACCAAAACTTAGGTGATTTTTCTCATTCTAAACATGTTTAACATGTAAAGATTCAAACAATATGCACACTTCTGATAATTTTGAACTTTGAATAATGAAACACCAAAACTTAAGTAGTTTTGTTAATTTTGAACATATTTAACATGTAAAGATTCAAACTTTACACACATTTATTATAATTTTAAACTTTGAATAATGTAACACCAAAACATAAGTGATTTTGCTCATTTCAGACATTTTCAACATGTAAAGATTCAAACTTTATGTACGTTTCTTATAATTTTAGACTTTGAATAACATAACAAAAAAACTTAGGCAATTTTACTCATTTTAGACATGTTTAACATGTAAAGATTCAAACTTTATATGTGTTTCTTATAATTTTGAACTTTCAATAATGTAACACCAAAACATAAGTGGTTTTGCTCATTCTAAACATGTTCAATATGTAAAGATTCAAATTTTATGTGTGTTTCTTATAATTTTGAACTTTGAATAATGTAACACCAAAACTTAAGCAATTTTGCTAGTTCTGGACATATTCAACATGTAAAGCTACAAACTTTATGCGTGTTTCATATAATTTTGACCTTTGAATAATGTAACACCAAAAATTAAGTGGTTTTGCTTATTCCAAACATGTTTAACATGTAAAGATTAAAACTTTAGGCATGTTTCTTATAATTTTGATCTTTGAATAACATAAGACTAAAACTTAATCAATTTTTCTCATTCTAAACATGTTTAATATAGAAAGATTCAAACTTTATGCACGTTTCTTATAATTTTGAATTTTGAATATCATAACACCAAAACTTAAGTGATTTTGCTCATTCTCAATATGTTCAACATGTAAAAACTCAAACATTTATGCACATTTCTTATAATTTTGAACATTGAATAATGTAACACTAAAACTTAAGTTATTTTACTTGTTTTGAACATGTTCAACATGGAAAGATTCAAACTTTGTGCATGTTTCTTATAATTTTGAACTTTGAATATTGAAACACCAAAAGTTAAGCCATTTTGCTCATTTTGAACATGTTTAACATGTAAAGATGCAAACTTTATGCCCGTTTCTTATAATTTTTATCTTTGAGTAATGAAACACAAAAACTTAAGCAATTTTGCTCATTTTAGACATTTTCAACATGTAAAGATTCAAACTTTAGGCATGTTTCTTATAATTTTGAATTTTGAATGATGTAACACTAAAACTTAAGTGGTTTTGCTCATTCTAGACATTTTTAACATGTAAAGATTTAAATTGTATGTGCGTTTCTTATAATTTTAAACTTTGAATAAGATAAATCTAAAAATTAAACAATTTTGCTCACTCTAGATATGTTCAAGATATAAATATACAAACTTTATTTGAATTGCTTATAATTTTGAACTTTGAATAATGCAACACCAAAACTTAGGTTATTTTACTTGTTTTGAACATGTTTAACATGTAGTGATTCAAAATTTAGGCATGTTTCATAGAATTTTGAACTTTGAATAACGTAACACCAAAACTTAAGTAGTTTTACTCGTTTCAAATATGTTTAAAATGTAAAGATTCAAATTTTAGACATATTTTTTATAATTTTAAACTTTAAATAATTTAACACAAAAAATTTAGCGATATTGCTCATTTTGGACGTGTTCAACATGTAAAGATTCAAACTTTAGGTCTATTTCTTATGATTTTAAATTTAGATTAATGTAACATCAAAACTTAAGTGGTTTCACTCATTTTGGACATGTTTAACATGTAAAGATTTAAACTTTATGCATGTTTCTTATAATTTTAAACTTTAAATAATGTAAATCCAAAACTTAAATAGTTTTGCTTTTTCTAGGACATGTTCAACATGTACAGATTCAAACTTTATATGTATTTCTTATAATTTTGAATTTTGAATAATGTAACACCAAAACCTAAGTGGTTTTGCTTGTTCTAAACATTTTCAACATGTAAAGATTTAAACTTTATGCATTTCTCTTATAATTTTGAACTTTTAATAACGTAACACTAAAACTTAAGTGGTTTTGCTCATTTCAGATATATTTAACATGTAAAGATTCAAACTTTAGGCATGTTTCTTATAATTTTGAACTTTGAATAATGTAACACCAAAACTTAAGTGATTTTATTCATTTTAGACATGTTGAATATGTAAAGATTCAAAATTAAGTTGTGTTTCTTATAATTTTGAATAACGCAACACCAAAATTTAAGTGGTTTTTCTTATTTCAATCATGCTCAACATGTAAAGATTCAAACTTTAGGGTCCTTTCTTATAATTTTGAACTTTGAATAATGTAACACTAAAACTTAAGTGATTTTAATTTTTTGGACATATTCAACATGTAAAGATTCAAACTTTAGATGCATTTCTTATAATTTTTAACTTTGAATAATGTAACACCAAAACTTAAGTGATTTTGCTTGTTTCAGACATGTTCAACATGTAAAGATTTAAATTTTAGGCACGTTTCTTATAATTTTGAACTTTGAATAACGTAACACCAAAATATAAGTGGGTTTGCTCATTTCAGACAAGTTCAACATGTAAAGATTCAAACTTTAGGCACTTTTCTTATAATTTTGAACTTTGAATAACATAACACCAAAATGAACATGCTCAACATGTAAAGATTCAAACTTTATGTGCTTTTTTTCTAATTTTTTAAAATTTGAATAACATAACACCAAAACATAACCAATTTTACTCATTTCAAAAATGTTTAACATGTAAAGATTCAAAATTTATGCATGTTTCTTATAATTTTTAACTTTGAATAATGTAACACCAAAACCTAAGTGGTTTTGCTCATTTTGGACATGTTTAACATGTAAAGATTCAAACTTTATGCATGGTTTTTATAATTTTGAATTTTTAATAATGTAACACCAAAAGTTAAGTGGGTGTCAAAATTTATGTGCATTTCTTCTAATTGTGAACTTTGAATAACATAACATTAAAACTTAAGTGTTTTTCTCATTTCAAATATGTTTAACATGTAAAGATACAAACTTTAGCATATTTATTATAATTTTGAACTTTGAATAACGTAACACCCAGACTTAAGTAGTTTTGCTCTTTCTGGACATGTTGAACATGTAAAGTTTCAAACTTTATGCACAGTTTTTATAATTTTAAACTTTGAATAATGTAACACCAACATTTAAGTGGTTTTGCTTGTTTTGAACACGCTTAGCATGTAAAGATTCAAATTTTATGTGTGTTTCTTATAATTTTGAACTTTGAATAATATAACACCAAGACTTAAGTAGTTTTGCTCATTTCAAACATGTTTAACATGTAAAGATTCAAACTTTAAGCATGTTTCTTATAAGTTTGAACCTTGAATAATGTAACACCAACACTTACGCATTTTTTTTCATTTTAGACATATTTAACATGTAAAGATTCAAAATTTATGCATGTTTCTTATAATTTTGAACTTTAAAAAATGTACCACCAAAACTTAAGCAGTTTTGTTCATTTCAAACATGTTTAACACGTAAAGATTCACAAACTTTATGTGTGTTTCTTATAATTTTGAACTTTTAATATTGTAACACTAAAACTTAAGTGGGTTTGTTTGTTACAAACATGTTCAACATGTAAAGATTCAAACTTTAGGTGTGTTTCTTATAATTATGAGCCTTGAATAATGTAACACCAAAACTTAAGTGGTTTTGTGCATTTTGAACGTGATCAACATGTAAAAATTAAAATTTTATGCAAATTTATTATAATTTTGAGCTTTGAATAATGTAACACCAAAACTTAAGTGGTTTGCTCATTTCAAACATGTTCAACATGTAAAGATTCAAACTTTATGCATATTTATTATAACTTAAGTGGTTTTGCTCATTTTAGACATGTTGAACATGTAAAGATTCAAACTTTAGGTGTGTTTCTTATAATTTTAAACTTTGAATAATGTAACACCAAAATGAACATGTTCAACATGTAAAGAGGTAAAATTTAGGTACGTTTCTTACAATTTTGAACTTTGAATAATGTAACACTAAAACTTAAGTGGTTTTCCTCATTTTGACCATGTTTAACATGTATAAATTCAACTTTATGCATGTTTCTTATCATTTTGAACTTTGAATAATGTAACACCAAAACTTAAGTAGTTTTGCTCATTTTAACCATGTTTAACATGTAAAGATTCAAACTTTATGTGCATTTCTTATAACTTTGAACTTTGAATAATGTAACACAAAAATTTAAGTAGTTTTGTTCATTTTGACCATGTTTAACATTTAAAAATTCAAATATTATGTGTGTTTCATCTGATTTTGAACTTTGAATAATGTAATATGAAAACTTATGTGATTGTGATTCTGCTTGTTTTGATTGTGTTTAACATGTAAAGATTCAAAATTTATGCACATTTATTATAATTTTGATCTTTCAATAATGTAACACGAAAACTTAATTAGTTTTGCTAATTTCAACCATGTTTAACATGTAAAGATTCAAAACTTTATGTGTGTTTCTTGTAATTTTGAACTTTGAATAATGTAACACCCAAACTTAAGTAGTTTTATTTGTTTCAACCATGTTTAATAGTTAGATATTCAAAAATTAAGTGCATTTCTTTTAATTTCAAACTTTTTATAATGTAGCAGCAAAACTCAAAATATTTTTGCTCATTTCAAGCATGTTTATCATGTAAAGATTCAAAATTTATACACATTTATTGTAATTTTGAACATTTAATAACATAACACCAAAATTGCAATGGTTTTGCTCATTTCAACCATGTTTAGTATGTAAAGTTTCAAACATTTTACATGTTTCTTCTAATTTTGAACTTTGAATAATGTAACACCAAAACTTAAGCAATTTTGTTCATTTTGAATATGTAAAGATTCAAACTTTATGCATGTTTTTTATAATTTGAAACTTTGAATAATGGTTATAACACCAAGACTCAAGCAATTTTGCTTGTTTCAAACATGTTTAACATGTAAAGATTCAACTTTATAGAGATTTATTGTAATTTCAAAATCTGAATAATGTAACACCAAAACTTAAGTGGTTTTATTCATTTTGAACATGTTTAGCATGTAAAGATTCAAAATTTATCCATGTTTCTTGTAATTTCAAACATTGAATAATATAACACCAAAACATAAGGAATTTTTCTCATTTTGAACATGTTTAACATGTAAACTTTCAAACTTTATGCACGTTTTTTATAATTTTGAATAACGTAAAACCAAAAATTAAGTGGTTTTGCTCATTTTGAACATGTAAAGACTCAAACTTTATATGCATTTCTTGTAATTTTGAAGTTTGAATAATGTAATACCAAAATTTAAGTTGTTTTTCTCATTTTGATCATGTTTAACATGTAAAGATTCAAACATTATGTGCATTTTTTATAATTTTGAACTTTGAATAAAGTAACACCAAAACTTAAGTTATTTTGCTCATTTTGAACATGTTTAACATAAAGATTCAAACTTTATGCTCATTTTTTATAAATTTTAACTTTGAATAACATAACACCAAAACTTAAGTTGTTTTGCTGATTTTGAACATGTTTAATATGCATAGATTCAAACTTTATGTGTGTTTCTTATAATTTTAAACTTTGAATAATGTAAAAACAAAACTTAAGTGGTTTTGGTTATTTTAAACATGTTTAACATGTAAAAATTCAAAATTTATAAGCATTTATTGTAATTTTAAACTTTGAATACCGTAACACCAAAACTTAAGTAGTTTGGATCATTTTGACCATGTTTAACATGTAAAGATTCAAACTTTATGTGCATTTCTTGTAATTTTGAACTTTAAATAATGTAAAATCAAAAGTTAAATATTTTTGCTCATTTAACCATGTTAAATATGTAAAGATTCAAACTTTATGCATGTTTCTTATAATTTTGAACTTTGAATTATGTACACTAAAACTTAAGTGGTTTTGCTTGTTCCTGACATGTTTAACATGTAATGTTTTAAGCTTTATGCATGTTTCTTGTAATTTTCAACTTTGAATAATGTAACACCAAAATTTAAGTGGGTTTTCTCCTTTCGAAGATGTTTAACATGTAAAGATTCAAATCTTATGTACATTTATTATAATTTTAAATTTTTCATAACGTAATGCCAAAATTTAAGTAGTTTTGCTCATTCTAAACATGTTTAACATGTAAAGATTCCAACTTGATGCCCATTTTTTTATAATTTATAATTTTGAATAACATAACACCAAATCTTAAGTGGTTTTGCTCATTTCAGACATGTTTAACATATAAATATTTAAACTTTATGTACACTTCTTATAATTTTGAAATTTGAATAACATAAAATTGAAGCGGTTTTTCTCATTCTAGACATGTTTAACATGTAAAGATTAAAACTTTATGCATGTTTCCTTTAATTTGGAACTTTGAATAACATAACACCAAAACTTAAGTAGTTTTGCTCATTCTAAACATGTAAAGATACAAATTTTATGCATGTTTTTAATAATTTTGAAATTTGAATAATGTAACACAAAAAATTTAATTATTTATTTCATTTTGATCATGTTTAAAATGTAAAGATTAAAATTTTATGTGCATTTCTTATAATTTTGAACTTTGAATAATGTAACTCCAAAACTTAAGTGGTTTTTCTCTTTCCAAACATTCAAACTTTATGCACATTTTTTGTAATTTTAAACTTTGAATAATGTACCTCCAAGACTTAAGTAGTTTTGCTCAGTTTGAACATGTTGAACAAGTAAAGATTCAAATTTTATGCAAATTTCTTATAATTTTGAATTTTGAATAATGTAACACCAAAATTTAAGTAGTTTTGCTCATTTTAAAAATGCTTAACATCTAAAGATTCAAACTTTATGCACATTTCTTGTAATTTTGAACTTTCAATAATGTAACACCAAAACTTAAGCAATTTTTCTTATTTTAGACATGTTTAAAATAAAGATTCAAATTTTATGTGCATTTTATGTAATTTTAAACTTCCAATAATGTAAATTCAAAACTTAAGTGGTTTTTCTCATTTTGACCATGTTTAACATGTAGTGTAATTATTCAAACTTTATGTGCATTTCTTATAATTTTAAACTTTAAGTAATGTAACACCAAAACTTAAGTGGTTTTGCTCATTTTGACCATGTCTAACATGTAAAGATTCAAATTTTATGTGTGTTTCTTGTAATTTTAAACTTTGAATAATGTAACACCAAAATTTAAGTGGTTTTGCTCTTTTTGACAATGTTTAACATGTAAAGATTCAAACTTTATGTGTGTTTATTATAATTTTGAATTTTGAATAACATAACACCAAAAATTAAGTGGTTTTGCTCATTTTGACCATGTTTAACATGTAAAGATTCAAACTTTATGCTCTTTTTTTGTAATTTTAAACTTTGAATAATGTAACACCAAAACTTAAGTTGTTTTTCTCATTTTAACCATGATTAAAATGTAACGATTCAAACTTTATCAATGTTTTTTATAATTTTAAACTTTGAATAATGTAACACTAAAACTTTAGTTATTTTTCTCATTTTGACCATGTTTAACATATAAAGATTCAAACTTTATGTGCATTTCTTGTAATTTTAAACATTAAATAATATAACAAAAAACTTAGATGATTTTGCTCATTTTTAACATGTAAAGATTCAAACTTTATGTGCATTTCTTGTAATTTTAAACATTGAATAACATAACACAAAAACTTAAGTGATTTTGCCTATTTTAACCATGTTTAACATGTAAAGATTCAAAATTTATGTGCATTTATTATAATTTTAAACTTCAAATAAATTAACACCAAAAATTAAGCTATTTTGTTCATTTTAATCATATTTAACATGTAAATATTCAAACTTTATGCACGTTTCTTATAATTTTGAAATTTGAATAATGTAACACAAAAACTTAAGCAGTTTTGCTCATTCTCTACATAATGTAAAGGTTCAAACTTTATACACATTTATTGTAATTTTGAAGTTTGAATAATGTAACACCAAAACTCAAGTAGTTTTGCTCATTCTTGACATGTTTAACATGTAAAGATTCAAACTTTATTTGCATTTCTTGTAATTTTGAATTTTGAAGAATGTAACACCAAAAATTAAGTTGTTTTGCTCATTCTAGACATGTTCAACATGTAAAGATTTAAACCTTATGTAGGTTTCTTGAAATTTTAAACTTTGAATATTGTAAAACCAAAACTTATGTGATTTTTCTCTTTTTGGACATCTTCAAATTGTAAAGATTCAAATTTTATGCATGTTTTTAATAATTATGAATTTTTAATAACATAACACCAAAACTTATGTAATTTTACTTATTTTGGACCAAAGATTCAAAATTTATGAATGTTTCTTATAATTCTAAATTTTAAATAATGTAATGACAAAACCTAGTCAATTTCTCTCATTCTGAACATGTTCAACATGTAAAGATTCAAAATTTATGTACATTTCTTATAATTCTAAACTTTGAATAATGTAACACCAAAACTTAAGTAGTTTTGCTCATTCTAGACATGTTCAACGTGAAAAAATTTAAACTTTATGTGTATTTATTATAATTTTAAACTTTGAATAATGTAAAACAAAAACTTAAAATTCTAAATTTTGAATAATGTAATAGCAAAACTTAAAAGGTTTTGCTCATTATAGACATATTCAACATGTAAAGATTTAAAATTTTTGCGTGTTTATTATAATTTTGAAATTTGAATAACATAACACCAAAACTTATGTAGTTTTGCTTATTTTAGAAATATTTAACATGTAAAGATTCAAAATTTATGTGAATTTCTTATAATTTTAAACTTTGAATAATGTAATACCAAAACTTAAATGGTTTTATTCATTTCATATATGTTTAACATGTAAAAATTCAAACTATAACACCAAAACTTAAATGGTTTTTCTTGTTTTAGACATGTTTAACACATAAAGATTCAAACTTTATGTGTGTTTCTTATAATTTTGAACTTTGAATAATGTAACACCAAAACATAAGGTGTTTTTCTCATTCTAGACATTATTAACATGTAAATATTTAAACATTATGTGTATTTCTTATAATTCTAAACTTTGAATAATATAACACCAAAATTTAAGTAGTTTTACTCATTTTGGACATGTTCAACATGTAAAGATTCAAACTTTATGCATATTTGTTATAATTATAAACTTTGAATATTATAACACCAAAAATTAAGTGATTTTTTTCATTATGGATATGTTAAACATGTAAATATTTAAACTTTATGTACATTTCTTAAAATTCTAAACTTTGAATAATGTAACACCAAAATTTAAGCAGTTTTGCTCATTCTGGACATGTTTAACATGAAAAGATTCAAACTTTATACACCTTTCTTATAATTTTAACTAAACTTTGAATAATGTAACACCAAAAATTAAAAGGTTTTGCTAATTCTAGACATGTTTAACATGTAAATATTCAAACCTTATGCATGTTTCTTATAATTTTGAAATTTGAATAACATAACACTAAAACTTAAGTAATTTTGCTCATTTTAGACATGTTTAATATGTAAATATTAAAACTTTATGTAAATTTATTATAATTTTAAACTTTAAATAAGGTAACAACAAAACTTAATTGGTTTTACTCATTTCAAATATGTTTAACATGTAAACACTAGTAGAATTTGGCAAATAAATGACTAATTACTTTTGTCACAACAACTAAAAATGTCTAAATTCTACTCATTTTTATAACTCAACTATAAATGAGTAAGTAAATAAATGACTAATTTGGTCATCAAATAAAAAATTATTTAGTCATACAAATAAAAATGACTAAATAGTTACTCACGCAAATACAAATTAGAAGAAATTAAAAAAAAAATTGGCCAAGAGTGTATTGCACGTGATTCATTATTCATTGAATATTTTCTCATTTATTTAGTTAGTAATTAGCCTATAATTGATGCATTTTGGGTTATAAAAACTACTTACATGAGTGATAAAGCTTGTTTGGAGAGGATCAGGAGACTTTTGAAAAGGTGGGCAAGAAATTTAGAGTTTGCTATAAATAATTTGAAGTCAGTGAGGCTGTCTATAGTGAAGTCAAATTTGGGGATGCCCTCTATAGTAAATTCAAAGGTAATTTGAAACCCACATTACATTAAATATAATTTTTTTTTTTGTTGGCAACTTATATTAGCTACATAGGTAACTAAGTACCAAAACCATACTATTAAGCATGGAATATACTGAGTGGGGAGGGGGTGAATAAGTATATCATATATCTTATAAAATTTCACTTAATCAAATTCCACTTAACCATACATTCAAGATATGCAATAAAATTAAAACAATAAACATCACACAAGAGAGAGAGAGAGACATCATATTTTAATGTGGAAACCCAATGTGGGAAAAACCATGGAGAACAATCTCAAGTATATGAATGAGCACCAACTCAAACTATAAAATTTACAACCACCAACTTGCAGGAGCACTAAGACCTTTGCTAAGCACCAACACAACAACTATTCATGATCACCAACCCATAAGAGCACCAACCCCTATTATGTATACCATGCAACTATCTCTCAATGTTTTTTTTCAAAAAATGATTGCACATTACTAT
This sequence comes from Torreya grandis, assembly GCA_037957365.1. NCBI lineage: Eukaryota > Viridiplantae > Streptophyta > Pinopsida > Cupressales > Taxaceae > Torreya > Torreya grandis. The sequence goes on from JARHVA010002299.1 coordinate 183,842, forward strand.
ATCTCTTTCTTTTCTCTCCTCTACTCTTCTAAGCTAGATATAAAAATTACAAACCATGATCTTTTTTGTACATTACAAATGGCTTCTCGAGATTTTATTTATAGCTTTCCAAATGACCTTTGGAATTCACCCTTTATAACCTTTCACTCATGGAAAATGGCACTAAACTAGCATGACCCTTTGAATCCTTGCATTTAAAAAGTCACATGGTGACCCTTCATAAGTAAATGCATCCTTTCCTATTTTTTCTTTATCTTGGTGATTTTTCATATTCCTCAAAGTGTCCTTTCATGAGAAATTTCACCCTTCCTCTTTTGTCTTCACTTGGTGACTTTTGGAATTCCTCAAGATGACTCTTCATGAGAAAATGTGTCCCATTCCTCTTTTGTCTTTACCTCGTGACTCTTTGAATTCTTTGTGGGCCCTTCTTTTAAATTTATGAAACCAAAAATATATTCATTAATATTAAATAAATATCAACACACTTTATCCAAAATATAAAAATTAAAAACACTTTTAGATAATACATGCTATGGGGCCTTTATCACCAAAGCTAGACCTTTGACATGAATGACAATATTTCCAACTATCTCCCCCTTTGTCATTAATGAAAACCTCAAATTGAAACTACCACATCTTGAAACCTAAACTGCACATGCTAACCTACATATATCTAAACTAAAAATCATATACTAACTCCCCCTTAATGTATCATCATGTACATATTCCTATACCTGTACCTATTTTTGCACTTCTCCCCTTTTGACATCAATGGTGAAGGGCCTATATTGGAGCTAACACTTAGCTCCCCCTCAAATGATGTTGATCCTTAATGGTAGGAAGTAAAAGAGATTAATCCCAACTCCTCTCTCAGATCCTTGAATGTGTCCTTTGATCGTGCCTTTGTGAAGATATCTGATAATACATATAAATTGTTGCTTATCTTCTGAGCATCTGTAATCAAATCATTTGAATCTTTTCTTATAATCTCACAACCTTCTACATAAAATTTTAATGCGTATCCATAATCACATATTTGACTTACAATCAATAAATTATGCTTAAGACATTTTACATAAAATATATTCTTAGTCTTGGTTCTTCCATTATCTAAACTCAAAGTACTTTTTTAGTTATATCTTAGCAGTGGTTTTATCTCCAAATTTTACTATGCCACCATTGATCTTCTTTAGAGTTATGAAATTTATTTTATCTCCTATCATGTGCCTTAAACATCTACTATCAATGAACCATGGTTTTTCTTTATTTCTTGCATGCAAAGCTGTCTGGATCAACATAGACTTTTTAGGTTGTTTCTTCTGCCATGAACCTGTCTGAACTTTCTTCTTGATGAATAGAGTATTGAAAATTAGTCCTTTTTGAATAACTTGAACATTATTCTATAGTATTTGGCTATGTTTTTGAAGTTATTTCACTTGTAACATATTATGGCTTCTTCATTAAACCTTTATAAAGGAGCAAAAGAGTTGTGGCTTTTGTTTGACTATGTATAAGTTTCCTTCTCCTTGTTTCTAAAATTATTAGCTCTTTTTCGACATTATATTTTCTTATGACCATATCAATTATAATAAAAATAGTAACTATGAAAATAGAACCTATTTGTGTATCTTTGTCTTGATTGTCTTTTGTAGCTCTGTTCCTTCCAACCTTCTATATTCTTCACTTCTTCCCTTTTTGTTTCCTCTTTTGTAAGAGCTTTAGCATAACTCTTTTTATTTTCAAATTGGATACCTCTCTTATCTGATATTTCCTTTTGGCTTTTCAATACCTTATTTAACATGTTAGTGCTATCTTCAACTTTTGAATCACTGATTGTTTTATCATTGACTATTTTCTCAATAACTTCTTTTAAAGAGGCAATTTGAATAACATACCTTTCAAATTCTACTTACTTTTGTAATTGTGTTGTTAGATCTTTTTCATTATTTTTAACTTCTTTAAAGTGTGCTTGTAGATCATCAATTATTTCCTTTGATTTCTTTTCATTTTTTTCAATTTGATGTTTCAATCTTCGATTCTTCTTCTCAACAGCTTCTAATTCTTCTAAGACAAAAATGAGTTCTCTTTTCAGATTCTTGATCATCTATACTTTTGCTTATGGAGGCATCTCTATGTATGGTCATTAATAGATTCTCTTCTTCATTTGAGTCACTGACTCCACTATCTTTGGTTGAGCTAAGATCTTTAGAATATAAACTCTTCTTCTTGAATCTCTCCTTGTATTTTCTTTTGAAATTTTTATTATGTAGACTTTTCTTCTTTGTTGTCACCATTATTCTTATCTAGGCATCTATCTACAAAATATCCAATCTTACCACATTTAAAACATTTAAATATAAATTTTTCTTGATATTTACATGTGCCCTTTTTTGGCTTACAGATGAATAGAAATCCATTATCATCTTCCTCATCACTGGAGCCATCACTTGATTCTTGAATGTTGGATTTCTCTTTCTTTGATGTCTTGAAAGTAGCTTACCTCTTTGAAGGTTTTTCTTATTTAGTCTACATCTCATATGTCCTAAGAATACCATGTAGTTCATCCATCTTTAGCTTGGCCAGATCTTTCATCTCCTCGATAGCCAAAATTTTTGCACCATATCTCAATGGTGGAGATCTCAAAACTTTTTTTATCATCATTGACTCTTTCAATTTTTCTCTAAGGCCTTGAATTTGATTAACTATTTGATCAACCCATAAAAGATAACTTTCTATATTTTCTTCCTCTTCTATCTTTAAAATCTCAAACTATCTTCTAAAAGTCTGAAGCTTAGCCCATTGAACCTTTTCATCACCTTTGTAAATATTTTCAAGCTTTACCCAAGTCTCATGAGCAGATTTACATTACATAACTTTAACAAATTTTGATTCATATAAACCACATAAAATATAATTTAAAACTTTAACATTATTTTGACTTGCCTTCTTTTCTATTGGAGTAGTTACAAGTGTTTATGGCTCTTTATATTCCTCCAACACTATTTTTCAAATGTCAAATCCAAGGGCCATCAAGTAAGTCCTCATCCTTATGCTCCAAAATGCATAATTTGACCCATAAAACAAAGGTGCATTAGTTATATAAAAATCTCCATATGATCCAACTATCATGTTTTTCTTGATTTACTTCAAGTTGTTAAACTCTTTCCAAAGGAACCTACTCTGATACCAATTGTTAAGCATGGGGTATACTAAGAGGGGAGGTGAATCAGTATATCATATATGTTATAAACTTTCACTTAATCAAATTCCACTTAACTATACATTCAATATATATAATAAAACTAAAATAATAAACACCACACAAGAGAGAGAGAGACACCATATTTTAACATGGAAACCCCATGTGGGAAAAACCATGGAGAATAATCTCAAATATATGAATGAGCACCAACTCAAACTACAAAATTTTCAAGCACCAACTTACATGAGCACCAACCCCTTTGATGAGCACCAACACATCAAATTTTTATGAGCACCAACCCCTATTATGCATACCACACAACTATCTCTCAATGTTGCTTTTTCAATAAATGGTTGCACATTACTATATCTCTTTCTTTTCTCTCCTCTGCTCTTCTAAAATAGATATAACAATTATAAACTGTGATATTTTTTGCATGTTATAAATGGCTTCTCAAGCCTTTATTTATAGCTTTCCAAATGACCTTTGACATTCACCCTTTATGACCCTTCACTCATAGAAAATGGTGCTAAACTTGCATGACCCTTCAAATCCTTGCATTTGAAATGTCACATGGTGACTATAATCAAATGCATTTCCCATTTTATCTTTATCTTGGTGAATTTTCATATTCCTCAAAGTGTCCTTTCATGAAAAATTTCACCCCTCCTCTTTTGTCTTCACTTGGTGACTCTTGGAATTCCTTGAGATGACTCTTCATGGGAAAATGCATCCCATTCCTCTTTTGTCTTTACCCTATGACTCTTCGACTTCTTCATGGGCCCTTCTTTTAAATTTATGCAACCAAAAATATATTTATTAATATGAAATAAATATCAACACATTTTAGCCAAAATATGAACAATAAAAACAACTTTAGACAATACATGTTATGGGTCCTTTATCACCAATGCTATAACTTTGACAAAAATGACAATATTTCCAACACATATAGGTAGTTTAGGGTTTAGGGCACTATTTTTTCATTATTTTCCTCTACACATTTTGGAGAATATGGGTATTGAACTTGTAACTCAAGTGAAACACCACCTTATTCTAGCCATTGGAAGAATTCCATATCCTTAAAGTGCACAGAAAAAACTTTGGAATTGGCACTGAGGATTTTATTTATGAATTCAACCCAAATGCCATTTTATAATGCCTCCATAAAAATTTGTTGTGCCAACTCTAGTTCATCATGCTCAACATAAAGAACCCTAATGTTTTATAACAATTCAATGGTTACTTCTTCTCTGCTCTTCTTTAGAAGATACTTTGTTGTCTTAAGAGAATCTAAGGTTGCATTGGGGTATGACGATATTAATAACTCACCCATCTTGATAAATGCATGGGCATCATGTGGATCTATGTGAGTCACCTTTCTTAAAATTTATAAATCTTTCTCTGCTTGCCCTTACTAAGCATATATATGGCCTATAGCTTTTAATTTCTCACAATTCTGAGGGTGGACCTCCATGACTTTTTCAAAATTTGAGAGAGAACTCTTAAGATCTCCTAGCTTCAATTGAACTTATCCAGAAAATCTTATTGCCTTTAGCTTTCTTGGATTGATGCCATGTAGTAGCTACCAGTGGTGTCATAATCACCTTTACTATGATAAGATAGTGTAAGATTATAATATGAATGAGATTTCATGAGAGGGTGGTTAGTTGAAATAAGAGCTATCTCAGTCAATTGTTCCACAATAAAATGTTGCCTTATGAATAAAAATGGTTTTTTAAATGATTCAATGTCATTTCACAGTATGAGTATAATTCAAAGGCTCTACTCATCTTTTCCATTCCTTCATGAACAATACCTTTTTCATTAACTATGAGAATCTTACAAGTAAAAACTGCACAAAACTGACCATAAAGATTTATGTAGATACAGAACATCATTTCCTAATGCCTACATAAAAGTTTGTTGAGCCAACTCTAGTTCATCATGCTAAAAATAAAGAACCCTAATATTGTTTAATAATTTAATGGGTACTTCTCTACTCTTCTTTAGAAAAGACTTTGGAATCTTAAGAGATCTAAGGGTACAATAGGGTCTGAGGATATTAATAACTCACCCATCTTGATAAATGTAGGGGCATCTGTGGACCTATGCAAGTTGCCTTTCTTAAAATTTATAAAGCCTTTTATCAGTTCTCAAATTTGTAGTATACAAAACCTTAAAAGGATTCCAAGCTTTATGATTAGGTTATGCAACCAATTTGGCCAACAGTTATAATCAACCCAAGTGGTTAGGATTCTCTACACTTTAGGCTTTTCTTTGCCCAGGTGGGTGTTACCTTATACTCACCAATGATTGGTAACAAAGTCTACTCATAGAAAGCCACAACTTGAATTACTTGGCATGGGATTGTCTATGACTAGCATAGACATGCAAGATTATTATTACTTGGCTCTTATTAATTATCCAAATTGAATCCTCCAATTTACAATTATCTATTCAATGGAATTTAATCCCTACTTGAGGAAACCCAATTAGATAAACCACCCAAAAATAACAAATGTGTTTTGAATAACTAAACATATACTTGATATCTTAATTCAAATAACAAGGAGAAATATAAATGGAGACAACCAGATAAAGTATAACATGAATATTCAACAAGAAATTAAGAACTAGATATATGACACCAGAGAAATGTGGTTTGCTTTTATTGATATATATTTGAAGAGCAGGCCTTAAAATGTCTTTTTCCAAAATCAAATTCCTAGAGGAATTTCCCAAGGTCTTGGTTTCTTTCTTATAGGGGTGAAAGAAGCTACAAGATTCAGACCTTTCACAATCCAAAAAATGACTTTCATATACCCACCCCTTAATATGACCTATTACAACATATACTTTTTGACAAGTCATAAAAATACCACCAAATATATTTTGAATACATATTGGAAAGCATAAAAACAAGAAAAAAATAAAATAAGATGATGTCCAAGATTTTTTGGTGCCATGTTGACACCATCTTGATGCTCATTACTCCTCTGTATACTTGGCCTACTTATTCTTCAATTATCAAATACTAATTTTCCCATTGGTACACTATGAAGTCATTAGGCCACTTATATTCTTAGATCTAGAGTAGGTTGGCCTAGTGATCTTTCCATATTTTTTATAGTAACACTTTGACATCAATGACGAACTTTTCATATCTAGCATCCAGAGTAATTACTCTATCCAAAATGACATTGATATTGAGAATATTTATGTTTTGATCTTTTCTCAAGAAATCAATGACTTGATAAATTATTTGACCATATTCACTTTTCCATGCATTAAAACCTTTGATATTTTTATCCTCTATCAAAATGGAAGGAATAAATTCGTGTTTGAAGTTACAAAAAGAATCAATCTTTGCTTGCATTTTTTGGCTCTCACCATTCACATACTGAAATTCATCCAAGATCATTTTCACTATCTTCTCTATTGGCTTGAGTGAGATCAAAGCACATGGATCTCTTTGTATAACTTTGCAAAAGGTTATCAATGTATGGTGTGTAGGTTGCCATTTATTTTATATTGGATCAAAAATAGAAAGATTGACCTTCAACTGATTAATAGCCTAAGACAAGGAAGAATAGTATTCATGCACATATTCCAACTTGCCAACAACTAATTTTACTCTATATTTTGAAATCTTCTCAAAAACCTCAAGGATTTTCAATTTGGATTAATCCTTTGTCTTCTCATTTTGCTTTTTCAAATCTTCAATTTCTTTCTCCAACTTCAACTTCATTGCAATCAACTGATCAAAGGACTATATTATCACTAGTTATTTATGGCACAGGGGCTTGTATGTTACAATTGCTTGGCTTTGAGAATCAACACCCTTCAATTACTAATTTAGTTTGACATTTTCCATATACATCCTATTCACTTCATCATTCATCTCAATTTGAGTTTTTTGATAGTTGAGCAATCTTTGCTCCATTTTATTGACAACATATTATGTGAACATTACAGAGTTCATATTAAGGGTGGCATATTTAAGCAATGATGTATCCTAAAATGTTTTCAACATAACTATTCCCCTCAACTCTTGGACTACATCAAACAATCTTAGCTTGTTGGTGTTCTTTTGTGTGGACCATATTGCTAGAGTCTCTATCTTTGGGTTAAACTCACAACCACTGACACCATCCTCATAATCAAACTCAAAAACCATCATGGGATCATCTTGATTTCTCACTTGGTCTAACAAAAACATTTTATTCAATTCAAGGCTAGGAAGGATCAACATATTACTTTTCAAAACCATTCATCTAGCCTCATTAAGGCTAACATTTATTTCATCAAATTTTAAATCCTTGAAAGTTCATGTCACAATTTGATCATGTTGAGATTCATCAGCACCTACTTTATTTATTTCCACCTTTTATTCAAATTCTTTCATCTTTATTTTGATCCAAAAATCTTTCAATTTTGGGGTATTGATGAAATCATCATCCTTAATGAACCTCATAGAAGCCATAACCCTTTCATCTTCTTGTATTTTAGTCTCACCTTGTGCCTGTTCATCAATTCTTGCTTCTAATTTGTGTGCTTCTATTTCTTAACCAATAAGTAAGGGGTTGATAAACTTCCTCTTCCTCTCCAACATGCCTATAAATACTGTCCACCTCCTTAGATTCACCAACTCCTTCAGTCATTTCATATAAAACCAGTGGAGAAACATCATCAATCTTTTGACTTTTGGTAGGTGGTGAATCAAGAATAGTTGGATCTTGCACTAACTTTGCATCTAGACTAGGTTCTTGAATCACAACTTCTATTGGATTTTTGACATGGAGGTTGGTAGCCTTTATAGGCTACTTATCAAACTTGCCATATATTTTTTCAAAATTATTTATTATCAAATCTTTTCTTTTTAAAGGGCCATTCTCTTCAACAAAAAATCTTTAAAATTTAGGGTTTTGTTTTCTTTTATCATCCTCAATCTTCTTCAAAATTTCCCTTTTTCTTTTCCTATTATATACCTCTTCAAAAGTGACACAATATCTAATCACATCCTCATCAAAATTTATTTGATGGGATATCCCCATCCTAGTAAGGATGACTTGTCTAACAAAGTTCATGTGACCCTCTAGATCACAAACCCTTTTTGTCCTTGATTTCAAAGAATATTTAGCCTTCAAATAGGCTTGCAACTCCTCCAAGTTATCTTCACTAATGTACCATTCACCAAACATAGTGGAATTTGGAAAAAATATGCCCTTATTTTGTTTTTCATCACATCTTTCTCCATTCAGAGCATTATCCACATGAATTCAAGAAAATAAATTTTGTTTGGCATAAATTTTGGCAACACATGGGGTGGTTGAGTACACCCATATATTTTGATTATAGTATGGTCAAGAAAGAAATACCAATCATCAAAGTTATGTTTGTGACCCTATTCTGGCCTATGAGCAAGAGGCCTCAACATTTCTCTAACCTCTTTGGTCAATCTATAAAAAAGGCTACCAAGGGAATTCATTATTATGACTAAGAAATTATCATGGAACACAACATAGTTATAGTTCTTACAATGAGTGTCCCATTTGTAACACCAATATTGTGTAGGCAATCTCTATCCCTTTTGATCAATCATGCTCAAGTCTATCCTATTGGACCAATTCCTTTTATTTTGATACAAAATTAAATGACACAACAAAGAATAATATTTGAACTCCATAGGTGTCTTGTTCTCCCTTATTTGTAAAAATTCATCATGTAATTTTTTCTCAATAAATGATGCAAAATCATACTCAACATTAACCTCTAGGTTATATATTCTCATGGCCATCATCATCATGCCAACTAGTATTCTATCTTGGGCATAAATTCCTAGCACTTGACACAAAGCAAAATATGTCCTTTTGAAATACACAACAAAGTCATCAACTGGAAAAGGCTCAACTATAATGGTTGGGATTGAAATCTTTCTATTGTTGTCCCCTTTCCTCATGTACATGGGAAACTTATCACTCCTATGTGTATTTCTTAGACTGGTATATTCTCATTCAATCTTATTCAAGTCAACTTTTGTGAGGGCTTGCTTGTTGAGTATGAAGCAATTAATGATTACATTTCCATCCACAACTAATAATGGTGACCCATTTGGAAACCTAATAGTTTTGGTGGATGGATGATAGCATTGTGTCAATATACTAATCAAATACACATCAATGAATACATTTGGTACCACAAGCTTAGCCATATTCAAATTCTATGTGTTTGAAACTAGTCCCTATGCATCTTGCTTTTCACAAAAATACCAAAAAAGGTTCCATCTTGAGATAGGGACTCTAGCATCTTGACACCCCTCTACTACATCCTTGAATAGTTTCTTATACCCTTTTTCATCTAAATTTGGAAAAAATTCCAATAGTGACTTTTAAAGGGACCACTTCTTGGGAATAGGGGGTTCAATGCTCTTACTTACAGACTCAAATTTCTTAAGTGTCATAGTTTGATGTTTTTATGAACTAGGGTTTTGATAGTCACTTGCTCTACCAAAATAGTTGAAAATAAAGCACAAACTAAATACCAAATTTTATGAAGAGATTGATGAGGTAGACTTACTCAGTTGGAAGATGGATAAAGTTTGCACATAGAGCTTGAATTCATTGTCTACAATCACCATTAAATTTGCTTCAATGATGAAATATAAATAAATTCCAAATTTTATTTTACTATAGAGCTGGTCATTTTGCCATTACTCTAGTTTATGCCATGAAATCAAAAAATCTTAGCATTCAAGTCTTTCAAACATATACCATTGATTTAGTTTAATCCAATGGTTAGGAAGGCACTTTAATTATAGGCATCAATGATAACCACTGTAGGGTGATGATATAGTCATTTCAACATTTAATACTTTATCACATCACTTTAAGACCTATTTAGATCTATCATGAGACTAACAGAGCTTTTGGATAGTTATACCACATCTTTCACCACTTACCGCCACCCCAAAATCCTTGATACACATCATCACAAAATAATAGGATACATGTTACCCTTTATACCTCATACCATGTTACCACCAACCTTTAATTTGACCATCATGGGTCCATGGGATCTTTTGGCATCCCTTCACTATTTATCGTATCACTGCAAGCATTAGATTTGATTATGGTGGGAGCACGAGACATACTTTATATAAATTTTACCACTTACCGTTATCTTGTAAGACATTCTATGAAATACAAAAATAGATATAAATAACACATATTGTATAGAGTGTTACATTAAATTTATGTAAAAAATCTGACCCTAGAAATGTGCAATTACAGTTGTGATTATTGTTGCTCTAACATTTGGATTTGTTAGGAGATGGTTGCCATGATCATACAAAATGATCCTAATAGGGTTCTTGAGTAGAGAATTCATTTGTTGTGATTCATATGTACCTTCTATAGTTAAATTTTTGACCTAGAGTGTCAAGGAAAATATATGAAAAATCTAGAGTGTAGAGTCTAGAGAGTTAATATCTCTAACTATGTATATTAGGGTTTGGGTGGCTAATGTCCATTGACTAACCCTTTAACAATGAGACACTGTGTGATAGAATAATAAAATTGATGAGAATATTTAAATAAAAAAATATGTGTCTCATATATTATGAATATGTTCAAAATTAAGTGTGTAATTGATAATGTTTATGTGTGAAATGAGTTACAACACTTATCTATTTATAAGTGACTTTGAATTCAAATTTGATAATTTTTATAGATGATAAATGATCATAAAAGAAGGTCATGTAAATTTATGAGATTATATGCTATTATACCAAAAACATAAAATAACATAATAACTGTTATGAAAGTTTAAAAAGGTCATCTCCACATTTAAAAATCAACCACAATACTAATATCATTCAATTTTAAAAATTAAGTATACATATAGAAATATAAATTAAACTTAGGGAACCATTTTAAAATACCCTAAACTGGCCCCACCCAATCCACCAATCCCTAATTAAATATAGTTTCTAAGTTCATTTCATAAAAGTCCAATCAAAGGTCATCCATCCAACTCATATAAATTTATAGTAACATTAAGTTGCCTTACCATATATACATCATATTTATTAAAATAATAGTCTACCCTTACCACCATACTACCATTTATCTTCTTGTCCACTACAGGGCTGTAGTGAACCTTTACTATTTGCTCTTACTGCATCACCACATGTCAACATTTTATTTGTCATGGGGTCATTGTGAAATATTATATCTACTTAAACTCTTGCTATCATCTCACTTTCAATTTTTAGACCTCTACATGGCTGTAGTAACCAGTCTCTATATACGACAACACCACAAGTGAAGTTCCTAGATGTTGTGGGGAAGCGGTAACTATTTTTTCACTTCCTTTGCTTCTCGTACACCCACCAAAGCTATTTGAATTTACTACAGGGCTGTGGTAAGAGACAAAAAACACATCAATGATCAAAATACAAATGTATTTCACATGGAAATGATATAGGACGCTAAATAGGATAATGATTTGGTTTCACAATAACCATTTGATTGTTGTGATCAATCAGATTATAGGTGGATTGTCTAAATAAATACACAACAAAATATTATTCATATACACAAAGAAAAAAATCCAACAATTATAACAAAACACTCCAAATCAAACTTAAGTGTATGAATGAATGTGAGTGCTTACTCTAACGCTTAGTTAGATGAGACTAATGTGGTAAGGCTACTTCTTTACCTTTAACATCTTTCTTGTCTACTTGATAAACATTTTTTTTATATTGGTTTATTTCTCTTTGAGTGATTTACACTTCAACTCTTTCTATGTTTAGGTTTTTTGGATGGTTATATCCATGTATTTCATCCCTATGGTATAATTTTAGATGCATATGATATTATCCAATTTCCTATTTTTAAATATGAAATTATGATTTTTTCTTAAGGAAAAAAAAGATTATGTATTAACTAAAAAATCCAAAAAATAGAATGGTATCAAATAAGGTAATCTAATATTAGTAGGTGGTAGACCACCAAGGTCAACCTTGTCTTGTATGATCATTGGATATTGGGAATTATGAAAATAATTGGGTGGACACAACATGGTACTCCTAAACAGGATGTATTTAGTAGTGTTGAAGGGATGGAAAAAGGTAATAATATAATGTGATATAAAAATATTAATCAGTTTAATATCAAGTGGATCAAGTGCATCGATAATAGATGAGATTTTAAAATAGATTAAATGTATTTATATAAAATTAAAATAAGCAATCTTTCAACATATCAAAATAAAAGGGAATTATGTATAAAATTATCATGAGAGTGCGGGACATACTTTATATAACTTTTATTGATTACCACTAACCCATAAGACCTTCTATAAACTATCACAGGCCTGTAGTATGTGTTATCTATTGGCTTAGCCCTTATCTCCATATCATCATTTATCTTCTAGTCTATCATGGGACTATGGTGAACCTTTATTGTTTGCTCTTACCACATCATCTAGGTCAACATTTTGTTTGTCATAGGGTCACGATGACATATTATATGCTACTCAAACTCTTGATACCAGTCCACCAATTACTTTTGAGACCTCCATAGGGATGTGATAACTAGTCTTTGTATACTACAACACCACAAGTGAAGTTCTTGCATGTTGTGGGGAAGTGATAACTATATTTTCACTACTTTTAGTTCTCGCACACCCACCAAAGCTTTTTGATTGTATTACAAGGCTACTATAAGAGACAAAAAACACATCAATTATCCAAATACAAATGTCTTTCACATAGTCATGATATGGGATGCTTATGAAAGACACCTAGAGTAATTTTAAAAGGAATATGGACTCCTAGGATGAATTTTATGACTTTTGGAAAAAATGCCTCAAAAAATATGGTATGATGATGATGGAATGCCATGATAAATGAATTGTTATGGATTATCATGGAATTTCATCACCATGAGACCACATTTATTTAAGGCATTTATATTATATGCTACTCAAACTCTTGCCACCAACCCACCAATTACTTTTGAAACCTCCTCAGGGTTGTGGTAACCAATTTCTATATACTACAACACTGTAAGTGAAGTTCCTATATGTTGTAAGGAAGAGGTAATTGTATTTTCATTTCTTTTGGTTCCCACACACCTACCAAAGCTATTTGAATGTAATGTAGGGATGTGGTAAGAGATGAAAAAATACATCAATGATCAAAATACAAATGTCTTTCACATAGACATGATATGGGATGCTTATGAATGACTCCTAGAATAATTTTAAAAGGAATATGGACTCCTAAGATGAATTTTATGAATTTTGGAAAAACTACCTCAAAGAAATGTGGTCTCATGGTGATGGAATGTCATGACAAATGTCGTGTCTATGCTATTGTTTATTATTATGCTTTGATGTATTTTTTCCAAGCATCTATAGCTTGTTTGAAAGCACTTGTTTTAGGCTTTTACCATAGCAACAAGGTAGTGAATTGTTTGATAAAATGCTTTAGTATAAATGTATGAAAAATGTGGTAGCATAGACAAAATAGTGAACTGTTTGAAAAAATGCCTTCAAGAAATGTGGTCTCATGGAATGCCATGACAAGCAAATGTAATTGGCAGCTGCTCCTAATTATTAGTTATGCAATGTGAATTAATTGCATAACTACTTAGGTTGACTTTGTAAAAACTATATTGTAATTTAAATTTTGTCATCTATCAACATCTAGGTATTAGTTAAGTCAACTGAAGTAATGCTTTGAGTTTGAAAGATGTGCAATGCAATGTAATCAGTAATTTGAATATAAAATACAAAAATCTATTTTTTACAATTCATTAGTTAAACTCTCTATTTTATTTTATCTCTATAACCATATTGCTATTGAAATGCCTTTCAATTAAAAAAAAGTTTTTGTCTTTTAGTCTACAATTTTTTAATTTTTTTTAAAATCTAATTTTTTCTTGATATTTTCAAAAAATCTTAAAATTTTGGTTTGCCAAATTTTTCCCCAAAATATTTTTGTTGCTATGTGTAGAACATTATAGATGATCAACATTGAAGGTTGACTATGGATCAATACCATACATTTGATGAGAGAGTAGCCGATGAGAGGGACATGGACAAATATTCATGTCCATATAATGACTATCTCAGTGGAAAGGTGAGAAAAAGAAATCTAATATATCGACATGTGATAAGATATGGGCATAATGGTATAAGCCCTTGGGATTACAATTATTATGAAGATATGATATAATTGCATAATGTGAGAGATGAAGAGGAAACAAACATAGATGAAGTGACACCAGACACAGATGAAGAGGTAATAATGTTAGATGAAGGGGTTGAAGTTGATAGAATATTGAATGAGGGTTTAAATGATTATTGGGCCAAGTTGATGGAGGATGCTTTAAATCATGTGTATGATAATTGCAAGTTAAGACATTTGAAAACAATCATTCAAATTCTTAGCTTGCAAGTGGTGTTTGGTTGGACAAATGAGAGTGTAGATCCATTATTGGCATTATTAAGTTCATTATTACCACCTGAATCCACATTTCCAACAAAATGAAGTCAATGTAAAAATCAAATCACTAAGCTAGGCTTAGGGAATGAAAACATCCACACATGTGTGAATGGTTGTGTATTATTTCACAATAATCTTATAAGTGAGAGTGAATGTTTGAAATGTCATGAAGCAAAGTATAGGCAAGGGTTAAAATCAACTATGGTTCCTACAAAAGGTTCTTCACCACTTTTTGATAATCTCATGATTACTCTAAATGTATATGTGTAGAGACATTGTTGAACTTATGCAATGGCATGCCCAAAATAAGAGCACTGATGGAAAATAATGACATGCGCTTGATTCTAAGATGTGGATGAAATTTAATAATAGATGGCCTAATTTTTCTCAAGATCCTCATAATATAAGGTTAGGAAATGAAAACTATGTTCAACTAAAATTACTAAATGGTCAACTTGGATATAGTTTAATAAATTATAACTTGCCTCCATGGTTAGTAACTAAACCATTTTTCTTAATGCTATCATTGATTATACTAGGAAAGAAAAGTGTGACTTCAGACATAATTGATGCTTATCTAGAGCCATTAAATGATGAACTAATGGAATTTTGGAAAGAAATTTAAGAAATTCAATCTTTAAGGGATGGTCATTTAATCAAATTAACTTTAAGAGCTTCCTTATTGTTTATTATTCATGATCTTCCTGCATATGGCACATTGTCTATTCTCAGTGTTCATGGATACCATGGATGTCATGCTTGCAACTTTAAGGATTTTTTGAGGCACTCAAGAAGTTTGTGTAATTGTATTTATTATGTAAATCATGGTTACCTTAAAATTGATCATCCATATCATCGACAAAAAACATATTTCAATGGTCAAGAAGAGAATCATGAAGCACCATTACTAATAATGGGTTATTACATTGTTGAGAATAGATAAAAAATAATGTCATTTATTGAAAATGATGGGATTGTGGGTAGTAGATATGATCCATATAATGAAAGTGGTGTAAAATGGTTGTGAATTTTCTATAAGTTTCCATACTTTAAGGATATAGCCATTAGGCATACGGTTGACTTTATGCATACTAATAAAAATATAGCCTATGATATTATAAAAACTCTTTTTTGGTGCTTTTGATACTATTTCATCATGTGAAGACTTTTGATAACTAAAGATTCATCAGAATCTTTGGGTTGAAAAATGTGATGATGAAAAATATAGAAAACCTAGTGTTCCTTATGTTTGGACAAAGGAATAATTTGCATAATTTTTACAGATGATGTCTCAGACTCGCTTTCCCACTAGATATGTAAGTAGTAGTATTAGAATCCAAACTAACATTAATGGATTAAGAGGCCTCAAGACCCATGACTATCATGTCATAATCAAGAATATTTTACCTATTGTGGTAAATATATCAAGTTTGGCAAAGGGGCCAAGATTGAAAATTATAAGGTTGGGCCTAATATTAAAGAGAATGAGTTTACATGTATTATATCCTTCAAATTTTGATAGTTTGAGGGAGGAGGTTGTTTAAGTCCTTTGTCTATTGGAATGGGAATTTCCACCAACAATCTTTAACATTTCTATACATATTTTGATACATCTAGAATATGAACTAGAGCATTTTGTCCCAGTAAGAATGAGATGGATGTATCCTATAAAATGATATATGAAAGTTTTGAAAAAAATTGATCGTACTAGGGCAAAACTAGAAGATAGCATGTCTGAGGGATATTCAATACAAGAGGCCATGGGATTTTGCACAAAATACATGAAGGATTTTTAAAATGTCAATCAACATGTATGGGATGATGATAGAGATGAAACAATTGTAGGTGAAGTATTAGAAGGCAATGGATGTCACTTCTAGCTATCACATCAAGAAAGAAGTGTGATGCATGCCTATATTCTTCAAAACACATGTTCATTTGATAAGTGGCATAGGTTAAAAAAATTTACATAATAATTTATTTATTCAATTGCATTTACACATTTATATTATTAATCTTACTATTTGTACATTAATATTCTATGTAGAAAATATGAAGAAGAGAATCAAGCTTGGATGCAACATCAACCTCAGAAGAACATACATCATGATTTGATTGGAGGTGATTATTTTCTAAAATTTGAAGAATGGATTACTAATGAAGTTAGTGATGCAAAAAAAGGTCAAGATATAACAACGGAGGAAAGTGAGCTTTCACAATATCCACATTTATGGCCTATGAATTTTAGTGGAATGTGGGCCTATGGTAGTCATTTAAGAGTGGAAGAAAAAGATAAAGGAAAGACAAATTGTGATTGTTTGTTAGTGCTGAATTTATTCACAAAAATGAGAAGAAAATTTATGTTGGATTCATCCAAGAAATTATTCAAGTGGATTTTGGTGAAAATAGTCCTATATTATTAAAATGTAAGTGGATCCAACCATCTATAGTATAATTTGATGAGTATGGATTTGTATGCATAAATATAGGATAATTATTATCAGAGACAAATGAGCCATATGTTTCCCTTCAAATGAACCAATCATTTATAATTGATGATGTAAGAAGCCTAGGATGGTCATATGTCATTCAAACAAAGTCTCATTCCAAATGAAAATTCATGGAAGTTGTCAATATAATGCTTGATGGGAAATATGTTAATTTAGAAGAAACATTCGAAGAAGTGGATGAAGATGATGATGGAGTGTTTGAAGAAGAGATTTTGATTACCAATTAAGAGATTGGGAGAGAGAATGTATTGCATGTCATAGATGAGGATGAGGAAGAGAATCAAGCAGACGCAGACATGAGTGACCAGGGTTCATAAGTGTCAATATCTAGTTGAAATAAGGGATAGTCATATTGATAGTCTGATACCTATAATTGTAAACATATTCTTGGTTTTTGACTACAAATTCTTTTTAATCTATAAAATGAATTCTATTTTAATTTTCCATTTTAACTTATGAACTCAATAAAGTTTTACTGATTTAATTTGTTGATTTATACATTATTATATATTTAGACTTCAAGAAATGAGGAAAAAGACTGTAAGGTGAAAGTTAGTCAATGATAGTGATCATAATGCTGAAATTTATTGACAGATTATGAGTACTTTTATAGATGAAAATTGGCCAAGAATAATGAATATTTATCATGTCTTGGTTTAACAAATAGGCAATTTGTAAATCTACTAAATAGTATATTATTTGTTTAATAGTGTTTAATGAAATTTTATAGGCAAGAGCTTTATGTATATAAGACATAATATGATATTTTTTATAGGCAAGAAAAAGAGTGAAAAAAAATGGATAAAAAACAAAAGGAAAGAAAATATATAGTGTCATTATCTCGTAGAAGCCAACACATTTGTGATTCAACAAATGCAGTTGGTGAAAATAATAATTGTGATGATGTGTAGCTTGATATAACACATGGTAATGTGTATCTTGATATAGCACATGGTGATGTGCAACCTGATATAACACATGGTGATGTGAAACATCGTGATATAGCACAAAGTCTAAGAGAGATTATTGAAAAAATTTAGAGAAAAGGAACAATAGGTCTGTAGATGATTTATTCAACATTAAAAATATGTGTTTTAAGTGAAATATATAGAGATCAGTACTAATCTACCTACTCATACCACACTTAATGTGGCCAAGGAGCATGAAGTTGTAGTTAATGAAAGTCATAAAAAAAGACTACTTGCATCTGTTATGCCTCAAAGTGCACCTATTGCATCTAGAACTTTTGATGGAACTAGTGGATCAACCAGAAATATTAGTAGTGGTTTAATAGAAGATGTGTCTGCTTTTGTCAAAAGACAAATATTGAGTCAAGATTTGTATATATCTACAAATAGGAATGTAGAAGAAAGAAAATTAGAATGCAAGAATCCATTCTTGGTTGAGGTATCGAGAGATGGTGAGCCTATTGGGCCAAATGCTGCAAAGTGGGCCTCCGAGTTGGGTGTAAGATGTAGGGCCCTTTTGGATATTTGAAAATCAAGGTTTGAAAAGTAAGATCCATGAACTGTGGAAAATTTTATACACAAAGTAGAAAATGCTTTTGAGACTAATAGTGGACAAATCTCTAGAAAATATTACAAGCAAAAGATGAGAATTTTGATGAATAATTTTATATACAACTATAGAAATACAATCATGAATGGAAAAGAGAGGTTATATTCTACTCTATCTCCTAAATAGTGGGAGGCATTGAAAGAAAGTATGCATTCTAAAGAATAAATGGAAAAGAGTAACAAAGGAAAGAGAGCAAGAGATAATGTGAGGGTTGGATATACATTTGGCTGAGGTGGGTTTCAGGCCAAAATGGACAAATTTATAGTAAGTGTATGGCTTTTTGGTTCAATTTAAATTGTGTTATGTATTTTGATTTTTTATTAAATTGAATATATGTTGAAATTGACATTGTATTTTAGGTGTAAAAAAGTAATAGAAAAGTAGGTGCATAAGATATTGTCAATTATATAGTATCACTAGATCGACCTAGTAAATCTAAGAGTGGGATGAAGTGGAAATCTAATTCATCAATAGAGATTTCATAACCATCTATTAAATGCCTAGTAGGAGCCTCTCTAGATCATTTCAACTCAAATCAAGGTTACCAATAAGTAATGAGTTTCATATTAAGTCTCACTCAACAAGTTTCATAGTTGGTTTCCTCTATTAACCCTATAATTTTTACATATAATGATCATAAATCCATGGATTTAGTTAAGGTAAGAGGATCTATTAATCTCATTTCTTCTTGTTTGGAAATTTTGTATACAAATGCCTCTTAATATATAGATTATTGAAATCTAAATGTAGGAGAATCCAACCTAGTTTCTTTATTGTTAAAGTGATCCAGAAAAAATTCTTTTGGATAAATTTATAGCTTGCATTCTTTACTTGACTATTGAATGCTTTGTATATTTTTTTGCATGATGGTTAAACAACATGAAGTGTAATTTTATCAAAGCAATAGGAAAACAAAAATGCCTTCATGATGTCGATATTGATAGTGATCATGTTGAACTGGACAAGAATGTGCAACACAATTGTCATAATAGTGTTGAACTAGTTGAGGTAATATAATAGGTGTCAATTATCTATCCCAATGTTTTATCATTATTCATGCTTAAAATGTTCTTTTATCTTAATAGAGTTTAATTTCTTGCTAACTATTTCCACAATACTTGATTCAATCTTATTTTGGAGGGATTTGAGACTTATTTACTTGTCTTGAAACAATCTTCTATTCCATTCCTTCCAGAGTTCCTAGATTAAAATTGTGGGACTTATCAACCATAAACAATGATAAGTAGATTAAGTCTAGAATTTATAAAAAAAAAATGTATAGGCGGGATGCGCTGGGCGCGCAAGAAGTGTGCCCAGAATTTGAATTTTCTGGGCAGAATACTAAAGGCGCCCCATCAGATGTGGAGAGCACAGGGTTGAAGGTGAGAGAATAGTTGCTTGTGGAGAACCAGGCAGCAGGTACAGACCCTGGAGGGATAGCAGGAGGTGCAGAAAAAAATTTGGGGGCAGAATGTGCTGCTATTGGAAATAATGGAAAACTGTCAAGTGCTTCTAATCCTTTCAGTGGGATCTATGTTTCCCATCTAGATTCTACTCCTACTGTGTTGGGGTATACGAGCATGAAAAGGAGAAAGATAATGTGCAGTTTAATAAGGAAAATTCTTTAGAAATGCTGAAGGTAGAGAATGCAGAGCAAAAGAAGTGGTCATCTCTGTTTGGCAAGAAACCTAATGGAAAATCTATTTTCCCACTGGTGACTGCTAAATCTTGCTGGGAGAAAGGTGAGTTTCAAGTTTTCATTCCAGACCCTTTAATAGATTTCTCTATGTCTTCCATGGATTTCACCCTAGTGGGTAAATTTTTAGGAGCAAGACCAGATCTGGAATCTCTTTAAAAAATGGTTAAAAGGAAATGGGTAATTAGAGGAGAAATAGAAATGGCACCAATGATGAATGGTTTCTTCTCATTTATTTTTAATTGTAAGGAAGACATGAATATGGTTTTGGGTGGAGGACCATGGTCTTTCGGTAAATGTTCTCTTACTATCAAAAAATGGGAGCCCAATATGGATCTATCAGATTCTTTTTTCTTAACCACTCCCATTTGGGTTAGACTTCCTGGACTCCCTTTAGAGTTTTGGCATGAGGAAATCTTTAAAGGTATTGCCAGTTCTTTTGGTGAACTTGTGGCAGTGGATAAAGCTACGGCTTCCAGATCTAAACTTCAAAGTGCCAAACTTTATGTCAAAGTGGCAGATTTGAATCAAATCCCAGAAAAAGTGGATATAATATCCAAGCTAGGCAAAAAAATTCAAGGGATTTTTTTTGAAGATTTGCCTAATTCTTGCTATGCTTGTAAGAAACAGGGGCACTTCATTAAAAACTGTCCCTCTAAAAGCAAAAATCTTCTGAGTGGTGGTTTGGATGGGAGAAAAATTTAGCATAAGAAAGAATGGAAACTAAAGGAAGATCATAGACAAGAACAAAAGAATAGTGAAGATCCTAAAGATTTAGACGAAGAGGCGGATAAAGAGCCTTCTTGTGAAGAACCCAAAGATCCACAAACTGAGGCGTATAAAGAGTTTTTTGATGAGAAATAAAATTCAGAAAAAAAGGAGATGGACTGCAAACAGATATCAAAATTTCTAAACAAAGAATAGAAGATTTGATGGATTTATCAAGACAAATCATTTGCTATCAAAGGATAGAAGAGCGATGGGGAGATGCCGATGACAAAAGTGTACTAGAAGAAGGAGAAATCTTGGCCGAAGATGTAAATAATTCAGAAGAGGGAGATAATCTCCTTTCTCAATCTAGGGAGATTCAAGCTGATAATGGTATCCCTTTGGAGGAGCTTCAGGAAAACCAAAGAAAAAGGGGTGGAAAAAACACAAATACTAAGGGAGTAGAAATAAAAAGCAGTAAAAAAGACCAGAAAACAAAAGTGAAACAGTTGGTTTCTGCTCGGGATAAACTCGGAAAAAGAGATGAACAACAACGTAAGGTGAAACCGGATATTGGCTCTCCTGACAAACCCGGAAGAAGACCCATAAAGAAAACTAGAGAGCTAGAAAGTATGCAGAATATTGCTGATGGTAGACAGGCAACTATTCTGGATTTTACCCCTAAAAATAGATATTAGAGCATCTTGCGGGATATTAGGGGGTTGATTGTTTAATGGTTTTTTGAGGTTATCTTGTATAACCTATTTTTGTTGTTACTTTTTTAGTAGGTTTAAGGATGGCTTTTCCTAGAGCATGGTAATGCTTTATCTTTTTTATTCCTGTTAAAGGGTTTCGGGGCCCCTTCAAAACCTGTTTTTACCTTAATCTAAAACAATGATAAGTAGAATGTCTTTTGATATTGGTCCAGTATGGAAACAAAGTAATTATATAATTAAGAAGGGCACTCTTTCATCTTAGCTTTGTGCATAACCACCTCCAACATTCAAAAGAGAATTGACAACCAAAATCTTCTCTCTTTGACTCGCATTAACTCTACCATATCCTAAATTTCCATCAACACCTTGTGAATCCCCTTTCTCAGGTCATCATTTTCTTCTTGAAGAACCTAGAATCAATTCAAATTTCCTCTGCAACTTTGTGTGTGACCTTACCCTGCTCCATTTTTATAATATAATGTGTGTTTTATATCTCAATATAATGTCATTTTTTTTTGTTTTTGAAAACATTTATTAATAAATTCTAAGAAGGGGATAAATTCTAGGTGTGGATCCATTTGATGGTGCTACTGTGGGCATTCGGTAGATTCACTCACTATCTATTATACATGGAGTCAAATTAAAAGGAATAGGAGATACAAATGTAAATATTTTAAAGGTCACAAATAACATACCCCTTGCTTATGAAGACAAAATAGATGGAGCTATCCATATGAAAGAGAAAGAAGGGATATTCACATGGTGGCCACTAAAATATTTGAAAAAAATGACATAGTTGATGTTTAGCATGTATTAACTATTAGATAACTTGGCTCACTACTTTATGTAATGGTTTGAATGTGTTGCTCAAGGATATTCTTAGTGTTTTTTGTATATTTTGGAATTGTATAATAAAAAAAATGCATTGTAACTTTATTTTCTCATTCATGGCACTGAGAAACACACTTTGTATTAACACATTTTTTAAAGCAAAGACACATATTTCTGTCTTATATCTACTGTAAGAACACCTTTTCTCAATAAAATTTTAGTATTTTAATTTCTTAATAGCTGTTTCATTATGTGCAAATGAATGATTGATATATTTTTATGTGTTTTATGTCATCATTATTATGTCATATGTTTGGTGGCACCTGTATCTAATACCCAAACATTTATTAATTCATCTTGAGTTTCAAATTTGAGTAAGCTATATTCCCTAATGATGTAAATGTTGATTCATGAGAAATATTCATGGATTCATCATAGTCATGCTTTACATATTGAGCAGAATAGTATTTATGCATTTTAGGATCACTGCCCTATAGCATGGGCCATTTAAAAGTCTCATGGCCACATGAATCTAGGACTATTTTTAGTGCTATAATTGGTAGTGACATAATTGATTTCTATCATAATTGGAGCTACTTTTCTTGTGCCTAATATTAAGGTACTCTTATTACTTAATTGGAGTTGACTTAAGCAATCTACATCCTAATTGGAATTACCTTTCTTGTACTTAATATTATGACTTAAATTTTTTCATACTCTTGCCAACTATAAATTAATGAAGAAGTTAATGGAGTCTTAATCAGTATGGTATGTGACAAATCTAAAATAAGAGTCTAAAATTTGACATCTCTCCACAATTTTTAGATAAATATATTTAAAATATTTGTACTACTTATGCATCCAATAGAAGCTAAAAAAATACCCCTGGCTACCAAATGTAACAAGGAAAATAGTGTAATGGGTATCTATAATCATCATTTGTAATCTATATTGAAGGTTTTCTAAATTCTTCTTTCAAGAAGTGAGCATTTACAATTACATCAATTATATGTTTTTTATATTATAAGTATACAAAGAGGGTGTAAAGCCCAAGTATAAAAAGCCCAAGGGGAAGCAAAATAGGCCAAAGGCCGCTAATATCCAAAAAATAGTGGACAGATAAAAGCAAAATAGGAAACAATAAATATACTAGAGATTAACCATAACAAAAACACTTATTTTTGATCAAATCTTTCCAATCTTCTTTGATGAACTTGAGAAGGTCCTCCATGCTAGCAATTTTTCTTTCTATATATTTATCTTCTTTCGAGAGGTTTTATATAATAAATAAGGAAAAAGCTGTATGATGGACAAATTTCAAGCAAATAGTGGTTAAAACCTTCATTTTATTCTGAAGGGAGTGCAAACCCTTCTTCACTTCCTTCAAATCCCTTTCGACTTGGCTTTCCTCTTCACTGGTATCCATGAAATCTTCCTTGTTAGAATCATAAGTGGAGTCATTCAACTCCTCAAGATAATTGGTTCCCTCCTTCTCCAATTAGTGATTAGGATTGGCTTTATCTTTTAATTTGCCTACTTCCTCCCTCAAATTCGAGGTAGAGGGACCATCCATAGTCTTTACCAATGAAAAATTTCTCCCTTCCAGTCTCCTAGATATCTTGATATTCATCTTTCTTTTTGTACAACGCTAAAATTTAAAACTAGACCCTTCCTCTACAACCTCCTCAACTTGCACCTAGGCCTCTAGGTGGTCTTTGTCACTGGCCAAAATTTGAGGCTCCACACCTACCACTTTCTTGTTCTTACTCTTTCCTTGAGTGATCTTCTCATAATTGATCTGAATAATCAATTTCCTCTTTTTATTTCTAGAAAAAGAAGGGTTATTTTTAGCTCCTACAGCCCTTAGATATCTAGAGAGTGAGAAGGGTTAGGGGATTTAGAGGTCATAGTTATTAGGGAGGGACAAACAAAGCCTAGTTAGAGAGGGGAAAAGATTTCAAACTTAGGGGATAGGTTTGAAGAGGTGGGAACAAGGTTCTTGAAAAAGGGTAGGGAACCATGGGGACCCACTCTCAGGTGAATGTGATATTCATTAGGGTCACTGTCATGGAAACTATTTAACACCTATGATTTTAAAGGCTTAAAGGGACACAATGTAAGGTGAAAGTGATAAAGCTTGAAGATAAGACCTTAGTAGAGTAGAATGATAGAGGCAACTAGGTTTTTTTCCAAGGAATTTTTGATAGGAGGAAGAAGGGGAAGTTAACCAACACCTTGTGATGAAAGTGATTCAAAAGAGCAAAATGGTAATAGTAAAATGACTTAAAATAGCCTTCAAGGGTAGAATATTTCATGATGGTGAAGCATACCTTATCCCAAGGGTTAAGCAAGCTCTCTCTATCAAAGCCTCCCTACAACTTCACTGACACTTCTCCTTTAATGAATTTTTTTTTCAACTCCTCTAGGTTTTGAACTTTGCAAAGTAAATATTTTCAATCTTTTATCCTCACAACTTATACCCATGGCATTAAAAACAACTCCTCACTCAAAACAAACTCTATACCTCCAACCTAAACTTTACGATCACCATCCTAGCTCAAAGCAAACTAAATGGAGATGTTCTCATCACATCCATTCAGACATTCAATAAAATGAGAAATTCCACCTTCATAACATGTACTCTAGATTATAACATCTACTTTGGTTTCACCACATGATAATGCCTTAGTTCTAACTTTTTTTCCTCCCATGACTGAAAGCTTCATCGAATTGTTACTTGGCTAAAAAGGGACCCAAACCAAAGTGAACCACCACCAAAGATTAACAAAAATTGAATCAAAAAATCTGGAAGCTTTTAAAGTCCACACCCAATATTTAGTAAAATTCAGGTTGATCCTATAATGATTGCATATGTGAAAGAGATTGACAAGAATTGTCATATGAGAATGTGCCTTAAAGGATTGAGGCTACCTCTTGTGATATTGATTTTCTTTGATGTGAAAATACTCATAACAAATGTGATCAAGACACAATGATGACTAGTGTTAAATTAGTAAATAAAAATGACTAAATATACTACCAAATTAATCAAAATTGATGATTAAATTAATGACTAAATACACTACCAATGGCCATAAATCAATGAATAAAAATGACTAAATAAGTGACTAGTTAATAATAATCAATGGCTAAATTAATGACTAAATATATTAGTGAATAAAAAATGCCTAAATAAGTGACCAAATTATAGCAATCAATGACTAAATAAATAATTAAATATACTAGTAAATCGATCAATTAAAACAATTAATAAATGACTAAAAATGGTTAAGTCATCAATTGGTCATGTTATAAATGACTGGCAATAAACTACTAATGGTCACGTGATCATGTTTGGTCATTTATATGCAATTTTTAGTAGTTTTTCTAATCATATATTATTGTTTTCCTACTAGTGAAAGATTCAAACTTTATGCACATTACTTATAATTTTAAATATTGAATAATATAACACCAAAACTTAAGTGGTTTTCCTTGTTTCAAACATGTTTAACATGTAAAGATTCAAAATTTATGTGTGTTTCTTATAATTTTAACTTTGAATAATGTAACACCAATACATAAGTGGTTTTGTTTGTTCCAGAGATTAATAACATGTAAAGATTCAAACATTATGTGCATTTCTTATTATTCTGAACTTTGAATAATGTAACAGAAAAACTTAATTAGTTTTTCTCGTTCTAGATATGTTTAACATGTAAAAATTTAAACTTAAGAAGTTTTTCTCATTTTGGATATGTTTAACTTGTAAAGATTCAAAATTTGTGTACATTTCTTATAATTTTGAATTTTGAATAATGTAACACCATGACTTAGGTGATTTTACTCATTTTAGACATGTTTAACATGTAAAGATTTAAAATTTATGCACATTTCTTATAATTTTGAACTTTAAATAATGTAACACCAAGACATAAGTGGTTTTGCTCATTTTGGACATGTTCAACATGTAAAGATTCAAACTTTAAGCATGTTTCTTATAATTTTAAACTCTGAATAACATAACACCAAGACTTAAGTTGTTATGCTCGTTTCAAACTTGTTTAACTTGTAAAAATTAAAACTTTATGCTTGTTTCTTATAATTTTAAACTTTGAATAATGTAACACCAAGACTTAAGTGGTTCTACTCATTTCAAACATGTTTAAGATGTAAAGATTCAAACTTTATTCTCATTTTTTATAAATTTTTAACTTTGAATAATGTAACACCAAAACATAAGTGGTTTTACTTGTTTTAGACATATATAATATTTAAAGATTCAAAATTTATGTGCATTTCATATAATTTTGAACTTTGGATAATGTAACACCAAAAACTAGGCAGTTTTGTTGGTTTTTGACATGTGTAACATGTAAAGATGCAAACTTTAGATGCATTTTTTATAATTTCTAACTTTGAATAATGTATGTAACATCAAAACTTGAGTTTTTTTGCTTAATTCAGACATGTTAAACATGTAAAGATTCAAACTTTATGTGCATTTCTTATCATTTTGAACTTTGAATAACGTAACACCAAAAATTAAGTGGGTTTGCTCATTTTAGACATGTTAAAAATGTAAATATTCAAATTTTAGTTGTGTTTCTTATAATTTTAAAATTTGAATAATGTAACACCAAAACTTAAGCAGTTTTGCTAGTTTTGAACATGTTCAACATGTAAAGATTCAAAATTTATGCATGTTTCTTCTAATTTTGAATTTTGAATAATGTAAAATCAAAAATTAAGTGGTTTTACACATTATAGACATGTTCCACATGTAAAGATTCAAACTTTGTGTGTGTTTCTTCTAATTTTGATCTTTGAATAATGTAACACCAAAACTTAAACAGTTTTGCTCATTCTAGAAATGATCAAGATGTAAAGATTCAAACTTTAGGCATGTTTCTTATAATTTTGAATTTTGAATATCATAACACCAAAACTTAAGTGGTTTTGCTTGCTCTAGACAAGTTCAACCTATAAATATTTAAACTTTATGTGCGTTTATCATAATTTTGAACTTTAAATAATGTAACACCAAAACTTAAGTGGTAATGCTTGTTTCAAACATATTCAACATGTAAATATTCAAAATTTATACATTTTTATTCCATTTTTAAACTTTGAATACTATAACACCAAAACCTAAGTGGTTTTACTCCTTTCATACATGTTCAACATGTAAATATTCAAAATTTAGGTGTGTTTCTTATAATTTTAAACAATGAATAATGTAACATCAAAACATAAGTGGTTTTACTTATTTTGGACATGATAAATATGTACAGATACATTCAAACTTTATGCGCATTTCTTCTAATTCTTAACTTTGAATAATGTAACACCAAAACTTAAGTGGTTTTTCTCATTTTAGACATGTTTTGCATGTAAAGATTCAAAGTTTAGTCATGTTTCTTATAATTTTGAACTTTGAATAATTTAACACAAAAATTTAAGTAGTTTTGCTTGCTTTGGACATGTTTTACATGTAAATATTCAAACTTTAGGTGTGCTTCTTATAATTTTGAACTTTGAATAACATAACACCAAAACTTAAGTAGTTTTGCTTATTTTGCATAGGTTTTACATATAAAGATTCAAACTTTAGGCATGTTTCTTATAATTTTGAAATTTGAATAATGTAACACAAAAATTTAAGTGGTTTTACTCATTTTGGATGTGTTCAACATGTAAATATTCAAAAAAATTACATGTTTCTTATAATTTTAAATTTTGAATAATGTGACATTAAAACTTAAGTGGTTTTGCTCATTTTGGACATGTTCAACATGTAAAGATTTAAAATTTATGCATGTTTCTTAAAATATTTAACTTTGAATAACGTAATACCAAATCAGAATTAGTTTTTCTCATTTTGTACATGTTCAACATGCAAAGATTCAAACTTTATGCGCATTTCTTATAATTTTAAACTTTGAATAATGTAACGCCAAAACTTTAATAATTTTTTTTATTGCAGACATGTTCAACATGTAAAGGTTTAAACTTTATGCATGTTTCTTATAATTTTGAAATTTTAATAACATAACACCAAAAATTAAGTCATTTTTCTCATTTTAAACATGTTTAATATGAAAATTTTCAATATTTATGCATTTTTTTTATAATTTTGAACTTTGAATAATGTAACACCAAAACTTAAGTGGTTTTGCTCATTTTGGCCATGTTTAATAACATGTAAAGATTCAAAATTTATGCACATTTCTTGTAATTTTAAATTTTGAATAATGTAAAACCAAAACTTAAGCAATCTTGCTCCTTTTGACAATGTTTAACATGTAAATATTCAAACTTTAGGTGCATTTATTGTAATTTCAAACATCGAATAACATAATACCAAAACATCAAACTTTATGCACTTTTTTTTTAATTTTGACCCATTTTAACATATAAAGATTCAAACTTTATGTGTGTTTCTTGTAATTTTGAAATTTGAATAACATAACACCAAAACTTATTTTCTTTTCCTCATTTTGACAATGTTTAACATGAAAAAATTCAAGGTTTATGTATGTCTATTCTAATTTCAAATTTTGAATAACATAACACAAAAATTTAATTGGCTTTGCTCATTTCAAATATGTTCAACATGTAATGTTTCAAACTTAATGTGCATTTTTTGTAATTTAAAAATTTGAATAGCGTAACACCAAAACTTAAGGAATTTTTCTCATTTTGAACATGTTTAACATGTAAGATTCAAACTTTTTACATAACATAATACCAAAACTTAAGTGGTTTTTTTCAATTTGAACATGTTTAACATGTAAAGATTCAAACTTTATGCATGTTTCTTATATTTTTAAACTTTGAATAATGTAAAACCAAAACTAAAATGATTTTTCTTGTTTTGAACATGTTTAACATGTAAAGATTCAAACTTTATGCATGTTTCTTATAGTTTAAAACTTTGAATAACGTAACACCAAAACTTAAGTGGTTTTACTCATTTTGAACATGTTTAACATGTAAAGATTCAAAATTTATGCACATTTCTTATTATTTTGAACATTGAATAATGTAACCCCAAAACTTAAATAGTTTTGCTCATTTTGACCATGTTAAACATGTAAAGATTAAAACTTTATGCACATTTCTTGTAATTTTGAACTTTTGAGTAATGCAACACCAAAACTTAAGCAGTTTTGCTCATTTTGACCATGTTTAACATGTAAAGATTCAAAATTTATGTGTATTTCTTATAATTTTGAACTTTGAATAATGTAACACCAAAACTTAAGTAATTTTTTCATTCCAAACATGTTTAACATGTAAAGATTCAAACTTTATGCATGTATCATATAATTTTGAACTTTTAATAATATAACACCAAAACTTAGTAGTTTTATTCATTTGGGACATATTTAATATGTAAAGATTAAAACTTTATGACCTTTTCTTTTAATTTGAAACTTTGAGTAACATAACACCAAAACTTAAGTAGTTTTACTCATTTTGGACATGTTTAAAATGTAAAGATATGAACTTTGAATAATGTAACACCAAAACTTAAGTGGTTTTACACATTCCAGACATGTTTGGCATGTAAAGATTCAAACATTATTCATGTTTCTTGTAATTTTTAACTTTGAATAACATACCACCAAGACTTAAGCAATTTTGCTCATTTTAACCATGTTTATTTAACATTTAAAGATTCAAAATTTAAGTGTATTTCTTGTAATTTTGAGTAATTTAATACTAAAACTAGAGTAGTTTTACTCATGTTGGACATACTTAACATGTAAAGATTCAAACTTAATGTGTGTTTCTTGTAATTTTGACGTCTGAATAATGTAATACCAAAACTTAAGTAGTTTTTCTCATTTTAGACATATTTAGCATGTAAAAATTCAAAATTTATCCATGTTTCTTATAGTTGTGAAATTTGAATAACGTAACACCAAAACACACATAAATTCAAACTTTATGTGTGTTTCTTATAATTCTTAACTTTGAATAATGTAACACCAAAACTTAAGAAATTTTGCATATTTTGGATAAGTTCAAGATGTAAAGATTCAAAATTTATGGGTGTTTCTTATAATTTTGAACTTTGAATTATATAAAACTAAAACTTAAGTGATTTTGTTTTCTCTAAAAATGTTTAACATATAAAGACTCAAACTTTATGTGTGTTTCTTATAATTTTGAACTTTTAATAACGTAACACCAATACTTAAGTGGTTTTGCTCATTCTAGACATGTATAACATGTAAAGATTCAAATTTTATGTGTGTTTCTTATAATTTTGAACTTTAATGTAACATGAAAATTTAAGTAGTTTTTCTCATTCTACACATGTTTAACATGTAAAGATTCAAACTTTAAGCATGTTTCTTATAATTTTAAACTTTGAATATTGTAACACCAAAACTTAAGCCATTTACTCATTCCAAACATGTTCAACATGTAAAGATTCAAATTTTATATGTGTTTATTATAATTTTGAACTTTAAATAATGTAACACCAAAACTTAAGTGGTTTTCCTCATTTTGAACATGTTCAACATGTAAAGATTCAAACTTTATATGTGTTTATTATAATTTTGAACTTTAAATAATGTAACACCAAAACTTAAGTGGTTTTCCTCATTTTGATCATGTTCAACATGTAAAGATTCAAACTTTATATGCATTTCTTATAATTTTGATCTTTGAAAAATGTAACACCAAAACATAAGTGGTTTTGCTCATTTTGTACATGTTTAACATGTAAAGATTCAAACTCTATGTGCATTTATTATAATTTTGAATTTTTAAATAATGTAACACCAAAACTTAAGTGGTTTTAATTATTGCAGACATGTTCAAAATGTAAAAATTCAATATTTATGTATGTTTCTTATAATTTTAAACTTTGAATAATTTAACATCAAAATTTAGGTGGTTTTACTCGTTTCAAACATGTGTAATATGTAAAGTTTCAAACTTTATGAATGTTTCTTATAATTTTGAATGTTAAATAATGTATCAAAAAAAAAATAAGCGGTTTTCCTCATTTTTAACATGTTTAACATTTAAAGATTCAAACTTTATGCACATTTCTTATAATTTTGAACTTTGAATAATCTAACACCAAAACTTAAGTAGTTTTACTCATTTCAAATATGTTTAACATGTAGAGAATCAAACTTTATGCAGTTTTTTTATAATTTTGAAATTTGAGTAATGTAACACCAAAACTTAAGTAGTTTTGCTCATTCTAGACATGTTTAACATTTAAAGATTCAAAATTTATGCACATTTATTATAATTTTGAACTTTGAATAATGTTACACCATAACTTAAGTGGTTTTACTCATTTTTGACATGTTCAACATATAAAGATTCAAATTTTATGTGTGTTTCTTATAATTTTTAACTTTGAATATATAACACCAAGATTTAAGTGGTTTTGCTCTTTGTGGACATGTTTAACATGTAAAGATTCAAATTTTATGCATGTTTCTTATAATTTTGAACTTTGTGTTAGAAGTAAAATCCACTAAGAGTGGGGTTAATCAATGGTGACAAATAATCCAATTCAATTTCTAAACCCTTCAAATTTTTAAGTAATCAATACAATCATTCATGAAGCATACAGATCATTCATAACAGTGAATAAGAAGAATAAATCAAGATCACATACACAACACAAGATCTACATGAAAAACCCCCTTGGGGAATAAAACCCACTCTCAAGCTTAAAAACATGTGGACTACTATCCTATAAGATGATCACAAACATGAGACTGATCAAGTCCTTCTGACAAAGAACCTTGGTCAAGTCATTCTAACATAAGGACTTTAGTGAAACAACTATTCCATAAGGAACACCTAACCCTAAGATGATCCAGTCCTTTTGACCACCTATTCAGTCAAGTCCTTCTAACCTAGAACATTGGTCAAGTCCTTCTGACCTAAGGCCTTTATTGAAACACCTATTTCATAAAGAACAACTACCCCTAAGGAAGATCAAATCCTTTAGAACCTCCTTTGAAATGAATACCTCCACTTTAGAACTGATGTCTTCAACACTTGATGATGGACCTTTGATAACATAGGCTTCTTCACACACTTAAAATGCATCCAAAACCACCTTTTGGATCATTCCACTCCTCACCTCCTCCTTAGTGCATATACAACCACCAAACCTACAATAGCTTTGTCACAACAACAACATGACCATGGGGTCATCCACACAGACCATACTCTGATCTACCTCTCAAATCAACCACCAAGCTCACACAAACATCATCTATCCTTTGCTCATCCACAAATCATCCAAAACATCTTTTTAGATCAATGTAGACCTTTTCACTCATCCTCAACCTGTAAGAACACTATTCTGATAATAAAAATAAGACCTAGAAGTCATACACATAATCCTCAATCTATTCTACTCATCAACCCAACCATTGGGGATACTCACTCTCTTCTCTTCTTCACTATAATGAATACTCCACACATACAAGCCTCCATTTCAAGTAGCTACTCACATGTCTCTCATGCATATCTTCCCAAAAATCTAGAAATCACCATCTTTGATTTTACCTTTTATAGAGCCTTCATGAATTATCAAGTCCACAATCTTTTCTTGTTGGCCACAATACATGTTTTCACCCTTAAGACATCTACCATGAGTTACACTTAAGCACAACACACTTTCAAATAGGCCTAAGTCACCTTTTAGGTCCTATGATGACCCATTCACCTGTTTGACACTTCTTCAAGCAAACTAATAACACAGGTACAATTTCCAGCACATAGACCCATTCCAAATGAACTATAGGTCCCCCTTAAGTTCCAACATCCATCACAATACCCTTTTGCTTATGCATAATTTGCTCAAACAACATTATATATAATAACCATTATGAGCAAACACACAATCAACTTCTAAACATTTGTTTATACTAGATATGATTATTCAAACATTAATAATGCTTATAACATCCTCATGTATTCTAAAACATGTTCTAATCAATAGTTCATCTAAAAACATCAAATTGTCAAACAACATAACTCAAATATCCTTCTCACGTTACTTGTAGAGCATATATGAGAACATAGTCAATTTTGAACCTTCATAGATTTGATTGTACACATTTTAAAAACTTAAAATATATATATATTTATATATGCACCTAGGATTCCTCTACAAATTTTATTTTTACACCATGAGCAAATTCTACAGATATGGCCCAAAAACTAGACACTGATCTTTCCTTTGTTAAATTCAAATATTTGAATTCAAACGGTCATAGTTAAACCTCAGACATTATGCTATCATATCATGTCCTCACTTATTATATTAATCATGCACCATCATTCTTATTATGAGGATTTAAATATTTAATGATGTTAAACTTCAAATAGGTTGACGACTTTGACTCTACTCGTACCATCGATCTCAATCACATGATTAAATTTGAACCGTTAGATCCTTATCCTTTACCTTTGCTTAGAGTTAAACCTCAAACACTTTTTACCATATCTCTTCTTCCTAAAATCTTGGAGTAAACTTCTTACCGTCAGATTTTCTTGAACTTTACCTTGTGCAAAATTGACTAACTATGGGAACCATTGTAATCTATCTGAGAAGCTAACTTTGAATAGATATATGTTATGATGTGATCAAACACATGTTATCAAATTTACACCATATGATCTTCATTTATAGGGGAATCCAACCATGTATCAACTTAATCCTGAAACCTTCACATGTGTGAGACATAACTCCATTACTCTGCTCACTTAGATATTTTGCCACAAAGCTAACTATGTCAAAAACCACCTAGAAAACCAACTTTGCACATGCATATATTTTGATGCAATTCATTTCATGACCTAAAATTTAGTGTATATCAACTAGACACAAAAATGAACAAATCTAACACCATCAAAAATGCCTACTTATATTTTCTTTCCAAATTGCAAATTTGGCTAAGTATGGGAAGACATTGCCAAACTCTTTGGGAGCCCAACTTTACACATGCATATCTTATGTTGTAATTTGTCTCATGACCTAAAATTTATCTCATAGTAAATAGGCATAAATGTGATCACAACCATATGAGAAACTCCCCCTAAGTCATCCACATGTGGTAATGGTGATGTCAACAAACTATCTACTTAGATTTTCTGCCACTAGACCCAAAATGTCTAGATGAGGTAATGGTGATGTCAACAAACTACCTACTCAAATTTTCTGCCACTAGACCCAAAATATCTAGATGAAAACAATATCAACTAAATGAAATACACTCATGCACAGAAGAAATCAAATAATTATTGACTTTTTATAGGACCCTTCTCTCATGCTCAATACTTTAGACTCATCCCTAAACAACTTTAACAATTTAAACTCTGAAGATCAATCAAGCCTTCTTCAAGCATACTAGGACAAACACATTATACACTTTGTCATTGCCACATATACTATCAAGGCACTTTAACCACTCATCTGGACACCTCCATGAAATCACCATTACATCAATGACAACTCTCCAAAATTTTGAAAAATGTAACACTTGTACTTATGTGATTTTTCTCATTTCGGAAATGTTTAACATGTAAAGGTTCCAACTTTATACGTGTTTCTTATAATTTTTAACTTTGAATAAAGCAACATAAAAAATTAAGTGATGTTTAACATGTAAAGATTCAAACCTTTTGCACATTTCTTTTAATTTCAAACTTTGATTAACGTAAGCCAAATACTTAAGAGGTTTTAATTTTTCAGACATGTTTAACATGTAAAGATTCAAATTTTATGCATGTTTCTTATAATTTTGAACTTTGAATAATGTAACACCAAAACTTAAGTGGTTTTACTTATTTCTCACATGTTTAATGTAAAAGTTCAAACTTTAGGTGTGTTTATTATAATTTTGAACTTTGAATAATGTAACACCAAAATTTAAGTGGTTTTGCTCATTTTAGACATGTTTACTAAGTAACGACTCAAACTTTATGCAAATTTCTTATAATTTTGAGCTTTGAATAATTTAACACCAAAACTTACATGGTATTACTCATTACAGACATGTTTAACTTGTAAAAATTCAAATTTTATACATGTTTCTTATAATTTTGAACTTTCAATAATGTAACACCAAAACATAAGCAATTTTGCTCGTTTCAAACATGTTTAACATATAAAGATTCAAAATTTATGCATGTTTTTTATAATTTTGAACTTTAAATAATGTAACACCAAAACTTAAGTGGTTTTTCTCATTCTATACATGTTTAACATGTAAAGAATTAAAATTTATGCATATTTCTTATAATTTCAAACTTTGAATAACATTAAACTTTATGTAAAGATTCAAAATTTATGTGCATTTCTTTTAATTTTGAACTTTAAATAATGTAACACCAAAACTTAAGTGGTTTGCTCATTCTAGACATGTTTAGCATGTAAAGATTCAAACTTTAAGCACATTTCTTATAATTTTGAAATTTGAATAATGTAACACCAAAACTTAAGTTGTTTTGATTATTTTGGCTATGTTTTAACATGTAAATATTCAAAATTTATGTATATTTCTTATAATTTTGAACTCAGAATAATGTAACACTAATACTTGAGTAGTTTTGCTCATTTTAGACATGTTTGACATGTAAAGATTCAAACTTTAAGCGTGTTTCTTGTAATTTTGAACTTTGAATAATGTAACACCAAAACTTAAGTAGTTTTGATCATTTTGAATATGTTTAACATGAATATATTCAAATTTTATGCATGTTTATTTTAATTTTGAGTAACATAACACCAAAACTTAAACAATTTTGCTTATTTTGGACATGTCCAACATGTAAATATTCAAACTTTATGCATGTTTCTTGTAAATTTGAACTTTAAATAATGTAAAACCAAAACTTAGGTGGTTTTGCTCATTCTATACATGTTCAACATGTAAAGATTCAAAATCTATGCACATTTCTTATAATTATGAATGTTGAATAATGTAACACCAAAACTTAAGAGGTTTTGCTCAATCTAGACATGTTCAACATGTAAAGATTCAAAATTTATGTGCATTTCTTATAATTATGAATTTTGAATAATGTAACACATTAATTTTAGTGGTTTTACTCCATCCAGACATGTTCAATATATAAAGATTCAAATTTTATGTGTGTTTCTTGTAATTATGAACTTTGAATAATGTAACACCAAAATGTAAGTGGTTTTTCTTATTTTGGACATTTTCAACATGTAAGGATTCAAACTTTATGCACATTTCTTATAATTCTTAACTTTTAAATAATGTAACACCAAAATTTAAGCGATTTTACTTGTTTTGGAAATGTTCAACATGTCAAGATTCAAACTTTATACACATTTCTTATAATTTTGAGCTTTGAATAATGTAACACCAAGATTTAAGCAGTTTTGCTCATTTTGAACATGTTTAACATGTAAAGATTCAAAATTTATGCATGTCTCTTATAATTTTGAATTTTAAATAATGTAACACAAAGACTCAAGCAAATTTTCTCATTTCAAACATGTTTAACATGTAAAGATTCAAACTTTATGTGTGTTTATTATAATTTTGAACTTTGCATAATGTAACACCAAAAATTAAGTGGTTTCACTTGTTTTGGACATGTTTAACATGTAAATATTAAAATATTATGTATATTTTTTATAGTTTTGAACTTGGAATAAGGTAACACCAAAACTTAAGCAGTTTTGCTCATTTCAGACATGTTCAACATATAAAGATTCAAACTTTATACATGTTTCTTATAATTTTAAACTTTGAATAACATAACACCAAGACTTAAGCACTTTTGTTCATTTTGAACATGTTCAACATGTAAAGATTCAAATTTTATGTGCATTTCTTATAATTTTGAACTTTGAATAATGTAACACCAAGACTTAAGTGGTTTTACTTGTTTCAAATGTGTTTAACATGTAAAGGTTCAAACTTTATGGATATCTCTTATAATTTTGAACTTTGAATAAAGTAACACCAAGACTTAAGTGGTTTTGCTCGTTTCAGACATGTTCAACATGTAAAGATTCAAATTTTAAGCATGTTTCTTATAATTTTAAACTCTGAATAACATAACACCAAGACTTAAGTTGTTATGCTCGTTTCAAACTTGTTTAACTTGTAAAAATTAAAACTTTATGCATGTTTATTATAATTTTAAACTTTGAATAATGTAACACCAAGACTTAAGTAATTTTTCTCATTTTGAACATGTTTAACATCTAAAAATTCAAACTTGATGTGTGTTAATTATAATTCTAAACTTTGAATAATGTAACATCAAAACTTAAGTATTTTTTATCATTCCAGACATGTTCAACATGAAAAGATTCAGAC
Organism: Torreya grandis; assembly: GCA_037957365.1. Taxonomy (NCBI): domain Eukaryota; kingdom Viridiplantae; phylum Streptophyta; class Pinopsida; order Cupressales; family Taxaceae; genus Torreya; species Torreya grandis. The sequence continues at coordinate 221,963 of JARHVA010002299.1, forward strand.
TTTATATGCATTTCTTATAATTTTGATTTTGGAATAAAATAACACCAGAACTTAAGAAGTTTTTCTCATTTTGGACATGTTCAACATGTAAAGATTCAAACTTTATGTGTGTTTCTTATAATTCTTAACTTTGAATAACATAACACCAAAACTTAAGTGGTTTTGCTCATTCTGGACATGTTTAACATGTAAAGATTGAAACTTTATGTGTGATTCTTATAATTTTAAACTTTGAATAACACAACATTAAAGCTTAAGCATTTTTTCTCATTTCAAATATTTACAACATATAAAGATTCAAACTTTATGCATGTTTCTTATAATTTTGAACTTTGATTAATGAAAACACCAAAATTTAAGTGATTTTGCTCATTTTGAACATGTTCAATTTGTAAATATTCAAAATTTTGAACTTTGAATAAGGTAACACCAAAACACAAGTGGTTTGGCTCATTCTGGATATGCTCAACATGTAAAGATTAAAACTTTAGGCACATTTCTTATAATCTTGAACTTTGAATAATGTAATACCAAAACTTGAGAGGTTTTGATCATTTTAGACATGGTCAACATGTAAATATTCAAACTTTATGTGTGTTCCTTATAATTGTAAACATTAAAATATTTAACATGAAAACATATTCAGTTTTTCTTGTTATGGACATGTTTAACATGTATAGATTCAATGTTTACATGTGTTTCTTATAATTTTGAACTTTGAATAACATAGCACCAAAACGTAAGCAATTTTCTCTATATATTAGTCGAGCATGCCAAGGTCAGGGCCTATCTATTCTTTGAGATTCCCAAGGATAACCCTATCTATTATCTAGGATTCCCAGTCACCCCAACCCACTCTCCCCGCTCTTTCTTTCTTGACATGTTCAACATGTAAATATTCAAATTTTATGCATGTTTTTTTATAATTTTGAACTTTGAATAATCTAACATAAGAAATTAAGTGGTTTTGCTCATTGTGAACATGTTCAACATGTATAGATTCAAACTTTATGCATGTTTCTTATAATTTTGAAATTTAAATAACATAACACCAAAACTTAAATGGTTTTGCTTATTCTGGAGATGTTCAACATGTAAAGATTCAAACTTTATACACATTTCTTATAATTTTAAACATTGAATAATGTAAAAGCAAAACATGAGTAGTTTTACTCATTTCAAACATGCTTAACATGTAAAGATTGAAACATTATGCATGTTTCTTATAATTTTGCACTTTGAGTAATGTAACACCAAAACTTAAGTAGTTTTTCTCATTTCAAACATGCTTAACATGTAAATATACAAACTTTATGCATATTTTTTATAAGTTTGAACTTTGAATAATGCAACACAAAAACTTAAGCAATTTTGCTCATTTCAAACATGTTTAACATGTAAAGATTTAAACTTTACAGACATTTTTTATAATTTTGAACTTTGAATACTGTAACATAAGAACTTAAGTGGTTTTGCTCATTCTTAACATGTTCAACATGTATAGAATCAAACTTTATGCACATTTCTTATAATTTTGAACTTTGAATAATGTAACACTAAAACTTAAGTGTTTTTGCTCATTCTGGAGATGTTCAACATGTAAAGATTCAAACTTTATGGGTGTTTCTTATAATTTTGAATGTTGAATAATGTAAAACCAAAACTTAAGTAGTTTTGTTCATTTTGAACATGTTTAACATGTAAAGATTCAAACTTTATGCTTGTTTCTTATAATTTTAAACATGTTTAACATGGTTTTGCTCATTATTGACATGTTCAACATATAAACATTCAAACTTTATGCACATTTCTTATAATTTTGAACTTTGATTAATGTAACACCAAAACTTAAGTGGTTTTTCTCATTTAGGACATGTTCAACATGTAAAGATTCACACTTTGTGAATTTTTCTTATAATTTTGAACTTTGAACAAAGTAACACTAAAACTTAAGCAATTTTGTTTGTTTTGACCATGTTTAACATTTAAATATTCAAAATTTAAGTGTGTTTCTTATAATTTTGAACTTCAAATAACGTAACACCAAAAATTAAATGATTTTGTTTGTTTCAACCATGTTTAACATGTAAAGATTCACATTTTATGCATATTTCTTATAATTTTGAAATTTGAATAACATAGCATCAAAACATAAGTGGTTTTCCTCATTTCCAATGTATTCAATATGTAAAGATTCAAACTTTATTCATATTTATTATAATTTTAAACTTTGAATAATGTAACATCAAAACTTAAGTAGTTTTGTTCATTTTGGACATGTTCAACATGTAAATATTAAAAAATTATGTTTTTTTTTTTTTTTTAATACTTCTTAACCTTGAATTATGTAACACCAAAACTTGAGCGATTCTACTCATTTTAGACATCTTCAACATGTAAAGATTAAAACTTTACACACTCTTCTTATAATTTTGAACTTTGAATAATGTAACACCAAAATTTAAGTAGTTTTCCTCATTCCAAACATGTTTAACATGTAAATATTCAAACTTTATACATATTTCTTATAATTTTGAACTTTGAATAATGTAACACCAAAACTTAAGTAGTTTTGCTCATTCTGGACATGTTTAACATGTACATATTCAAACTTCATGTGTGTTTTTTATAATTTTGAACTTTGAATAATGTAACACCAAAACTTAAGTGGTTTTACTCTTTTCAGACATGTTTAACATGTAAAGATGCAAACTTTATGCATGTTTCTTATAATTTTGAGCTTTGAATAAGGTAACACCAAAACTCAAGAGGTGTTGCTCCTTTTGAACATGTTCAACATGTAAAGATTCAAAGTCTATACATGTTTCTTACACTTTTGAGCTTTGAATAAACTAATATCAAAACTTAAGTGGTTTTAATTGTTTCAAATATGTTCAACATGTAAAGATTAAATTTTTTTGTGCATATCTTATAATTTTGAGCTTTCAATAATGTAACACCAAAACTTAAGTAGTTTTTCTTGTTTTGAATGTGTTCAACATATAAAGATTCAAAATTTATAAGCATTTTTTATAATTTTGAGCTTTGAATAATGTAACACCAAAACTTAAGTGGTTTTGCTCATCTCGAACGTGTTCAACATGTAAAGATTCAAAAAATTTGCACATTTCTTATAATTTTGAGCTTTAAATAATGTAACACCAAAACTTGAGTGCTTTTGATTGTTTTCAATGTACTCAACATGTAAAGTTTCAAACTTTATTTGCATTTCTTATAATTTTGAGTTTTAAATAACATAACACCAAAACTTAAGTGGCTTTTCTCATTTTCAATGTGTTCAACATGTAAGGATTCAATTTTTTTGTGCATTTATTATAATTTGGAGCTTTGAATAACGCAACACCAAAACTTAAGTAGTTTTTCTTATTTCCAATTTGTTCAATATGTAAAGATTAAAATTTATGTGTGTTTCTTATAATTTTGTGTTTTGAATAATGTAACACCAAAACTTAAGTGGTTTGCTCATTTCAAACATGTTCAACATGTAAATATTCAAACTTTGTGTATGTTTCTTATAATTTTGAGTTTTCAATAATGCAACACCAAAACTTAAGCGGTTTTGCTTGTTTTGAACGTGTTTAACATGTAAAAATTCAAATTTTAAGCATGTTTCTTATAATTTTGAGCTTTGAATAATGTAACACCAAAACTTAAGCAATTTTACTCATTTCAAATGTGTTCAACATGTAAAGATTTAAAATGTACGGTTCTTATAATTTTGAGCTTTGAATAATGTAACATCAAAACTTAAGCAATTTTGCTCATTTTGAACATGTTCAACATATAAAGATTCAAACTTTATGTGTTTTCTTATAATTTTGCATTTTGAATAATGTAACACCAAAATGTTATCACTTTTCTTCATTTTGAACGTGTTCAGCATGTAAAGATTCAATCTTTATGCATGTTTCTTATAATTTTGATATTTGAATACGATAACACAAAAACTTTAGTTGGTTTACTTGTTTTGAATGTGTTCAACATGCAAAGATTCAAATTTTATGTGCATTTGTTATAATTTTGAGCTTTAAATAATGCAATACCAAAACTTTAGTAGTTTTGCTCATTTTGAATGTGTTCAACATGTAAATATTCAAACTTTATGCACATTTCTTATAATTTTAAGCTTTGAATAATGTAACACCAAAACTTAAGTGGTTTTGCTTGTTTTGAACATGTTCAACATGTAAATATTCAAACTTTATGCGCATTTCTTATAATTTTGAGCTTTGAATAGCGTAACACAAAAACTTAAGAGGTTTTCCTCCTTTCAAACACATTCAACATGTAAAAATTAAAACTTTATGCGCGTTTCTTATAATTTTGAGCTTTGAAAAATGTAACACCAAAATTTAAGCAGTTTTACTCATTTCAAACATGTTCAACATGTATAAATTCAAACTTTATGTGTGTTTCTTATAATTTTGATCTTTGAATAATGTAACACCAAAACTTAAGTGGTTTTACTCATTTTAAATGTATTTAACATGTAAAGGTTCAAACTTTATAGACATTACTTATAATTTTTAGCTTTGAATAATGTAACACCAAAACTTAAGTGGTTTTGCTTGTTTACAACATGTTCAACATGTAAATATTCAAATTTTATCTATGTTTCTTATAATTTTGGGATTTGAATAATGTAACATAAAAAATTAAGTGGTTTCGCTCATTTCTAATGTGTTCAACATGTAAAGATTTAAATTGTATGTGCATTTATTATAATTTTGAACTTTAAATAATGCAACACTAAAACTTAGGCATTTTTGCTCATTTTCAATGTGTTCAACATATAAATATTCAAACTTTATGTGCATTTATTATATTTTTGAGCTTTGAATAACATAACAAAATCATAAGTAGTTTTGCTCATTTCCAACATGTTCAACATGTAAAGATGTAAAATTTTTTCATGTTTCTTATAATTTAGAGCTTTGAATAATGTAACACAAAAATTAAGTGGTTTTTATCATTTTGAACGTGCTCAACATGTAAAGATTCAAATAATTTACACATTTCTTATAATTTTGAGCTTTGAAAATGTAACATCAAAACTTAAATGGTTTTGGTCATTTTGAATGTGTTCAACATGAAAAGATTCAAACTTTTTTGTGCATTTCTTATAATTTTGAGCTTTGACTAATATAATAACAAAACTTAAGTGGTTTTGCTTGTTTCAAACATTTTAAACTTTTTGCATGTTTCTTATAATTTTGAGCTTCAAATAATGTAACACCAAAACATAAGTAGTTTTACTTGTTTCAAATGTGTTCAACATGTGAAGATTCAAACTTTTTTGCATGTTTCTTATAATTTAGGGCTCTGTATAATGGAACACCAAAACTTAAGAGGTTTTGCTTGTTTCAAACATGTTCAACATGTAAAGATTCAAAATTTTTATGTGTTTCTTATAATTTTGAGATTTCAATAATGTAACACCAAAATTTAATTATTTTCAGTCGTTTCTAACGTGTTGAACATGTAAAGATTTAAACGTTATGGGCATTTTTATAATTTTGAACTTTGAATAATATAACACCAAAACTTAAGTAGTGTTGCTTATTTTCAACATGTTTAACATGTATAGATTAAAACTTTATGTGTGTTTCTTATAATTTTAAGCTTTGAATAATGTAACATAAAAACTTAAGTGGTTTTTCTCATTTTGAACATGTTTAACATGTAAAGATTCAAAATTTATGCATATTTTTTATAGTTTTGAGCTTTCAATAATGTAACATCAAAACTTAAGTAGTTTTGTTATTTCAAACATGTTCAACATGTAAAAATTGAAATTTTATGCATGTTTATGATAATTTTGAGCTTTGAATAATGTAACACAAAAATTGAAGTGATTTTGCATGTTTCTAATGTATTCAACATGTAAAGATTCAAACTTTATGCATATTTCCTATAATTTTGAGCTTTGAATAACATAACACTAAAAGTTAAGTGGTTTTGCTCATTTCAAATGTGTTTAACATGTAACGATTCAAAGTTTATGTGTGTTTTTAATAATTTTGAGATTTAAATAATGTAACTCCATAACTTTTGTGCTTTTTCTCATTTTGAACATGTTCAACATGTAAAGATTCAAACATTATGTGCATTTGTTATAATTTTTATCTTTGAATAATGCAACACAAAAACTTTAGTGATTTTACTCATTTTTAAATGTGTTAAACATGTAAAGATTCAAAATTTATGTGCATTTATTATAATTTTGAGATTTGAATAATGTAACACCAAAACTTAAGCATTTTTTTCCCATTTTGAATGGGCTCAACAAGTAAAGATTCAAACTCCGTGCCAACTTATTATAATTTTGAGATTTGAATAATGTCACACCAAAACTTAAGTGGTTTTAGTCATTTTGAACATGTTCAACATGTAAATATTTAAAATTTATGTGTTTCTTAAAATTTTGAGCTTTGAATAATTTAACACCAAAACTTAAGTGGTTGTTTATTTCGAACGTGCTCAACATGTAAATATTCAAACTTTATGTGTGTTTCTTATAATTTTGATCTTTGAATAATGTAACACTAAAACTTAAGTGGTATTACTAGTTTTAATTGTGTTCAATATGTAAAGGTTCAAACTTTATACTTATTTCTTATAATTTTGAGCTTTGAAAAATGTAACACTAAAAATTAAGTGGTTTTGCTCATTTTCAATGTGTTTAGCATGTAAAGATTCAAAAAAAATTGTGTGTTTCTTATAATTTTGAGCTTTGAATAATGTAACACCAAAACTTAAATGGTTTTGCTCATTTCCAACGTGTTCAACATGTAAAAATTCAAACTTTATGTGCGTTTATTATAAGTTTGAGTTTTGAAAAATGTAATACTAAAACTTAAGCAGTTTTGCTCATTTCAAACATGTTCAACATATAAAAATTCAAACTTTATGCATGCTTATTATAATTTTGAGATTTGAATAATGTAACATGAAGACATAAGTGGTTTTCTAATTTCTAACATGATCAACATGTAAAAATTCAAACTTTTTGTGAATTTCTTATAATTTAGAGATTTAAATAATGTAACACCAAAACTTAAGTGATTTTGCTTGTTTCATACGTGTTCAACATGTAAAGATTTAAACTTTTTACCTATTTCTTATAATTTTGAGCTTTGAAAATGTAACACCAAAACTTATATGGTTTTGGCCATTTTGAATGTGTTCAACATGTAAAGATTCAAACTTTTTTATGCATTTATTACAATTTTGAGCTTTGAATAACATAACACCAAAATTTAAGCCATTTTCCTCATTTCAAATGTGTTCAACATGTAAAGATTTAAAACTTTTCCACCTTTCTTATAATTTTGAGCCTTGAATAACTTAATAGCAAAACTTAAGTGGTTTTACTTTTGTCCAACATGTAAAAAATTAATCATTATCTGTGTTTCTTATAATTTTAAACTTTGAATAACATAACACTAAAACCTAAGTGGTTTTGTTCATTTTAAACATGTTTACCATGTAAAGATTCAAACTTTATCCACTTTTCTTATAATTTTAAGATTTGAATAACGTAACACCAAATCTTAAGTAGTTTTAGTCATTTCCAGCATGTTCAACATGTAAAAATTAAAACTTTATGCGCATTTATTATAATTTTGAGTTTTGAATAATGTAACACCAAAAAATTTGTGGTTTTGCTCATTTTGAACTTGTTCAACACGTAAGGATTCAAACTTTATGGACATTTCTTATAATTTTGAGCTTTGAATAATGTAACAAAAAAATTAAGTGGTTTTGCTTATGTTGAACATCTTCAACATATAAAGATTCAAACTTTATGCACATTTCTTATAATTTTGAGCTTTGAATAATGTAACACCAAAACTTAAGTTGTTTTGCTCATTTTGAATGTGTTCAACATGTAAAGATTCAAACTTTATGCATGTTTCTTATAATTTTAAATTTTGAATAATGTAACAGCAAAACTTAAGTGGTTTTGCTCATTTTGAATGTATTCAACATGTAAAGATTTAAACTTTAGTCATGTTTCTTATAATTTTGATCTTTGAATAATGTAACACAAAAACTTATGTTTTTTTGCTCTTTTAGAATGTTTTCAACATGTAAAGATTGAAACTTTATATGTGTTTCTTATAATTTTGAGCTTTGAATAATCTAACACCAAAACTTAAGCAATTTTGCCCATTGTCAAAGTGTTCAATATATAAAGATTCAAACTTTATGCATGTTTCTTATAATTTTGAGCTTTGAATAACGTAACATCAAAATTTAAGTGGTTTTTTCTCATTTCCAACATGTTCAACATGTAAAGATTCAAACTTTATGCACATTTATTATAATATTGAGTTTTGAATAATATAACACCAAAATTTGAGTAGTTTTCATGTTTTCAACATGTTTAACATGTAAAGATTCAAACTTTATGCACATTTATTATAATTTTAAGTTTTGAATAATGTAACACCAAAACTTAAGTGGTTTTTCTCATTTCTAATGTGAACATGTAAAGATGCAAATGTTTTGTGCATTTTTTATAATTTAGAGCTTTGAATAATGTAACACCAAGACTTAAGTGTTTTGTTCATTTCAAACGTGTTCAACGTGTAAAGATTCAAACTTTTCAAGGAAATAATTTTGAGTTTTTAAAACATAACACCAAGATTAAATAGTTTTGGTTGTTTCAAACATCTTCAACATGTAAAGATTCAATTTTTTTTTGGTATGTTTCTTGTAATTTTGAGCTTATAATAATGTAACATCAAAACTCAAGTGTTTTTTCTCATTTCCAATGTGTTCAACATGTAAATATTAAAACTTTATTTATGTTTATTATAATTTTGAGCTTTGAATAATGTAACAAAAAATTTAAGTGGTTTTGCTCATGTTTAACATGTTTAACATGTAAAGATTCAAATTTTATGCACATTTATTATAATTTTGAGCTTCAAATAATATAACACCAAAACTTAAGTGGTTTAGCTCATTTCTAACATGTTCAATATGTAAAGATTTAAAATTTATGCATGTTTATTATAATTTTGAGCTTTGAATAATGTAACACTATAATTTAAGCAGTTTTGCTCATTTCAAACATGTTCGACATGTAAAGATTCAAACATTTTTCCCGTTTCATATAAGTTTGAGCTTCCAAAGTGTAAACCAAAAACCTAAATGGTTTTTATCATTTCAAAAGTGTTCAACATGTAAATATTAAAAAAAAATACATGTTTCTCATAATTTTGAGTTGTGAATAACATAACACCAAATCTTAAGCAGTTTTGCTTATTTCATATGTGTTTAACAAGTAAAGATTCAAAAAAATTATGCATTTCTTATAATTTTGAGATTTGAATATCACAACACCAAAAATTAAGCAATTTTACTCATTTCAAATGTGTTCAACATGTAAAGATTAAAACTTCATGCACACTTCTTATAATTTTGAGCTTTGAATAATGTAAGACCAAAACTTAAGTGGTTATGCTCATTTTGAATGTGTTCAACATGTAAATATTCAACATTTATGTATCTTTATTATAACATTGAGCTTTGAATAACAAAACACCAAACTTAAGCAGTATTGCTCATTTTGAATGTGTTCAACATGTAAAGATTCAAATTTTATGCATGTTTCTTATAATTTTGAGCTTTGAATAATATAACACCAAAATTTAAGATATAATAAAAGGAATGAAAAGAGAGAGCATAACACAAATTAAATTAACTCACTGAAGCCATAAACATTCATGAACGTTCTTAACCTAAGCTTGTTTTTACAATCTCATGTCATTGGAATTGGTACACACAACTACAAATGAAATCAATGTAACCCACACTCTACAGGACCATACCATGCCTCCACATTAATAAAGTCCTCCATATTCAAAATGTGGCCACCTAAACCATTCTCAGCATTGAAATTATTTCCACTACCACATCCATATATAGTATCTATGGCAAGCCAATTTCTTGTTGGTAGTGGTGTGAAAGGTGGAAATGCTAAACTCATTCATAGAATCTATCTTATCCATTAAGTTGCAATGCAATTATAGGGGGACAAAAAAATACACAATGCTTCCATACACTTTTATTTGTAAAACAAAAAAATAACACAACTCATAATAAAGGTGATGGGATATATCACTCCTAATAGAAATTAATCCATAAACTTATGCTAACACCTCAAGACAAGACATTCCATGCAAGACAATGATTTCCAAAAAATCCATGCAATCTCAACCCAAAATCCATGCATCACCCCATAATGATGGAAGGGGAAAGTAAAATAATGAGGGGGAGAGGATGGTTAATATTTACTTAGGGTGATGATGGAATGGACTCCCATAATATCCCACCCTTACTCACACCATTCAAACCATGAAAATTCTCCTTAGGATTGTCTATCACCAAATCTCACCTAAGAAATACCCTAATTAACTAAGAAATATTCTTATATGTTCACTTCTCAGAAGTAATGATCAAAATTTAAGATCCAATAGAATATACCCAAAAATGTTTTGAATTTTCCATATCCTTGACATAATATTATAAAAGTCATGAATCATGATTTTTGAGTCTCCCTTAATGATCAAATTATTTATTCCACATTGAAAAACCAACTCAAAACCAAGCACTAAATCTTGTGCCTTAGACTTATTGTTAATACCATCCACCAGTTTTGAGAATATGCCTAAGGATGATCTCAATAAATCCATCAAACACCCCTCCCCTAGGGGTCTTGAATTTATTTTATCTATGCCATCAAAATTTAGCTTAAAGATACCTAGGAGAGGAGGGATCCATATTGAGTGATCTTCCCTTTGCCAAGAAAAGATATGTATGTTTGATCTATTAACAGAGGTATATTTATAATATTTTAATTGTAATTAAATATTATAAATTTTACCTAATATAGGGTTTGGTATGGTTGGTCCGATTGGGAAAAATCCCAATCTTGATTGGAGGACCCCTGATTGTGGAAAACTAAAGTTAGTTTTTGATGTGGCCACAAAAGACAACCTAGGGTTGGGATATGATGGTGTGTTAAAGAACTAATAGGGTCCACCCCTCCTAATTTTTTTATTATAAAGATATATGATTGGAGACAAATAATGTTACATAGGCTCGAGTATTTTTTAAAGGCATTCAATTTTCCCTTTCCAAATGTTGGATAAATTTGGTTGTGGAAGGTGATTCATAAATCATAATCAATGCATTGATCTATGGGAATTTCAAAGCTTGTAAAATTTGAATAATCTTGAATGAATTAAATAGTATGAGAGATTTTTTTACAACATTTAGAGTTTTTTCATACAAATTGTAAAGGTGATTCTATTGTAGATTGGTTTGTAAATAAATGGGTTAATCTCATGGCTACCCAAACTAAGTTTCTACATTTGGGGTCCCCATTTACCTAATGATTTACAAAGACTTATAACCCAATATGAAATGAATGGGGGTATTAAGTATTAATCTCAATTATTTCAAAGTATCCATGCCTGTGTAATAATGTAAATTTCATTTTAGTGAATGCCTCATGTTGAGTAGTGGATCCAATCATGCAAGTTGAAGGATTAATAGTGTTACTTCTTTCTTTAATTCATGAAATTTGTGTAAGATTTATTTATATGACAAGACCTATTTTCTCTCTAGTTCTCTATTTGTGTTTAGTTTGTTTTCAAGTTAGATCCATAGACAAAGGCAAGAGTGTTAAGAATGAGGTCAATATTCATCTAAAGACTCACACAGGTTGAAGGGTGGATTTATCAGAATGGGTGACATGAGATTCATTCCTCCTAGTTTTCAGAGAACATCGATAATTAAATTTAAAACTCATTAGTGCACATGTGGTTGAGAAATATGTAGCGTGTAATGGTGAAGATGGATGAAGTCAAAAAAATAAATTGTAAAAGCTATAAGGAACTATTGGCATCAAATTGTGCACCCTAGGACACTCTATGAAGCTCCTATAATTTTATGAAACATTGAATCATCTCTCAAGTTGTGGGTGAACTTATAAGAGAGATGAATCTCTAGATTATAAGGGCTAGCTCCCTAGATTCTTCTTGAAGTGCACATCACCTAATCTAAAGCTTGTTCATGAGAAAAGGGTTATAAGTTTGCATGAAAAGGAAACTATACTAAAGAGGTGATACACCAAGACACATCTCCACATGACTATCACATTCCTACTAAGCAACAAAGCTTTCCAAGACCAACTCTAGGCATTGAAGAATCCTAGCATAATTGTTTCAATGTGAAGGTAGCATACATAGGACAATCAACAAGATAATCGATCAAGGGGCAGATTTCACACCATAGATTCAATTGCTTACTTGGAGAAGAGCCTAGTAGTATCAACACACTTCACATGACCTGATAAAATCAGAACTCTTGCTTAAACATGAAGGATAAAGAGGGTAAGGATGATGTTATCACTTAGATCCACTATTCATCACTCACATACTTAGACAAGGATGTTCAAAAACCAAAAGTAGACTTGTATTCAATGTTCAAGGACAAAATGCAATGTCATACTAAAAGGGATTCACCATACTAGCTATGGTCTCTCTAAAAGACCAAAATGGCTCACATTTATAGAACTTAAAAGATGAGAGAGAAAGGAGAAGTTAAAGAGGCACAAGGACAAGTGTCCAAAGGTGAAGATCAGTTACAAAGCATAGGATGAAGTGTAATAAAATTCATGAAACTTAATTTCACTTGATCACATCCCAAATTAGCCTCTTCTCTAAATGTGGTGTAGCAAATCTTCTCCATCATTATCTCTTGTGAATTGCCTTCATGATAGGCATTTCTTGATCACTCCAAGGCAAGTGGTGGAAAAATTTCCCATGTTTGAGGAGAAGAGGGAGTTATAAAGATGATTCCATCTACATTGGGAGTTTTCTTCATCATGACATTCTCTTACACAAGTTCATCCTCACCTTGTAACCATGATCACTCTCCAATAGGTTTGTTTTGACACTTGGAACTAGAATATTTATATCTTCCCTAATTGATACATACCAAGGGTCTTGTGGCACGTCTTAGGATACCTCATGTGCTTGGATTCATCAGAAACATCATAAAAATCCACCAAACTTGAGTTTCCATGTTGTTTACTATGACATTTTAGATGCCAATTTAGACAGGCTATAGTTAAAGACCAATAAAGACACTTGTGAGTATTTACAAGGTTTTAAAATTTCATGATGAGTTGTTTTAAGTCCCAAAATACCTCCCAAAGTGATTGGCATCCATTGATTATCTTTAAGACCTAAAAAACATAAGAAAATGTCAAGAAAACCTACTTTATGCTCCACCTATATGGATTATATACAATATAATCCCATGGATTTTACCCTCATGGAGTTTTAAACAACTTATATTTTATAATCATGGTCAAATTCATCCATCTGGAGGCATTTTTAGCTTGATTTCTACCATTGGGTCATAAAATAGGGTTTGAGAGGGTTTTGGAGTGAGTAGCCCTCTTAGCATTTGTTCACGAAGATGGCATTCTATAATTTCCTCAAAATTACACTAAGGGATCTTCAAAGACCTTATCTACCTTATCCAAATGTATCAAGGTCCCATGCAGATAGTCATGGAAGTTATGAGCTTTTCAATTTGACCTTAGAGTCCTTGTGCATTATATGAGGGTTGGAGAGCTTTCAAGCCAAGAATTGGCTTCTTGATGAGTTAATTTGAAAAAAAAACGGTCCATACACTTTTATAATCACCAAATAAACGTTTTCTCATCACTATAATAGCTCATTAAGAGCTAAAGATGAAAACTTACCCTTGTTTGGCATTAGGCCTAAACCTTGTCAATAGGTTTGCCTACCATTTGGGACCCCACCTGAACCTAAAATGGCTTAATTTGAATTTTTATGGATTAAAATATATAATATACCCATTAAATCATTCATTATTCAAGAGGAAATCAAGGATAAGGTCAAAAATGCACATGACCCTCAATGTGGCTTCTAGGCCCAAGGGTTTCTCTCTCACAAGACTGTAACCTTTGTTGTGTAGGGTACCCTATTTTATTAAAAGGCTTATATAAAGTTTTTTTAGGTATTTTTATGTTTCCTACAACTTATAAAACCTTATATTTATCCTTTATTACCTTATGGTCATCAATTTAACCATTTTTCCCCCATACTGTCCCTTCATGCAAGCTAAAATTGCCCCTACTTTGAGACAAAATAGAGAGGGTTTAAACTATTGGAATTGGAAAATTTATCATTGTATAATCTTATTTGACTCATAATGGTAATATTTACCAAATTTAAGCTTCTAAATACTCCATTAGACCACCAAACTCTTCCAATTTGCTAGGTAGACTTTATGAAGGAGACAAACTGTGAAGGTAGGCAGGGGATAAACTGTGTTTGGAGGTTTAATGGGTTTAATTGAGATTTATTAGGATTTTTAAGGATAATTAATTCCTCAAATAATTTATTAAAACCATTTTATATCTATTTAACCTTAAAACACTGTCTTATGCCTTTTGGAGTTATGGACTAGGTCTTTAATTGCTTAAGAGGAGATCATTGTTTAAGCTTCCCTGTAGGTAACCTCTAAGCTTGGTTTACCATAAAAAAATATTTTTATGTTTATAATATCATGTGAGTGTTTCCTCATCATATTTATAATTTTAATTCCAACCCATTGTACCAATTCATCCGTCATCCCAAGATTAGGCAATTACTTGTGTGGATTGAGACAGGCCTGTAGGTGCTGGCTGTAGGTTAGTTTGAGCTTTGTTTGATACTTGGACCATATTTCCATGTTATTAATCCATAATTTTCCTCCTCATTATTTTACCTTACCTATAATCCCTTAAAAACATCAATTCCATGTTTTGGTCCTTATAGGACATCTCTACCTTGATAGGATTGAGACCATGTTCATGCATGCATGTGCATCTTTGGTAAGATTTAGCCCCAGTACATGGTGTATTTAGGCTTGATGTTTGGAATATAATAATGATTCTTTGGTTATATTTGAAGGATTTTCATCTCAAACACTATTAAACCTCCTTGATAGCTCAAGACAAGGTCAAAACTCCATCTTCCAACTCACTGTTTGAAACCCTACTGTAGGTAGTTATTATCAGCCCCCTGTATGGATAGGGGATAGGTTTAAGAGGTCAAAACATAAAATTCACATTTTTCATGAGATTAAAGGTTTTAATTTTTCATATCATACTATATTTTCCCATTCATGCTTGGATTTTCCTTTAAAAAACTCTCAAATGTCAAAAGGTGATCATTTCTTCCATTTCCTATAGACAAAACTAAAAACCATTATTGTATTTATTGGCAATTTTGGAGGTCTCAATGACCACCTTCCTCCTATATTTTTGACCTAAAATTTGTCATATCTATAGTATGTGGATATGGATACTCAATTAATTAATTAGGATCATTGAAAGACTCTTTAGCTATGATAAGCACCATCTCTAAAAACCTTAGAAACCTCTATTTAGTCCATTTATGGACTAAGAGACCAAAACAATAGTCACTCTCTCATGAATTCTCACAATAAATTTTACCCTTATCTATAAAGATCAAACCTCTACAAAGTACACTCCAAGCACCTATAAAGGCTTGAGACCATTGTGAAGGTTGTTTCCCAGTGACGATGATGTCAATAGGGGCCTTCAATGGAGATTTGATTGTAATATGCAGGCAAGAGTAGGAGAGAGTAAAAGTGTACAAGGTTAAGATTCTCCAAACACCTACAATGAATTTGATAGCCTTAAATTGAATAACCCTAATTAACATGTGAAATAAAGTTAATCAACACCTTCAGTGACACCTGTAGGTTGTCATTATCTCAGTGAGGGCTGGCAGTGAGGAAGGGCTACACATTTGAGCATGGCTATGAAATTATATGAGTTGAAAAATAGTTACAAACTTTATAAAAGAATACTCAAGGATCCAAACATATGAGATAACATATCATGCTTCCTTATGATGTGTAAAATTTCTTTTCAAACACCTAAAGCAACTGCAAGTGAAAGTAAGTCAGTTTGGAGCACCTATAAGCCTAGAAGAGGCTTTTCTTAGACATTGATCTTTCCAAAAAAATAATTATTATGGGGATGTATTTAAAAACATTTAAGAACACATACAACATATAAACCCATCGATCCAAAGTAAGAAAACTTGAAATAGGTTCAAAAGGAGACCCCCTCATGGTTGAACATGCATAAAATGCTACATGGAGTATTAACCATTGTTCATAAAGGAGGAGCCACAAAATTTCAAGTTATTTTTATGAAAATTAGGTGAATTTAGATTAAAATCTGCTCCCATAAGCACTCCTCCCAACTCCACCTGTACCGTCCACACCAAGTGCTTGAAGTTGACCCTTCTTTGCTATCTAAGAGAAAATGGGGGAAAATAAGTTGAAGATGATTTTTTTTCATTATTTTCAATCCAAATATGGAAATGACCTATGGGGATGTGAAGAGTCACACCTCCATGTTTTTAACTGCAAGTGCACTTGAGAAGTCTGTACAAGTGCTACAAATGGGCCTATTTTCAAGGGAAACTATCATTTCCTACATATATCTGACTTGTAACTACCACCTAACATGATATAAAATGATTTGACTTTATCCACATTCTCATCCACCTTGGTGACAATTTTTTTTTGAAAAGTCCCTAAAAGTCATTTAATTAAGCTAAAAAGGTGGCCAAATGACCCTTTTAGCACATGAGACCTAAAAAGTGGCTAATTTATGACTTGTAAACACATTTAAACTTATTAAATACCATTTTAAGACATTTAAAATATAAATTGAGCCTTTGACTAAGTTTGAACATGGTTGACCAATGTTGACTTTTGTTGACTAGGTCAGTACAAAGAGGATGGACTTTAATAGGGACCAAAGTGAGATATGTGGGACAATAGGAGACCCCATAGGACATATGAATTTTTTCTCAAAATTTTAAAATAGTAGGGTTTGACCCAAATTTGACTTGGGGTCAAATTTGGTCAATAGGAACTTCATGGTCAACCCAAGACAATCTATGAGAAATAATAATGTCTTTGATGTAGTTCAGGTGATTAGTGGTTCTAATCTATTATCTAATGATGTAGGTTTATTAACCCCTCATCAGGAGCACTTAGACCTTGAAACCCTCATCCATTCTACTAGCATTGAATTTTATGATCATAATCATAGCATCCTAGATGGAATTCTCAAAATTTATTAAAGTCTAGAGTTTTTTGTTGCTCAACTTGGAACAAAGCTACCTCACGGTTGCCTTTTCTTTCCTCATTATGATGTTAAATAAAAGGAATTACAAGATCTTCAAATTGGGACTTCAGTTGGGAAAAATGAAGGTGATAACGTGATCCTAGTGCCTGATGTTGGGGTCATTGAGTTGGAATAAGCAATACTATGTGTTTAATCCTTTTTGTAAATCTCAATGTTTTGCCTCAATTGGGCCTATGTATATTTCCCTATAATTAGTGTATTGGTTTTTTTGTATCAAAAATTTCTATATGATAAATAAAATAAAAGATAATGCTTTTTTATTTTCATTTTATTGGATTGATTCATGTGCATGTTCCTATATTAAGAAAGGGTTTTGTTTTTTCTTAGGTATTTCTTGACTCATTTGTTGTTTTTGATCCTTATAAAAATGTTAACATCTTGATAGTAATTTTGATGGGTCTAAATCAACTTCTCCTTTTTTGGCCCATTGGGGTTATCTCCATGGGTGGTTCTTCATCTATTTTTTTGCTCTAGGAAGTACTCCTAGTTACCTTAGCAAAAAAATATTATAAATTTTAATTATTTATTATTTATAAAAAAATATTTAATTTTTAACATTTAATTTTTTGTATGTAGTATAACCCTTTCTTGGATATTATTTTTAACAACTATTTTTTATTTTCATAATAAAGTCACATACTTTTTAATTTTTTTTAATTTTTATTTTATATTTCATGGGACCGCCTATACCATAAAAATTAAGTGACAAGTGTTTACTTGATGTTAAGTGAGGTGTCTCTAATTAATTATTAATTGTAAGGAAACATTTAAATTAAAATACATATAAATATTTTATATATCCATTATACATTTAAAATAAATTCATGTACATTTTATTTTAAATTTAAATTTTTCTTTTGGTACAATTAGCATCATACATTAGCATGATTTTAAAACAATAAGCTATACATTGATAAAATATGTTTGGTTTATTTTTTTAAACACATTGTTTTGAATCTTGAAAGTATTCATTTTTATTTTTGTTCATTTCCTCCAACTCTTCATTGGTTACATGACTTGGATTTGTAGTCAATACTAATATCTCCTTTTTCTTCCTATTTATATGTCTAACAATTGGAATATTCCATTAATTATAATAATATCTCCCTATTGAGACATTTCATTCATCTTCTTCTTCATTATCTGTAACTTCACCAACTTCATTAGCTTCACTTTCTTTAACTTCATCATCTTCATTTTTATAAAATTCATCATCTTCAAAAGTAACTTCACCAAGTTGATCATCATGATCTCTAACTTCAACAACTCTATAATCTTGAAGAACTTGATCATTATTTGTAGGATCTTCTTCATCACTATATTCATCTTGATAATTTATGTTAACAACATTATTCCTTTCCCATGATGCTCATGTTATAATATTTTTATCATCAACAAGATGTTTCATCCTTTGCTCATAATGCAATACAAACTACCAATTACCTTGCCTCTCTACATCAAGATAGAGGAAGGTCTACATAAACATATTAAAACTAAAGGTTAATACCTTATTTATACCTACATACAAAAATTTTCACATGAAAAATAAGATCTACATATTAAAATGGATGCATGAAAAAAGGATATGACATGCATATGAAAATTTGCACAAATTAATATCTGATCACAATTTCAAGAAAGATTTCCCATCAAGTAATCCTATAGTAAATTCAATTAAATAAAAACCACTTTTACTATCCATTTTGAAGTATTTTTTATCAGTAAAAGGGTACCATGTACACTTAAACAAGATAACTTTAAAAATTATATAATATTGAGTTTTTTATTTATTGTAGCTTGCCAACATAATCTAGTTGCCATTGGACCAAATCATTGTCATTCACACTTGCTCATTTGGCCCATTTTAAATGAAATGTAACTCCTTAATAATAAGTGACCATTCTCTTATCAATATCTTCCACATGGAAACATTTATTGCTTGACCACATTTTAGAACAATTTCTCACCTTCATTATGTCATATCATTGTATTAATAGAATTAAAAAAAATGATTATGCTCTTATATAAAAATAATCTTATGAAACTTACCAAACCTTCACATCCTCACATTATGTGAAAATATTATTTTATGATTATCCTTGTATTTTTGGCATGAGGATTCTAGAAATATGAATTCATCCTTTCAAGAGGAGGTTATTTTGGAAATGGTTTATTATCTTGGGTGGGGGTGTTTATGTGGGTATCATCATTTCTAATCAATCCTTCAACTCTCATGGATAGTATTTTCTTCTTCATATTTTACATTCCACACAACCATTTCTAGAATGTTGAATATTATGAACTTCTCTATGGAATATTTCTTAACATAACTAGCTAATTAAACATGCAAATAAGTAAATTATTTGTTACAAACACACACTAGCCATACATCTTATATGTTTGTTATGAATTTTAATACATACCTAGTTTCACAAATTTTCCTTTTCCAAGAATGTTGTCCTCTAATTGTTTTCTCGCAATTAACATATAAAATGCATGAAATTTGTGTAAATTCATCTCACATATTATGACATGTATAAAAATGATACCTGAGTAATGTTCCCTTCCACTATAGATCCCTATGGATGATCTAACTACTCCATTTAAGGTCTTCATGTACCTCTTTGGCCAAAACATTCACTGTGTGTTAACTACACATACCATTTGAAGATCATCAACCAAATGCACTAATAGATGGGTTTGAGAGTCCATGAAGGAGGTAGGTATTTCCTTTTCTAATTTAAAAATTGTCTACAATACTTATTTTCTCTTGCTCAGTCCTCCAAATATGTATGTTGAATAGCCACATATTTTAAAAATAATGTTAATCATCCAAGTTACTCTAATGTTTGTTCTATAATTAAGTTGCAATTGAAAGAAGAAATAATATTACTCTATAAATTTTAAAATTAGATACAAATCCTTTAGTAGAGTAGGTAAATTATGACAAGATTGTTCCCTTAATTCTAACAAAAATATAGGCTATTTTTTAAAAAGTTAAATATAATTTTTAGAATTAAATCTCTAATTTAAGGCATAAAACATGTGAATTATCTTCAAAATGTGCCAATAATTTTTTTTGAGGCCTATTATGTGTCCATATATGATATATGCATGCTTCATGGATGACCTATAACATATGTTTTGTGAATATATTGTCTTGTTTGATTCACCAAATTAACTTGGTCTTTAGTTAATATCCATGGAGATCCTTCTTCTTTGATAATATATTTATTTGTCCCATTATCTTTTATATTTTCTCTAGAATTTGTACTTATTTTTATTTTCTATAAATTTGATTCCATACAAAAATTACTACATTAGTAAATAGATATGTTCGATCAAAAATATGTCCAACTAATAAACTCTCCCAACATGGGAGACTACATAAAATAGATAGTTTATTTATCCTTAATGACATTTTAACATTTTTGCTATTTTTTTATAATGATGACCAATCTCTCCACCAATGGTTATGAATAACAACATCTAATTATATGCATGAGTTTGTGAAGGCTTGGTACTAATCTCTAGGTGACATTAACTTTGGAGGTTATCTAGTATCAAGTTTTAAATCAAACTTACTGGGTGAACTATCTTTTTATGACATAAATACTCATTGTGCTTCATTGCATTTGAATTTCAAGGAACTCACCAAAATATAATGCTACTTATATTATTATAATTCCATGATATTAACTTTGTAAATGACTTGCAATGGAAAAGACACCTAAGTATAGGAATTATTATAAAATGTCATAATACCTTATTTGGGATTGTATCACCTTTAAATCATTTTTTATATTATGGTACTCTGCATTTGGAAAAACTCACAAAATTATCACATTATTTCCTAAATAGAATACAATCATATGATATGATTTTGAGAATCATCTATGTGTTTTAGAGTTAGCCTATGGTGACCCATATTTCACAAGTAGTGGTTCTCAAGAACCCATCTCTCATGAGTATTAATGTCCCAACTCAACACTATTTACATCTAGGTGATAGTCATAGGGGTGAAGCATTGATAATTCCCAAGAAGTCACCCATCCTAATATTAATCCTAAAACACCACCACATATACAAATTTAAAGAGTTAGGGAGATCCATAATGAATGGTTAATAAGGCAAATAACTTATTGAAGGTTTTAAAAATGGGATCACAAGATAAGTGGGATTGATTATGGATTAAAATCCATGATTAATTATGCTTGAGCTAGAGTAGTAATAGGGTTAGTGACCTCTATATATGTTTGAGTGCTTCACCCCTGTGAGTATTCCCCAAATTCAATGAATGATGAGTGGAGAATTCATACTCATGAGAGATGGGTTATTTTGAACCACTAGTGAAATATGGGTCAACATAGGTTGAATTGAAACTAAATATTTGAATCCCAAAATAATGTCACACAATTTTATATACTATGGAAAATCACCACCTATGCAAAGAATTCAATCTTTTTTGGCATGAATCATAATTGATATAGATAATCCCTAAATTTATTGATATGTTTTGCACCTCCTATTACAAGGAGGGAAGTGTGTTATTTAAATTTTTTTTAGTAGGATAATATTTTATTACTTTAATGATTTATGTGACTCTAATATGAATAAAAATATTAAATAAATTAGATTACATTAAATTTACAATTCACATTTAGATATAATTGCAACTAGCTAAATATAGTAACTTTTTATTTATAGAAACCACTATAAAAATGTAATTAACTTATTTAGGGTCTGTACATGTTTGTGAAATATTATAATAATCAACACTAGTATGAAAATGGTTTGTGAATGCTTGGATCTAGAAATAGAGAGTCTATGCAATCCTAGATGAATCCCTACTCTCTAAACACATGCATAGTGTAACTCTATTTGATGTATTGGTTAATTATCCACTATTCCTTTTGAAATATGTGACTATGTTACCCAATGCACCTATGTATGTTGAATATTTTTTATATTCTGATGTTTTCAAAGATGCATGATTTTTTCTATTTTCCTTCTCTTTGCTTCAAAATCTAGTTGTGTATTGTAAGACAACTTTAAAATAGGACAAAGGGTGAAAGTGAAAATTTGATCTAACCTTATCCAATAGACTATGACTAAGTACTACCTACATATCCAATAATCTGAGAAAGGAATAAAACCACATGTAGTTCTCCCACCGAATTGAGTGAAAAAAATCCTGTGTATGGATTTCAACACTTGAAAACCTATGTCTTAACATTAAAAATGATATATAAACTTAGCTTAGGGATTTTTAATTTGAGATAATTCATATTTGGAAGATTTATAAAATTTATTCTCAATGTCTAGACTGATTTCTAGTGATAACTTTATAGGTTGATAGATTTATAGGTGTATAAATGTTTGTATTTGATTGGATTATTTAGTTTAATATTTGGTTAATTTCCTCTATATTGACATGTGAAATGTGTAGGCTAACCCATATGAGTAATTTGAATTTCAAAATATAGTCTTTAAAGGGTGTGGGGATAATTTGTGCTAAGTGGACAAGTTCATGGTAATATACTTGTCTTAGATGTACAAATTTATCTAAAAAATAGGAATAGTGGCCCAAAGCTATGAGACCATCTGAGAATGATATTATGTTGATTGGATAGAACCTATGAATATCCTATGTAATATTAATGGAAATTTATAAGGGTCTATAACATTTATAATATAAGGTTTATGAATAATGGTTAATAAGAGTCATGTATGTGAGCATAATTAAATAAGGCTAAGGTTTGGTTGAATTACACATTTTCAAGTATGTAATAAAAAATATGTGTGTCTAAAATCCCCCCCATTTTATTATACTAATGGAATATCTAGATTAAAATAATAAAAATTGATGCCTGAGGATAATCGTGATGGGCGTGCTCAAGAATATACTATGTTTCACTTTTCTCCATGCAAAAATGCAATGAAACATGTAAAAATCAGTTTTTGCTTATGATGTAAAATAAAATTAAAAAAATTGAACATATGTTGAATGAAATATAAAGGAATGAATACATTTTTGTGCATGTGAACCAATTTTTTATAATGGATACAATGGATAATGGGATGATCATGTCCCATTGGAAATGCCTGGCTAAGAACATGGTTGATCTGAACATGCCCCAACACTCATTTAAAATAAATAAATATGTAGCAGTTATGTTATGCATAAATTTATCCCCACATAAATCTAATAAATTTGATAAAATAAAATACACTAAGGGTTATAATAAATATGAAAAATTCCCAAGTAATTTATGTGTAATGCATAAGAGTTTGCATAAAATTTATGAATCACCCACATCATACTTATTATATGGTTCAATTTGAGTAACACTTGAGTAATGCATGGGTATAATTTATTTTTGAAATAAATTTGAGTAATGTTGAACAAATAATGACACATGTTTCCATTCTATATGATATTCTCAATAATCCGAGTCATATAATTTGTGCCAATATATCATGATATCTGTAAAGTTGTGAACATATACCATGCATAGGCCCCCATTGTAATAACTTATGCAAATTATATCTTGTAATATGTGTAATAATATGATATAAATGTGTAATATCTCATATTTTTGTGAAATATGTGACATATGTTGCATATATGCCTCTAATTTGAGTCACACTTGTCATAATCTAAGTAAAATATGTACCGTTCTAATGTAATTTGTACCCAAAATCTGAATTTTATATGTTTGTGTATGGCCCCCTTTTTAGGTGGGGAATTAAAATTGTGAATTAATTATCTCAAAATATAGAAGTTAAAGGCATCATGTTATATATAAAACATATAAGCAGTGTAAATCATATAATATCATGTGAAGAATATGTCATCATAGCAAGATTAAATTACCTTAGTATGTATAAAAATGTATCCTAAGCATGAAATTTTCATGTCAATATATATGTATGTATGAGAAATATAGTGAAAAATAATCATAGAAATGAATATCCATAATCTAATTAATAACTATGAAAAAATGTGCATGATATACATCATGGAACCACAAACAAGAATGTGACCGGATGATATATATCATGACACTGACAAGCTCAACAATGTAAAATTTCTTAGCAGATAATAATATATTCATCCACACATAGTCACACAAGATGTAATGGCCATGACACATATAATAAAACACATGCAATAACACTTAAATTCACACAAGGCTTAGGGCCCCACACAATAAACAATTTAATGCCACAAAATCATAATGGAAAATCTAATGTCACACACATAATGGAAAATTTAATGTCACAAAAATATATTATCACACATGAAATAGATAATATAACATCACACACATAATGGACAATTAAATGTCTATAATTAGTGTTAAAAAATGGAAAATAAAATGCCACACAATAAACAAAGTTAAACAAGAACAAGCAAGGATAATCTACACAATCAATGTATGCCATCATCACATATAAAAAGTGCAATATCTAGTGAAATGGTATTATAAATAGTATGAATCAGAGTAAGTCATACATATTTAATGTTAATTAGTGTACTATGATCAATTGAAAATTTAAAGATTGATAAAAATTAAATCAATATTCCCAAAATGAAATAGGCTCCCATTGTAAGAAGGTATCTCCTGGGTCTAGAGATGTTCTGCATCTATGTGTCCATCTAATAAATGAACTATATGTCCTACATCTCACTCATGTATACCATGAAATTCATGTGTATATAAAACTAGATATAAAATGTACTATATATGATAAAACATAAATAAATCATGTAATTAATCAATATGATGCATATATAATTGTTTTTTTATTTTTTTAATATTTTTATTTTTTTGTGTTTTCTAAGTTTTTAGAGCACTGTGCATTGCTAACTAGAGATATGATCAATGGGATGATCATATATAGTAATATGTGTATCTAAGTTAAAATCAAAGATAATATCACGTTGTATGATATTCATCATGGGCATCATCAACTTACATATGCTATGTAACACTATGATTCATAATACTACATGCAGTTTGATGAATATTAGTAGAATGTACTTATGTTTGATGAGGAAAAAGTGGATAAATATGTAACAATAGTCTAAGATGTGTGGATTATATAATGATTCCCATGAGTCCTAAATATATCTTTGATGTAATAGACACAATAATACTAGTCATCTAAGAAAATCCACTATCTTCTTTTGAGTTGTTTAAGTAGAAATAACCTTAATAGGTTGTACACTAGATTGTAGAGGTGGTAGGGGTGGTGGAAGATTAATTTCCCATGGAATAATGAAATTATGACCACAATATTAACATGTGTAGTCATATAAAATTCAAAATTTGGTTACTTGAGTGTGGCTAATGACACCGAATCCATAGGACCTCCTACTTGTTGGCACAACCCTTATAGGATTTTATTTCACTGATTCCCAATCATCCAAAACCTTTTGGACTTAACCCTTATAAACCTAGGCATATCTTTTAGGCCCAGATCCATCCCCCTGGGTCTCATTCCCTCTAGACAATAGTTCCTAACTTGGATAGGAGCATTAAAATTGAGGGTGTCCTATTTTTGGCACTATTGTCCAAGTGCACTTTTGGTTCAAATGGTCATATTATCCTAGATCCTTATCCTAATTCATGTTGGCCTAATGTGAATACATTCAACCCATGATCATTAAATACCCTATAAAATGCCATTCAAATTTCATTTAGAAGGGTTGGCACTCATTTACAAGAGAGAAACCAGAATACAAGCAAGTGCACTCAAGCACTTTTCCCTATTCTCTACATATAACCTTCCAATAATATTCCAAATTTATTCAAACCCTTGCACTAGTACCTATCCATTTGTAGCACACCTAATTTTGCATCTAGTTTCATTTTCATACATAATTGCACCAAGAACTTCAATGGGATAATTACATTAGCTTGATCCCTCCTCAGAGTATTGGTATGTAGGTAGCATGCTGATATGTAGGGTGTGAAGTGTATCCAGTGTATTATTTACACACTAACCCCTTATCTCTCTTTCCCAAATTTCCTTTCAAATTTAAGCGCAAATTACTCCTAGAAGTTTTGAAGATTAAAATAGATGCATAATGAGCTTTGTAGACTTTCAAGCTTTGATATTTCACTAATAGTGTAATAAAGACCTACCAAGAAGAACCTAGAAAACTCAAATCACCTGGACAATAGCATCAAAAAAGGACTACAACACTGAACAGTAGGGTGTCCCACTTTTTATGCTCCTATCGAATTAAAAACAAAGTTTAGGAACCTATTTTTGACACTATCCTAGTCCTATACCTAAATTCCTAGGCCCTATCTCAGACTGGACAACTTAAAATAAGCGAAGTCATATTTTCTCTCATTTATTACTATTTTAAAAAAGGAAAAAAATACAATCTGTTTACATAAATTAGTCACTTAATTATTGCACATTATTAACTAATTTACTTTACTCCATACCTATTTATTAATTAGGAATAAAACTCTATTATTCTAAAAAACAATAAAACGTGTATATACTTCATACATCTGTGTATTTTGTATGGTACTACATCCATCTTGTATATCCAAAGACATCCTAAAAATATGTCAAAGACTTTTGTTCTTGGTATATTTATGAATAATGTCGCAACTAGTATGGGGCCTACATAAAGAGGTATAAAAATTCACCCCAAGGTGTGTTGTCTATGCCCATCAATTACTTTGATTGTATTTGATGTATCCATCAAAATATCTTGGGTATATCCAAGACTAGTAAGGAGTGTCATGATACAAATATTTTCACTTGAACCATTATCTACTACAATACTATGTATAGGATATCGATATACATGGACACAAAAACAATGTCTCATATGAATGATAATCTTTAATAATTTAATATTCCTAAAATGTGATAATTTATCTCTCTATGCATATAGTGTGAAGTGTGCCAATAATCCCATTTAGAGGATGTTCTTCCATAGTTATAGAAGTATAACAAGGAGGATTTTCAATATAAGTCATATTCACCTAAGTTTGATAAATAGTATCTTATGTTGTATGATTAGTGTAGACACTTAGTTTTGGCCACTTTCATGCCTAAACTAGTATTCAGTTTAATTTCTAGCAAATGACACATTTTAAACCTAAAAAATACCTAAATTTCTTAAATTTTTCTATGTAAAATATTTAATTATCTAAAAATATGATGAGGCTAGATTATTTAGCCTATTAACCTATATGTACCAATAACTTAGTTCAATTTTAACCTTAGTCGAATTATGATCTACTAATTTGACACTTTTGGCTTATCATTTAAAATAATTCTCAAAAGTCAAAAAGCACTAAGTAAGATTGATTACTTTGTAAATCTTAATTAGCTTGCCTAAACAAAAATTCTAAATAAAATTAGTAAATTTTATTTACCAATTTTTTTTAATATCCAAATATGAAGTCAAAAGTTTAAAGGAGCTAATAAAGTGATTTATTATTTCTTAAATATTACAAAATTATGAGTCATAACCTCACAAATATTTAAATTGAGTTGTCATGTATCATAAATATCTAAAACTGAGGTGTTAATATTTCAAGAGTGCTCTTACCTAACCCAAGGTTAGACTGACTCAACTTAGGTTAATTTAGATTTAACCAAAGTTAAAATTTAACATAACCTCCTTAGGGTTAGAGTTAGTTCTTTGAGCTATAAATACAAGTGCCCACACCATATGATAATAATATTTTATATGTAAGGTTATTCTTATAGGATATATTTTTGAAACCTTTGAGAGTAGTGTTATAATGCTCAATTTATGCCAATATTCACACCAAGCCACAAGTGATTATTAGAGAGATTCTACCACCATGTAAGAACATTGGTAAAAGACTCAAATCATCATAGGCTAAACACAAATATACTTATGCCAATAAGTAAGCATAAAATTTAACAAAAGAAGTAAGAGATTTGTATTATCTTTATCTCTATTTTGTGATCTTACTTATTATGTTATGCTCTCCCTAGTTCTTAGGCAAGAGTGTTTAGTCCTAGTGCATTATTATGCTTGATTTTTTTCATTTGGACTAATAAGGGACTAATATAGATATTTTTTACTATTCAAACACCTAAGGTACATAATGGCATATCTGATGGGACCACACATCCCATATAGACAAGGAGAATAATATGATAACCTTAGTTTTACTAACAAATGCATTTAATTCTTCAAGTTTAGAGTTTTAATTTTGAAATATGCATCATTTTGTTTTTTGATTAAATGATAGATTCAACTTGTATAATGGTGGCTTTTCCATTCCCATGATTTTTTGAAATATTTATTTGTGTAGAAACAATGGTTTCATAATGGTGGCTTTGACCTATTAAACGGTGGCTTTGCTCTACAGAATTGACAGCTTTATCCCTATTGAATGATGACTTTACCAGGTAAATTTACTCTCTATCTAATTATTTTATAGTTTATTTTAGTTGTTGGCCTAACCTAATTGATATCTTCATCCTAATAAATGGTGGCTTCACCAAAGTTTCTCTTTGTGTTTATGTTTTCAAGAAATCAATGGCTTTACCTTGCTAAATGACAGCTTTGCTTTGTAGTTTTTTAAAACTCAAGATTTCAAAATGGATTGTTATTTACTCACTTGCTTTTTTACTTCTAGGCAAGCAAACCCCTTAACATTTTTCAGAACCCAAGGTGGAGAGGGAAAATATTAAGCATTGCTAAAATATCACATACATTTTTATTTGGTACTTAAAATCCACTTTGTCACATTTATCTTTTAGTTACTTTCAAAGTTTTTAAAAATGAAAATAAGGTCAAGGGGCCAAAATTTCAATCACATAAATTTACTTATATTAAAAGGAACATACATTTTAGTTAGAGCTCTTAAGATTTTTTTTCATTTTATGTTTATTTTTTGTTATTATCTAGATTTCAAAGTTCACTAGGCCAATTTATTTGTTTGTGGCAAATAAGAAACTATTATGTGTATGCTCTCCCCCATCCCCTTTAAGAAATTTGGGAAACCAAAAGTGCTTAGTTTATTTCTTTGTTTATTTGGTCTCGTCAAAAATAATGTCATGTATGCTCTCCCCAATCTTCGAGTGACTTGGGTGACCCAAAAATGACCTCTAAAATCTTTCCATTTTATTGTATTACATTTGAATTATGGGTGGGAGCTCATTTATCCCTCATAATTTCTCTAGGGGTGTATTGACTTGGGGTTTCACCTTACAATTTTTTACTAACCCCACTCCATAGTGGGGTATATAAATTGGGAACATGATATTAGGATTGCCAGGGGGCTGAGTGGCTAGCCTCTCCAATCCTAACAAAAAAATTAGTCAAATATTACTAAACATCAGAGTCTATTAAGCAGTACATGGATGGAGTCATTATGGAAAAGAATAGACCATTGCATAGTATGTTAATAGGTATGAACCCAATGGATGTGATTGTGCCCTTGTGTTAGCCACACTTGGGACTATTTAGTGCATTCAAGATTTATAAATTTTTAGTCAACCCCAATTGTCATGGAATTTCTTGCCAAATGTCGAGTGATCTTCACTCTAAATTTGTGCCACGTACTAATGCTCGAGAGATAGAGGGGGACATAATTTTTTTTACCTGCACTTGTACTTTAATGCTTGAATTAACACTTAATTCCTCACAAGCATTGGTATATCAATGAAAACTTTGAAATAAGCTATACACACCTATGTCATTTTTAAATATAGGATGAACTATTAGAGTTACTTCTATTTTATTTGATTTACATGTGTGTTTTTAAACCAAAACTATTTATTTATTTATCATGTCAAAATAAGTCCAAAACTATCACATTGCTTTCACACCCCTTTAGCCTAAGAAGTGTTACTCCATCTATTTTGTGTCACACTTTTGCCCTAGATTTTTATTCCAAAATTATTTGTGTGTCACTTTTTAAACATGGCATTGTTATAGTGCTCATTTCATCTCAAGCATTTGCATTGGATTTTTGATTCCAAAACCATTGTCATGTCATTTGTTTAAAGGAGTGTTGTTATGCTACCTAAATCATTTAAAATCTCTTTTTGATTTTGAAACTAAGTTACAAACCATTGTTACATCATTATTGTTTTAAATGTGCATTCATGCTGCCTATTTTGGTTTAGCCCTTTTTCCTTAAAACATTTGAGTCTTTTCACATTAAATATGAAACTCAACCTTTCAAAGTGTAAATCATAAACTAATTAGGTTCACACCAAAACCTCATCTAATTTAAGCTTAGGTAGTCTAAATTTTTGTGTTTGGATTGTGTTACTTGAGTTGATTTCATATTTGATCTAAAAGACCCCTTTGTGTAGAACCTAACAGTTGTTATTTGTCTTGTGCCTTCTTTGAGCATATTTTTGGAGTCATGTTATTGCTACATGTCTTTTTTAATGTTTATTGTGTTGAATTTTGTTTGTATTAGTTTCATTATTCTAAAATTCCATTGTGAATCAAATATCGAGTCTTAGTGAGTCAATTATTGAGTGCCATCTGAGAAAAGTGCCTTAGTTTAGTTTATTTTTGAATTTTTATTTGAGTTTTATTTTTGAGTCTATCCTTGTTTTTTGTGCTAACAATTATAACCACCTTTGAGAAAATCATTAAAATATTTTAATCTTAGTTCATAGTTATTCTAATTTGTATAAATAATTTTGTCACTAATTATAACTATCTTTGGGAAAATTAGTACCTTAGCCATATACAATATTTGAGACTTTCTTAATTTTACCACTAATTATAACCATCTTTGGGCAAATTAGTATCATTTTGTTAAACAAGTTTCAAGTTTATTTTGTTTATACCTTTACCTAGTTTAGTTGTTGTAACCTTTTTTTATTATTTTATAGAGTCAAAGGTTCTTTTTTTTAGACCTCATTTTGTTACCTTTACACCCTTTGTTTTTCATGTAACCTATCCATAGATTTGAACATGTCTCATTACACACATAGCGGGACCATGTATAATCTAGACTATAAGAACTTTATGACCAATGAACTTTTTGTTCAAGAGTCGTATGATGATGTAGATTATGAGATGGATACCTATTCATATTATAACATCCCATATGTTTAACAAATACATGACCTTGTAGCACAGCATTTGGTGTCTCTACCTCTTTATCTAGGCCAAGAACCAGAGCTAATGGATTAGTACCTTACTCAAATGATGCTTAAAAATAAACATGTTGGAAGTAAAATGACTGAGAGGGGGGTGGGGTGAATTAGTCTTCAAAAAAAATTGTAACTTTAATTTATCATTCATCAACTATCAAAGGCATATAGTGAACTAACACCACTTCAAGAACTGTTTATATGAGCATGAGATAAGAGAATAACACATAGAACATTTATTTGAGTGGTAAAACATCAAAGAGAAGAATATATATATATATATATATATATATATATATATATATATAAGTAAAATGACTGAGAGGGGGGGTGAATTAGTCTTCAAAAAAATTTGTAACTTTAATTTATCATTCATCAACTATCAAAGGCATATAGTGAACTAACACCACTTCAAGAACCGTTTATATGAGCATGAAATAAGAGAATAACACATAGAACATTTATTTGAGTGGTAAAACATCAAAGATAAGAAAACACACACACACACACACACACACACACACACACACACACACACACACACACACATATGGAATACAATACTATAAGATAAACACCAAATTTAGTAAAGCACCAACTCCACATGGAGTGTCAACCCTAACTAGCTAAACACCAACTCAGCTAGGCTTTAACAAACACCAACTTGCAAGGAAGCACCAACCCTCTAGATGACTCAGAACCAACTCATCCACCTAGTTGATTTTATCAAATTTAGTATAATTTTTTTTTTCAACCAACTTATGATGACCACCTCTTTATCTCTTCACACTCTTAGGCCTCTCTAATTGTCTTCTAGGCATCTTCGCTCACCTAATCCTTTTTTTGACTTGATTAGGTCATATGACCTTGATATTCATATACAATACCCATATTATATATTTATGATAATTTATATTAAAAAATTTATTTTATAAAATACCTAATTTATCTCTTAAAAGTTTTATATCCTTCTCTTCAACTCACTTATTCTCTAATTAGTCAATTAGGCCTATTAGGCCTTGTTCTTATACTAGGTTCTTGGCCATACACCTATTGTTTAGAAATACATACTTTAAAATTTATATTTTCCATAAAATATGTCTTAAGACATACCAAAAATATGAATCAAACATTACAATAGGTTGGTCATAGCATATAGGACCAAAACCTCTTTTAGGCCTTAAGGAGACCTAATTCAATTAGGCCTTCATTAGCACACATTACCCTTTGATCTTCTTAGGGCACTTTAAAAATTCATAAATAGTAGAAAAAATTAATATACAACTCAAATATACCCTTAATAATATTATATTATGTTCATGACACATTTTAGCTCCAACCACCACTTGAAGCATACCATTAGCACTGTTCACAATTAGGCCTGTGCATACCCAAAAAGTCTATCTTAAACTACTAAAGATAAATAAAAAATTAAATTAAAAGAATTGAAAAAATATAAAATATTTAAAAACATAATAACCTTAGGGTCATAAAAAAATTCATTAGATACTTCAACTCGGGGTATAAAGGCTCGAACTCTTCTCTGCAAAATGCTCACTCTGAACTGCCAACTAGTCTCAAAACACAGTCATGGAAACTTGAACTTATGACACCTAAAGAAACAAAATAAAGGAATTATAATGTATTAAAATGATCCTAAAACATACTAAAAACAAAATAAAACAAAAATATCATATCTAATGGCAATTATTAGTCTTGAAGACCAATTTGTTGACCTTTTCTCTCACAGTCCTTATTCAGGCAGTTAAGCCATTTTGGCTTCAATATTTTCAATAATTTAACTAAATAAAATAAATTATAAAAATAATGGATAAGAAATAAAATTAAAAAATATAAAAATTATGTACATTATATGCTTCAACATAGGGTGTAGATTCTCAAACTCATCATTACAACTTGCTTACCCAGAACTGCTAGTTTACTTTAAAATATAGTCATGATGACAATGACCTTCAACACATGTATGAACAATCCTAGAGACTTATGATGCATGTGGATGATCCTATGTGATTATTATAACATTATTATATATAAATATAACATGTTTAAATGGTAATATTGGTCTTGTAGACCAATCTTATGGCCTCATTGTACATAGACCTCACTAAGCTAGACAAGTCAACTTGTGAGCAATTTTTTTCTATATATAATGATATCTAAAAATTATATACAAAATAAAAATGTATTAAAATTATTGAAAAATTCATATATTCACTTGGATTCATAACTATTCCATGATAACACATCCCTAATCATCTTCTCACTTTTGCCTGGATTTCTCACTATTTGCATCATTGGGACTATAAACTGATAAAAAAATACCATGAAAATAAAATAAAAGTCTAAAAATTCTCCATCCAATAATTTTCATACTTTGACTTGGTCAACTCTTACTATTACAACAAATCTCTGATAAATGTGCACTTTTTATAGGGTCTACTCACACACCTGGAAAATCAAACACACATAGAGGTGTCTAGGATAGTTAAATACAATATACAATAGTTTTTATAGTCATTTGAGACCATTATATTATGTTTTGATCAATATATTCAACATCAGGTCCTTATTAAGGTTATAGGAGGGTTTAAACCTATTTTCACTCTTACTAATCATTCATAAAGCATAACCCCTTAATCCAAACACTAATGCTTAGAATTTTGAGATAGGACTCTTAAAAATATACCATGAATATATTAGGTTCTTATTCATAGGTTACACATGCAAATTAATAATTTAAATTCCTTCTTAGGTTGAGAACCCTTCATTTTGTGCACTTGAGAAACCTAAAAGCCACTTTCATGCCTTTTCTTGCAAACCATGACTTAAAATTTTATGAACATGATTAAAAAAATATATCATACCTATGAAAATACTTAATTATCCATAACATCCTTGAAAATATAACCTCATACTCCTTTAGGCCATACTCTCTCTCTCTTTGCTCTATTAGACCTTGACCTACAAACCATATTATGCCTAAAAGTTGATGTTAATGCTTATTTACATGCACTCTCCACATTATTTTCAAACTAAGTCAACCTATTTTATGATAAAACACTAATTTAATCCTTCATAGGACTTGAGAATAGATCATGATGCCTCATTAGGGTAGATAAGTCTAGAAATTGTCTAGGTGCAGACTAAGTCTATAGGTCCTACCCCTATAGGCTCACCCTAAGAATCACATGAGTGATCCAATGTCTCATATATATTTTTAGTAAACCTTAGACAAAATTTCATGCCTATGTGAATTCATTTCATTAATCCATCAGACCCTTTATACAGAAGACTAGACATCTTATACACATACCTTCTCAAGTCACTTATTAGGCTCAAGCACTTGATAATTTTAACAACAAAAACCTTCCATGATGACCTTAACATCAATAATTCAGTCATAATAACATATACCAATCATGTGTTACACTCTTAGAATCATTACAACACTATTAAATATCCTCTCTCATAGCTACATTCTTCAATGACCTCATGAAGACCTTTCTCAAGAACCTTTGACATCAATTCCAAACCTCAACAATAAGAATAATGATTCAAAAATATCCCCTTTTGTTATTGATGGACAAATACAATGAAAATTGATCCTTATTATCTACACACTATGGTCTTTCTCCCTCTTTGACATAAAGGACAAATTGATGTCTGTAACTCTTTGGATCATACTCCTTCCAACCAAAATACTCAACACACGTAATAACTATGAGTTTATGAGTCATAATACAAACTTGCTCCCCCTATATTAATGCATAAATTCTTGCAAAAACTCAAATTTTCTTGTATCTAATAATAATGATTAGATCCCCTTAATTAATTGGCTTCTTCAATGATTTCTATGGGTAGGAACTACACCCAATTGCTATCTTAGGTGTTCAAAAGTTACCTTTGAAAGTGGTTTGGTCAAGATGTCTAGAATTGAATCCTATGTAAAAAATTATTCAAGTCTAACACTTTATTCACTTACCTTCTCTCTTATAAAATGATACCTAATGGTAAAGTGTTTTGTTCTTGAGTACATGACAGGGTTCTTTGAGATGATCTTATAACACTTGTATTGTCATAATAGATAGGGCTAAGACCATCATACTCCACCTTTTAGTATTTTATGGTCTGTCTCATCCATAGGAATTGATTATAATATGAATCTACTACAATATACTCATACTCATAAGTGTATAATGATACTAATGGTTGCTTCTTACTTATCCATGAAACTAGGCACCCACCTAAGAAGAAAACTCCTCCATAGTACTCTTTTTATCATCTATACTTCATGCCTAGTTTGCATCTATGTAGGCTATCAGATTGAACTCTTTGATTCTTCAATACCACAATCCATAATACATAGTCCCCTTAAGATAAAATTAACATGCTTTTTATTTTTTGTAGATGATTTTCCTTTGGATCTACTTGAAACCTTCCTACAAGACCTACTACTTTCATGATGTTAGGTTTAGAGGTAGTGTTATATAAAAAACTTCCAATATTTGATCTATATGACATCTGATAGACCTTTGAAGACTCATATTCCTTGATCAGATTACACCCTATGATCATGGGTGTACATACTACCTTATAATATTCTATCTCAAACTTATTTAACATCTCTCTTTTCAAATTGAGTGATTTATAACCCAAAAAAGAATGATAGTTCTCGCATGGACATCTCAAACTCTTTCTTCATCACCTCTACAAAGTTCTTGGTCATGTTCTCATTATTTATACCAAAGATGATGTCATCCATATATAAAAATACTATCAACTGATGGTCATCTTCTATCTTGATGTATAGATTACTATTTGTAAGTCCTCTTTTAAATTCTTGATCTAATAGATACCTATCCAACCTATCATACCAAGTTTTGGGAGCTTGATTTAGAGCATATAGAGCCTTTTTCAATCTTAAAACATGGTATTTATCATCTAATAGTGATAACCACTTAGGTTTTTCAATGTACACTTCCTCTTATAAATTCACATTCAAAAAGGTAGATTTGACATCTATCTGGTATACTTTGAATTCTTTGAATTTTACATATGCTAGAAACAATCTGATGGCCTCCAATATTGATATTTATGTAAAGGTATCCTCAAATTCTATTCCTTAAAATTTTACATATCCCTTTCATACCAATCTATCCTTGTTCCTAGTGACTTCTCCATCCTCATTCAACTTGTTTCTAAACACCCATTTTGTGCCAATGAAATTCTTATCTTTAGGCCTAGGAACTAGTTACCAAGTCTCATTCTTCTCTATTTGGTCTAACTATTCATTCATATCACATATCCAAAATTTGTCTTTGCTTGATTTTATAATATTCTTATGTTTAATATTAGATAATAGAGAAACATTCTCTTGATTTACATTATTTACCAGTCTTCTCCTTATTTGTATACCTGCATTCTTATTGACCATGATTTGAGATTCAAGGCGATCTCTTTAGATCTATCTTGAGGGTAAATTTGAGTCCTATCTCTCTTCAACTTATTATTCTTCCTCATCAACCTATATAATCTTCTCTTCATTATTGAAGTCTAGATTCTCTAAAGGGTCCTTTGACTATGAGTGTGATTTCCTTGTCTCATCAATCTTCACATTGGTGCATTCCACTATATTTTGTAGCCTCTTGTTATAACATCTATAGGTTGAGATAATTGATGAGTATCCTAAGAATATACCTTCATCATATATGGAATAAAACTTTCCCAATTCTTCATCATCTGTTTTGATGAAACATTTGCTCTGAAATACTCTAAAGTGTTCCACATTGGCAAGTTTGCCCTTTCATAGTTCATAAGGAGTCTTGTTGACATTAGTCTTTATATTTTCTTTATTCAATATTTATACTGTAGTGATTACTACCTCTCTAAAATATCCATTAGATAATATAGACTCACGTATCATAGCTATATCTATCTCTTGAACTATCATATTCTTTCTTTCCACTACCCCAATCTACTGAGGTGTCCTAGCTGCTAAGAATTGTCTCCTTATTCCATGAACCTCAAAAAAGTCATCAAAATCATTAGAACAAAAATATCCTCCTCTATCAGATCTTATTCACTTTATTTCCCATTCTTCTCATTATCAACAAGAGCCTTTATTGCCTTCAACTTGTCAAGAGATTTTGACTTTTCTTTAAAGAAAGCAACCCAAGTCATTTTTGTGTAATCATATATGAGTAACATGAAGTAAATATCTCCTTGAATTATTTGAATTATTTAAGGTTGATAGATATTAGTGTGTATTAACTCCAAGGGTCTTTTATTAGATTACTCCTTGGACTTGAACCTTCTTTTATTCTACTTACCATGTTGACATGTCTTTCAAAGCATGTTTGTAGGTTTGATGATCTTAGGCATGTTCTTCAAAGACTTATTTTTGATAATCTTGACCATATTATGAAAGTTTAGGTGACCTAAAATTATATGAAATATCCAAATTTAATCTATCTTTCTCATGAAGCATATTTCTTTCTTGATCTCATTCAAGATATATAGATTATTCTCAGTCCTCTTAGCATTGGTAATTAGCCTTCCTGATTTAGATCTCCTATTTTACACTGTTTGTCATAAAATATTAGTGTTTCATTAATTAAAAAATTGACTTACACTAAGTATGTTATGTTTCAAACCTTCCAAACACAACACATTTTGTGTCTTAGTCTTCCGAT
This sequence comes from Torreya grandis, assembly GCA_037957365.1. NCBI lineage: Eukaryota > Viridiplantae > Streptophyta > Pinopsida > Cupressales > Taxaceae > Torreya > Torreya grandis. The sequence continues at coordinate 260,129 of JARHVA010002299.1, forward strand.
TGTCCAAACTTAAGACACCTTTGCCAACTATATTGGCAGTTGTATTATCTCCAAACCTCATTGTTCTTGTAACATTATTCTTCAATGAGATGTAATTATTTTTATATCCTATCATGTGGATTGAGAAACCAATATCTATATACCATTTCATGCCTTCATATTAAATGTGAAAGGTAGTCTAAGTTAGCATGGAATCCTTTTTAGTCTCTAGTTCCTCCTTAGAAAATAGTCCATATTAACTCTTGAGCTCAATATGATTAGTCCTAACTTGCTTTGGATTCCATACCAATGTTTAATCATTTTTAGGCATTATAGAGCTTCATATGTATTTTTTATTATTTAGGGCCTTATAACTCTATTAGAGCATAATTTTTCAATGTGTTCGATATTGTGATAGATGTAACAAGCAACATTTTTATAGTTATCTCTTGACTGATTACTCTTTTTCCTATGGTCCTATGATGGTTTATCCTTTATTTCATTGGGATGCTTTATTGGTCTTTTCATGTTGGTACTCTTGACTTATTTTGACTTCTCTCTCTCTCTCTCTCTCTCTCTCTCTCTCTCTCTCTCTCTCTCTCTCTCTCTCTCTCTCTCTCTCTCTCTCTCTCTCTCTCTCTCTCTCTCTCTCTCTCAAACTTGCTTATCTTGTCTATGAACTACTCATGCTCAACCTTGAAGGAATCTAGCTTTATCTTAAATTGATCATACTTAATTTTTTATTATTTAAATTTTGTATTAATACCTTATAACTTATTCTTGAGTTACTTTATAGTATTATTTTTATTCTTAAAATCATCAAGGGCACTTATGATCTCAGCTTCAAGGTCTACTTTAGCTTCTCCTTCTTCACTATCATAGTAGACTTCTTCATCATACATGTTGTCTTCTTCCTTTGATCACTAGACATCTTGTGCTTCTTAAGTTCACATTCAAGATGTTAAATTTACTTCAAAGGACTAGGATCTGATACCAATTATTAGAAGTATAATGACTAAGAAGGGGTGAATTATTCTTCAAAAACTTTTACAACTTTAATTTATCATTCATAAACTATCAAAGCAATATAGTGAACTAACAACACCTCAAGCAATGTTTATATGAGAATGAGCCAAGAGCATAACATATAAAATACTTATTTGAGTGGAAAAACATCAAGGGAAGAAAACCCATTGATATATGCAAATATAATATAATACTATAATACAAACACCAAATTTAGTGAATCACCAACTCTATATAGAGCCCCAACCCCAACTAGATCAACACCAACTCATCTAGGCTTTAGCAAGCACCAACTTGCAAGGAGGTACCAACCCCCCATATGACTCAATAAAAAATAATCCAACTAATTAATTTTATCACCTTAAATTCACCTTGGTGATCAACCAAATAATGATGACCACCTCTTCATATCTTCACATTCTTATCCCTATCAAACTTTCTTATAGGCTTCTTCGCTCAACCAGTCCTCTTCTTGACTTGATTATGTCATATGACCTTGATATTCACATATATTACCCCTATTATATCTTTATGATAGTTTATATAAACCCTTATTATTTTATAAAATACCTAATTTATCTCTTCAAAGTTATATATCCTTTGCTTCAACTCACTCATTCTCTAATTAGTCAATTAGGCCTTGTTCTTATACTAGGTTCTTGCTCCTACACTTCTTAGTCAGACATAGACACTCACCAAATTATATTTTCCATAAAAAAGGACTTATTAAATTAAATAAAAATGATTAAAAAATTATAATAGTTCAATCATATTATATATGACGAAAACCTCTTTTAGGCCTTAAGGAGACCTAATTCAATTAGGCCTTTATTAGTATATGTTACCCTTTGATCTTATTGAAGAACGTTAAAAATTCATACATAAAAATAAAACTTAATATTATACTAAATTAAACACATAATAATCTCATATTAATTCCATGACACATTTTATCTCCAACCACCACTTGAAGCATGCCATTAACATTGTTCACAATTAGGCCTGTGGATACCCAGAAAGTCTATCTTGAACTACTAAAGATAAAACACTAATTTGATAAAAAAAACCATGGAAAAAAATAACATATTAATAAAAATAGTGACCTTTTGGTAATATAAAACCTTATTATATACTTTAAATCAAGGTATACAATCTCAAACTCTTTTTTTCAAAATGCTCACTCTGAACTGCCAACTAGCCTCAAAACATAGTCATGAAAACTTGAAATTATAACACCTAAAAGAACAAAATAAAAGAATTATAATGTATAAAAATTATCCTAAAAATTAATTATAAAAACCTAAAATAAAAATATAATAATATATAATGGCAATTATTGGTCTTGTAGACCAATTTGTTGACCTTTTCTCTCACAATCCTCACTCAACTAGTCAAGCCATTTTGGCTTTAACATTTTCAATACTTTAAATGAATAAAAAATTTATAAAAGAATGGATAGGAAATAAAATTTCCAAATATAAACACCATGTACATTATATGCTTAAAATAAATGCATAAAGTCTCAAACTCATCATTACAACTTGCTTACCTAGAACTGCCAGTTTACCTTAAAGTACAATCATGACGACAATGACCTTCAACACCTATATGATCACTCCTATATATTTATGATGTATGTGGATGATAATGTTTGATAATTATACCATTATTATATATAAATATAACATTGTAAAATGTAAATATTGTTCTTGCATACCAATCTCATGACCTCACTGTACAAATACCTCATTGAGCTAGACAAGTCAACTTGTGAGTAAATTTTGATATATACAATTATATATAGAAATTATATAAAAAATTAACATATATTAAAATTATTTAAAAATTTATCCATGATTATTTATTCATAACTATTCCATGATAACACATCCTTAATCATCTTCTCACTTTTGCCTAGGTTTCTCACTGTTTGCACCATTAGGCCTGTTAACAACATGTTATCTTGGATGATCAATTTAACATGAATTAGGATTATAAACTGGTTATAAAACACCATGGAAATAAAATAAAAGTATAATAATTATCCATACAATGTTTTTTCATAGTTTTACTTGGTCAACTCTAACTGTTATAATAAATCTTTGAGAAATGTGTACTTTCTTATAGGGTCTACTCACACACCTGACAATCAAACACACTTGGAGGTGTTTGGGAGAGTTAATAAAATATAAAATAATTTTTATAGTAATTTTAGACCATTATAATCTATTTTTAACAATATATTCAATATTGGGTCCTTATTAGGGTTCTAGAAGGGTTTAAACCTTTTTACACTCTTAATGATCATTCATAAAGCAATCCAAAAAATAATACTTAGAATTTTGAGATAGGATCATTATAAATATACCATGAATATATTAGGTTCTCATGTAGAGGTTACACATGATAATGATCACTTGAAAGTCCTCGGGTTGAGAACCCTTCATTTTGTGCACTCAAGAGACCTAAAAACCACTTTTCATGCCTTTTATTGCAAACCATGACTTAAAACTTTGTGAAAATGACTAAAAAAACATATAATACCTATTAAAACACTAAATTATCCATAATATCCTTGGAAAAATAAACTCATACCCCATTATGCCATATTATCTCTCTTTTCTCTCTTAGACCTTGACTTGCAAACCATATTAGGCCTAAACGCTGACCTTCATGCTTCTTTCCATGAAATCTCCACCTAATTATAAAAATAAATAAACATATATCATTATAAAATACTAATTTTCATCTTTCATAGGCATTGATAATATATCATGATGCCTTATTAGGCTAGATAGGTCTAACAATGGTCTAGGTGCAGACTAGGTTTATAGGTCCTACCCTTGTAGGCTCACCTTGATACTCACATGAGTGATAATGCCTATTTTACATGATTGATAAACCTCATAAAAAATTTAATTCCTATGTGTATTCATATCACCAAGCCATCATGACCCTTCATGCATAAGACTATACATCCTATGCACATACCTTCTCAAGTCACTTAATAGGCTTAAGCACTTGACAATTTTGACAACAAAGACATTCCATGTTGAAATTCACATTACTCATGAATTCGTAAGAACACATAAGAATCATGTCTTATACTCTCAAAATCATTACAACACCGATCAATATCCTCTCTCATAACCACATTCTTCAATGACCTCATGAATACCTTTCTCAATAACTTTTGACATCAATGACAACATCAATTCCAAACCTCAACAAAAGGAACAATGATTTTACAAAAAAAAAGAAAAAAAAGAGCCATATTACTTTACAATTCCAACATATACAAGCTATGATTTATACATGTTTGAACATCATTTGTTATATAAAAAAGATGAAGTTATTATTAGAGTTGTCAAAGTAGGAGCCATGTTTTTGCTAGACTTCCTACATGAAAGTCTAAGTAGTTTGATTAAAAATCCTAGTAATTCACGTTGAATTCAACTATTTGAATAAGTATCAACTAGTTATAACCAAGATCTAGTCTAAATGCCATAGCAAGACCAAAATACACTTTCAAAATGGAAAGGCCCTATGGATGAATAAATGTGACAAATACAATAAGCATACCAAAATTATCTCAACATATTTCACAATATTAATGCAATGGATATTTATAACATGCTTCTTATTGAGATATCTCTAATAATATGGCAACAAATACATACTTTGGGCTACACAAACCAAAATGTAAACCAATTTATCCAAAGCACATTGGTTGGTGACATATATAATTACCCAATTTCTACATAAGAGACTACTGCTCAAATGGAATTCCTCACTCAAAACATTTCAAATAACATGCAAGTGTTTTCCAATTTAAACCAAAGTGGGTCTAGTTTAATGTTGATCAATACACATCATATTTATCTAGATAATGTCATGAGTGGATTGCAACAATAGGGGATAAGTATGCTTATTTTCAAAAATCAACAAGCAACCTCCACTCCTCAACCAACTACTTTCTCAATTATTCAACATGGGGTAACAAACCAATAACAAACCAACTTACAACTACAAGAAGTATAAAACAATATGCCACCTAAATAGGTGATGACAAATGTTCTCCCACAACAAGCACAAAAATATATACCTTATCAATCACAAATTTTACCCAACTAATAACATGTTTATATTGGTAAAAAAATGTCAATTGGTCAACCATAACAAATTCCAAACCCCCAATAGTTACCTAACCAACAACAAGTGCCTAACCAACATTAAATTCCTATTCAATGGCAAGTGCCACTCCAAAAATAGGTGTTTAACCAACAATAAGGTCCTTATGTATAATAGGTAATAGGTGCTAGACAATAATTAAATTTCACTCAATAGGTATCAACATACAAAAAGGTTATAACTATCAACAACTCCAACAACAGGGATCTAGTAAACAATGTGTTCCTTATATATAACATGGTTTGATAAGTAGGCAATAGGTTCCCTCCCAAACCCAATAAGATAAACACATTTCACAAATCCAAATTTCATTACCACAAGCATAGTTTTCTAGCTAGGGTTATGTAGCCAATCTAAACTAGAGTGTGCTTTAACAATAGTGTATTCCATATTCATAGTATAATCCCAATGCATGGATATACATACCTAGTCATCTAGCCAATTCAACCAATATTATACAATATGATTACCTATGGGCAAGGTAATCAATCAACCATCCATAGCTATGTAAACCTATTCCTAATAGATTAACCCCCAAATAGAAGATCCAAATTATAAAAAATCCTAGAGAAGCCATAATTGCTAATTTCTCACCTTGCCAACCCCTGTTAATTATAATATGTAGATAAATTGCAAATATGGTCCAAGTAATTAATTCCCAAGTCTCTTTTTTTTCCAATAAAACTCTATCCCCTTGGAGGGCTCACTTGGAGGCCTTAGGCTTAAATCTAGCTCCTGCCTCCTTTGGGGCAAATCTAGGGGGTGCTGCGCCCCCGTGTTTCCTAGCTCCACCACGTTAGGCTAAAACCACCTTTGACCATGCAACCTAAACAAAAATAGGCCACTCCATATGATTTATTTTCCTAAGAGTTTCAATATATGAAGGATGCAAATCAAGCTATATAGATTGGAAAAAAATGAAGAAATTCAAATTAGATGAAATATGCCCATATCCATTCAATATGTAGTATCTGCAAATAACATTTTTTCTAGGTTATGAGCCACCTAAATTTGAAAAATAAAAAGGCAAAGGAAACCTCAAAGAGAAACTAAAGGAATTATTTGTCACTTTTCAGCCATTGGCATATAGAAACATATACTTTATATTACTCTTTCTAAGGAGTCTAGTTGGACAAGCTTTAGAATCGTTGTTGAAATTACTGAAGAATTTTGTACCCAACTTTGACGATATTTTAGAGAATTTTGTATAATATTTTTCATATAATATTTAAAATGAGATTACCATTGTGAATTTAGGCTAAACTAAACAAAAAAATGGTGAAATATTTGCTACATACTTACAACATTGGAGAGTAATAGCGAGCTAGTTTAATCATAATCTACCAAATAAATAGTTGGCCATAATATTTACTAGGATCCTACACAATGAGATATTATAACATCTCAAGCTATAAATTACTCATATATTTGAATAAATTATTGATAAAGGAATATAGATTGAGAAAGCCCTTGTCAACAAAGGGATAATCAAGCTATCCTCTTCTAATCAGACCCAGAACTAGAACCAATGCTAGAACCATAATCAAAACTCAATTCAAATACCAAATTTAATGCCACTTCAGATCAACAATAATGAGAGACCTAAACCCTACAACCATAATAATAATGTTGTTGTAAATAGGGTTACTAAATCATGCCATATTCAAATGGTGCAAACATCAGTTGTCTTTTTACCTCCACCCACTCAAAAACAACCTCATCCATACATTTAACCAAGACCTACACAAAACCAACCACCCCAAAATCAAACCCAATTACAAGCCCCTCCTCCAAGGAGAAGACCAACCATTTCTAGACCATTTAGTGACTTTGGTGAGCCTATAAAATTTATGTTTCAAAGATTCGGTTAAGTAAATATGATCTGCTGGATGATATAAAAACTATTTTCTAAAGAGATTCCTTTTCTTGATTGGTAAAATGAACATGAATTTTATGAGTACCATCGTGTCAGATGATATTTTATAAGACATTATATCTAACTCAAGTATTTGATTAAGAATATGTGGGAAAATAAAGAGATAGAAAGAGACACCCATGATCCTATAACCAATCATAGTTTGGGTATCTCCCAAAATCCATCTCCCCAACATAACAATAACAACAACCATTATCAATAATGACCGACGGTAGAGAATTTCACTGCAAAATCAACAACAACAATGCCAACCACAATAACAAAATTAAAATGGTCAAAACCAAGTGCAAAATGATCAAACCAACCAAGGAGGTCATCATGCCATTGTGTATACCTATAATAATTTTGTAGGATAAGTTTTAGGTAATGTTACCACTATCACTATAAATCCTTAGCTAACTACTAACAAACCTAGACCTTCACCCAACATTACCTATTTATCATACAATACCTACCAATATATTCTAAAAATTAGGTTGACAACCAGGCTCCATAACATACAATAATAATCATTACAAGCCTCATTATCAACCCAATTAACTACTAAATCCAATTTCTAAATCAAAGTTGTGTAATCATAACTTGATGAGCTAGGGTCATAATCAAAGGACCACATCCAAATATTACAAGTGAGCCTAATTAGTCATCTATTTCTATCAAAAATAAATCAATTGATAACACTGAGGGGAAGACCTATGATATTGTGGAATAACTAAAGAAGACACCTAGAGACATATCCATCATAGATTTATTACGTACACCTATCATCCACAAAGATATCATGAATGAGTGTTTGAACCAATCTATCATGCTAGATGAAATCACTCCAGACAAATTTTAAACCATGTTAGGACACTTTGCCCCTAGCCAATGTCTCACCTTTGGCCTAAGTGATATGTATTCTCTGGGGACCTCTACATAATAACCCATTATATATTAAGGTTGGTATAATAAGCCATAAAGTTAAATGTGTACATTTAGACAAGGATTCAAGACTCAACATTATGTATTTGAAATTTGTCACACATCTTGGGTATATAATAACCTAGTTGTAGCCAAATACCATCATTATCAAGGCATATGATAATGAAGAAAATGAATCTCAAGGCACTATTAGTTTTTTAGTAGTCATTGGGATTTTGACCCATGACACTTTATGCCATGTGTTAGGCCTAAAAATATCTTACAATCTATTATTGGGATAACCTTGGATCCATAAAATCAAAGCTATACCTTCTACATTGCATCAATATATAAAATTTACACATTCAAGAATAGAAGTGATTATACCAGTTGAAATCTAGTCATATCAGTATTTTAAATTCCTTGAGGTCATGTATAAAATCTATAACTATCAATTTGGTATGAATCCTATGCCCAAATCAAATAAAGAAAGAGCCAAAAAAATAAAAACCATTAAATCAGGCCTAGAAGCTAATTACATTGACCTATATAACTTATCCTCTACCTCAACCATGTCTCCACTAGATATTTATAACCAATTTTATATAACTAACAAAGGTCTTAGAGAATATAATACCCCTAATGCATTCATATTGCCAAATTACCAAAAAATCCTAAAGCTTATGGGAGACCTAATACTAAAAATACTCGTATAGAGTGGGAAAACAAAGTAAAATCTCAACTCAACAAGCCCATTATTTTCAAACCAACCTCTGGCTTAGAATATGAGCCTACAAAAGATGATTCATGGCTTTACACTGATGAGTTAGCTGAATATTACCATAGTTCATTTAGTATCATATTCCTAACTAGATTATGGATCACCTAGCTTATAAATGTAGAGGCCTGGGGATACATCATCAAGGCATGATCGAACCCATCTCAATGATAAATTATAATGGAACCCATGGTATTGGATTTAAATTGCCTAAGAGTGACCTTGCATACCGTATTCATGTTCTAACACCAATGACAAGCATTGATGATGCTGACAGTGTTGCAAAGTCTAATTATAGCATCTATGATGACCTTGATACTATAAATTTGTTTAAACCCCATGCCATTTGCACCTTTAAATGTATTTATCAACCTTCACATTTAACCCTTTACCATCTACAATTGATAGCCTGGGACCAGTAAGAGTCAATAATGCCATTATATGAGTTTTAAAATGATGAGACCATATACGATGTTTTGGGATTAAGGAGTCACATTATCTTTGGAGACCACAAGCAAGAATTTAATATTAGATTGGATCTTGTTTCTTACTTTGGAGAGTGGGTGAATTTACCTAGCCACAAATAAAAATAAAATCAAACATTGAGGTCTGAAAGTGAAAAACTCTTTAAGGCACTTTTTGACTAGGGAAAAAGTAAAGAGAAAGGCAAATCTCTTGGTGAAAACTAGTTTTTTATGCCATTAGATAGGGATGTTCACCCCTCTTCATATGATGCATAGAAAACCTCTATTCCATAACCTATTTATGGATCAGATATCAATACTAAAGAGTGGCAAGCTTTAGCGTAGATTGTTCAAGAGTGCCTTAAGGTATTTGTTTCATGGCCAATACTAGCATTAGGAGATTTTGATTTGTGCTTAGGAGAATTAGACAAGATAGTCCATCTAGAGGACTTTTCCATTACCAATCATTTCAATAATTTACTGACCATTTTAGATGATGGATCTACACTTATTTTGGAAGACACTTCACAGGTGAACACTAGGACTCCAAAAAACCCAAAATGGATTAAATTAGGTGTCCCTCATTGAGGAGGAACATAAAGCTTTTACAACCCTTTTGAGGGAATTTATTTACATAGTTGCAAGGACCTATTTGGACATGCCAAGTTTAGACCTTGACTTGGTTTTACACAATCTTGTCTTACATCTTAATGTCAAGCCTATTACATATAAGTTACGTAAGATGCATCCTCGTATCATTGTGCTAGTCAAGAAAGAATTGGAGAAACTCTTAGACATGGAATGAATCAGACTAATCAACTATTTAGAGTGGATTTCAAATATCATGCCAATGAGAAATAAATTAGAAGGTATAATAATCTGTACTTATTTTAGATATAACAACAAGGCCTTCCTAATTGACATGATAGTCGACTCAATGAACAATTATGAAATGCTTTGTTTAAAAGATGACTTTTCAAGATATAATCATATCAAAATTAAATTAGAAGACTAACACAAGAAAAAATTCACCACTAGGTGGGGAACATTTTGTTATCAAGTGATGCTATTTAGACTTAAGAATGCCATATCCATTTACCAAAGAGTTATGATAGTGATTTTTCATGGCATGATACACAACATTACTGAGGACTATGTCGATGATATCTTGTGTAAATAAAAGACTCATGCTGATCATCTAGCCACACTATGAAGAATGTTTGAGCGACTTTATGATTATAAGATAAATCTTAATCTAAAGAAATATTTATTATACATCTCTTTTGGAAAACTATTAGGTTTCATTATATCTCATAGGGGCATTGAAGTCGACCCAAATAAAGTTTGTGAAATTATAGAAATGCCACTACCATCTACCTTGAAGTAGCTCCATTTTTTACAGAGTAAGATTCAATCTATCAAATGCTTCATCTCATAATTAACCAAAAAATCCCATCCATTTATGCACTTACTGGAGAAAGGTGTTACATTCTCCTAGAATGAAGAGTGTCAAAAATAATTTATTAGATTAAATACTATCTTGCCAACCCACCTGTTTTGTTACCACCAATGCCAAACAAGCCATTAATTATTTACCTATTAATAACTAAGAATTCCCTAGGGTCACTTTTGGCAAAACATGATGATAGGGAAAAGAGCATGTGATGTGTTATCTGAGTTGACCATTGGTTGCATATGAACATAAATATATGCTCATTAAAAAGGCCTATTTAGCAATTATGTTCATAGCCTAAAAGTTACATCATTATATGATGAATAACAAGATTATTATTATTGCCAAAGTAGACCCACTCAAGTATTTACTTTCAAAATTAGATCTATAGGTCTCTATGGCAAAATGGATCGTATTATTAAGTGAGTTTTAAATTTAATATGCCAACTAGAAGTTTATTAAGGGGTAAGTACTTGAAGATCAACTTACAAAATTTCCTCTTCAAGATACTCAACCTCTTACATTTGGGTTTCAAAATGAGGCCATTATGATTGCAAAAGAAGCATATGTACTTCATGAGGCTGAACATTAGAATAATTACTTTAATAGATCATTCATGACTCATGGTTCAAGGGCTAGAATATTATTTATTACACCACAAAGGGATCTCATTCCCAAGTCCTTTTGTATTAGATTTACATGTACCAATAACATGGTCTAGTATAAATCACTTATTGTAGGGCTTCATCAAGTAGTATAATAGAACATTCAACATTTACTGGTATATGGTAATTATTAGTTAATCATCAATCAGGTCAAAAAATAAGACCAAACCAAGGATGAAAATATGGTACCTTATAAATATATGGTAGCTAAGATTACCAACATCCAATTTGAAAGAATACCTCAGGCTAATAACAAAACAACTAATGCCATGATCACTATTGGTTTCATGATCTAAATCATAGATAAAGCAAGGGATTATCAATTTCTTATTGAACATATCTTAGAACCAACACACGAACAATCAAATATCGAGATGTTTTGTGACATTATTGGTCCCACATCTCCCTGGTACTCAAACATATATGCCTATCTTTAAAACCAAACCATGCCTCCCGATTTATCATGTAAAAAAAATCCTTCGCCCATAAAGCCTCTCGATATACCCTACTTAGACCAACTTTGTATTTTAAAATCTATGATGGAACTCTACTTCATTGTTTACCTTCAAAAGAATCCAGATTAACATTGAGGGAAGTCCATGAAAGAGTGGGTAGATACCACATCAATAGGACAATATTATCTAAAAATTTATTTCACGCTAGTTATTATTGGCCAATGATGGAAATAGATACAACTACATATGTGAAGAAATGTGTCAAGTGTCAAAATCATGCTAATCTGATTCATGCTCTAGCTAAGACACTCAAACCATTATCAACACCATGGTCATTCTTAATGTGGGGACTCAACCTCATTGAGAAGATTAATCCTACATCTTCAAATGGATATAAACATATCCTGATTACTACCAAGTATTTCACTAAGTGGTTAAATCCATTCCCCTTACTTATGTCACTTGTAAGCAGATATCCAAGTTCATATTCAACAATCTCATCTACCACTATGGCATCCCCTCTGACATTATATGTAATAATGGTGAACCATTTAAGAAAAAATATGTGAAAGTGTTTTGTTTTTAATACCACATAAGACAACATTTCTTTATTACTTACTATCTATAAGGCAACGACTGATCTGAGGCTTTTAATAAAACTATTCTTAATATTATAAAGAAGATTATCAATGATGCTAGTTATAATTGGCACTTGTATCTATCTAATGCCCTTTAGGCATGTCTTACCACATTCCATACTCCAATAGGAGCTACACCCTATTCACTTGTTTATAAAATTGAATCCATTCTTTATGTTGAGGTTGAGTTGCCTTCTCTCCAAATTTCATTGGAGTACATCATTAATGATGAAGACTACATAGTAGCTCACTTGTAAAATCTATACCTACTTTATGGAAAACACTTGGCCACCTTGAATAGTCTTCAAGATTATTATAACTGACTAAAGGGATAATATAATAGGCACATTAAGCATCATGAATTTGAGTTTGGTGACCTGGTGTGAAAAGAGAATAAAAAAATGTAAATGTTGAAACTAAGAAAAAAGGAAAGTTCTAGGTGAACTAGTTAGAGCCCTATGTAGTTATTTCCAACTATGGTTAGGGAGCATATAGGCTCATTACATTAGAGGGAGATGAACTTGAAGAATTAATAAACATAATTCACCTCAAATGCTTTTAAATTTGAGGGACTCAGATTATTGTCTACAAGGATCATCTAAGTTATTCCACATTATACCTTGTATTTGTACTCTACCCTTACTATTCTACCATACCCTTAACCCTTCACTATCCATTTATTTTTGCCTAAACCTTCTTATCATGTGTGGCCTTGGTTTTGGTTTTTTACTTTAGCCATGTTTAGTGGTTAATGACAGGTTCAGTTCCAATATTTATTTCAAAATTACATGTTTGAATGGTAGTATGTGAGAGTAGTATGATAGTGGTCCTGACACTTGCATCCTTCATTTCTTGTTAGGTTCCTTCCTTTTATTGATAATTAAAACCACCTATGGGTAAATTAGTACCATTGAACCTTTACCATTGTTTCCTAATTATAACCTCCTTTGGAAAAATTAGGAGTAACACCTTTACCATACATTGTCACATCACCTTGCCATTACTATTACCATTTTCTTTGCCATTTTCTTTTATGTAGAACTTGATAGTACTTAATTAGATGCCAATTATGTAGGGAAAAGCACAATGACTTGAGGTCTTGTGGGACTATGTAGGAAACACTTGATTCACATTGAAGTCAACTCAGTTACCCCTTTGTCATACGCTCTCTCCATTTTATGAGTTTGGACTGGGTTGTAACTCATAATTCTATATTGAGTTGATATACCAGAAACACCAAAAACATTGTAAGTAATTTATCACCTTAATGATTGAAGTTATAAATATAGTGACTTGAGGTCCATTCGAACTATGTAGACAATGTTCCATTTACATTGAGGTCAGCTCAGTTGCTCTTTTGCCATGATCTTGCCATTTTACGATCATTTTAAGTTTAAATGCTCTCACCATTTTATGAGTTGGGCCATTTTGTATCTTGTAATTCTTGATTGAGTTGAGATGCCTAGAAAATTCTAATTTTTTAATAGTTTCAAAACCACTAAACATTCGTAAAATTTCTATAAAATTCTAAAAATCACAAAATCATGAAAATTAGCTTAGAATTTCTATGTGAGATATAAAGTTGTCAAAATTTAATTGGATGGAACATCTTGTTTGTTTAGTTTCATTTTTAAACCATCTTGGTATTTTTCCTCCCATTTTTGGGGAACTACATCAACCTGAGGTCCACATAGACTATGCAGGCAATACTTGGATACATGGGGTATCTTAGGTTAACTTGAATACACATTTATTTCTTTTTTGACCACTTATTTACCTTAAGTATTTTGGGACTCCTAATTATTTTACAATTAACTTGTCATTTAGTTTTTCCATTATTATTAGCCTAAGTCATACACTCATCATTTTGTGAGTTCATGTTGTGAGAATTATGTATTCAACTTTGATATATTAATGACCACTTAGATTTTATTACACTCTCAACATTTTGTGAGAAATCATTGCTAATGTTTTTGTTATTTTATGAGTCATTTTAATTTCAAGTTTTAGATGTAGTAGACACCTTGAATTATTGATTCAGTTCATTTATGGATACTTATCTCTTGACTTTTAGTGCAATTTTAGTCTAAACCATAATCTCACAATTGTGTGATTTGTTTGTGTTGATGTTTTCATGTCATCCCCTCTTTTATCACAAACTCACCATTTTAAGAGATATTTCCTATTTTCCTTTACACATTAATCACGTTTTCTTATCATTCATTTTCTTCTATCCCATACCTTGGGAGAACTACATTTGGCCTAAAGTTCACACATAAGTTTGTGTCTATGGAACTATGTAAGTAGTGTCCACTTGCCTAGTGAATCTAGAGTCAACTTGGTTACCCCTTCCTTTTCTTCTATTCCCTCCATTTTGTTTGTGTTGTTGTCTAATATGGCCTAGAGGTAATATTTGTGCCATCTTGTTTATTTTGTTGTTTTCTATAGCCTAAGGGCAACGATATCATCTTGATTATGTCATTGTTTCCCTATATTATAGGGGCAACCTTATGCCTTTTGTTCTTGTGTTGTTTTACCTATGCCATTATTACCTATCTTAAGGGTCACCCTATCACCAAGAGTAACACCTCTATTACACATACACAAACACTTTATTTTTTGTTTGAACTAACATTGTGATTAACCATTCTTTGTGTATTGATGTTTGTTTTGATTAGTTTGTTTTTTTTGGGTGTTTAGAGTATGTTTTCTACACTTTTATTTATTTTGGATTGTTTAATTATTTTGTTTACTTTTTTTATTACATTATTTGTTATTTTTATTTGTACATTTGATTATTTTATCTATCTTTATTTGTATTGTGTTTGTTTGTTTGTTTTTGTTTATTAGTGTTTTGTTAGCATGTTTTATCATTTTATTTGTTTATTGTTATTTTTTTATTGTTTCATCTTTGTTTAGTTGTTTGTTTGATTGTTGTTTTATTTGTTTGTTCGTGTTTTGCTGATTGTTGTTTTTAATTTATTTTTTTATTTTTTATTTTTTATTTTTATTTTATTTATTTATTGGTGTTTTATTGTGTTTTGTTTGTTTTTATTTTGTTAATTTTGTTAGTTTTGTTTATTTGTATAGTGTTTAGTTTATTTGTTTGTGTGTTTATGTTTATATATTTGTTTGTTGTTTGTTTTTATCTTTTTATTTGTTTTGTTATTTATTTTGCCTTTTTTTCCTTGGGTGTCATAAGATTATTACATTTTGTTTATACTTAAGTCTTGATTTGTGAATATTTGTATTTAGTCTTACACTTGATTTATTTATTATACTCACATTTGGGATTTGATTATTCATATTTTATTCCTATGTTGTTTATATTAAAATATAAATTAAGTTTTACATGGTTAAGGTATATATTTGTCATTTTAGTTATCCATAACTATCATGCATAATATCACAAGCTAAAGCAAAATTGTGCACATGGATTCTATTATAATAATGCAATGGTAGTACTTATCCAATATATCAAAAACTAGCCAAATACCCAAACACATACCTGAATCCATGAATAGTAAACAAGAAAAACAAATGATTTATTATGTGTTTATATAGATGAGCATCTTTGAATAAACATCCATATGAATCATACAAAATAATCAGTGACAACCATCATAACATATCATAAACATGACATAAGTAATGAATAAATAGAGCATACATAAGCATAAATATTAAAAATGTTAAACATGCATAATGCTAATCAATGTTAATCAATTCTAAACATGAGATAATAAATATGACATCATATATATATATATATATATATATATATATATATATATATATATATATATATATATATATATATATATATATATATATATATATATATATATATATATATATATATATCAAAGCAATATCATATGCATGTATGTCAGCCTTATAGGACCCAAAAATGAATGTCAATGTATCTTAAATGTCATATACATAAAGGGATATATACATGTCTTGATGGTGTCTCAAAAATACATAAGTATGCTCATATAATGGGTATAATGCCATATACCAAAATAATGCCAAACTATGCCAAAATGCCAAGGTCCCTATGATCAACTCTAGCTATACATGCCCATGGGACTTATAGTTGGGGGAGGAATTGGTTTTACTAGTAGTGGTGGTTGTGGTTTCTAAATAGACTAGCCTGTGGCACTTGAAACATGAGTCCTGGTTTGAGACTGAGCAGATTTTCTCCTTATCCTTTATACATCCTAGATCTTAAAAGTTATAACTTGTTGATCCTTAGGCATGGTAGACTCATAGGATTGAATATAATAATATGCCTCATACTTAGCCTAATGTATCTATAAAATCATCTATTAAAATCTATCCTATGTACTAGCTCCTTAAGCTACATCTTGCTCTCATCTCAGGCTATCCATAATGGCCAATGCTTAATCATGCTCACTATTGGTTTGGTCTCTCTCAATAGAAAGCTAGACTTGTACCTACACCATCCTATCCATATCGACCTTTAGTCAAGTGATATTAGTCTACAACTGAGTCATGTCATCATCCCTCATGTCTAGGGTGCTTTATAATTTTGATAGCTAGTATTGTAATATAACAATCTCTTATCTATGAGCACTGCTCTCTTGTTTAAGCATGCTAGTGTTCATATCTTTTATGGACATACTAGAAGGCCTTTAATAGCCTAGAAATACCTATGTAATTGAAGGCCCTACCTATCATAAGCTAACCTATCCAACTACCACCACTTTTAAGCCTAGATCTAGTATCATCACATTTGGGTCCCCATCATCCCCATCATCTCCATCTCCTCCATCAAAACCATCATCCTCATTACCACTCTCTTGCTAGGTGCTTATACTACCACTAAATGTCTTGGTCTCCATCTCCTTAATGTCCATAGGTACCTGACCCCTTTTTAGAACTAGAGCTATCAGTCTCAAATGGCACAACTGTACCCAATAGTGTATATAAGTTAGATTAACCCTTGTATCTACAACTCCTCTTGCATACGCATAAATAGACCATGGTATGATAATGTATCTTTCCATGGCCTCACTTCTTAGGATTGAAGGAATATCGTAGATAATCTCTTGTGTCACATGTGTGAAGCATCACAGCCCCTCAGGTACATCTTATGTATACCAAATTGTCTAAGTACCTAATCAGGGTGGTACTCCTCTATGAAATGGGATTGCCTCCCAGTCAAAAATAATTTGGTAGTAATGAAGCTAATGTACCATATATACCTAAACCACTATAGCTGATAGGTAAGGTGCAAACTCTAAATAAAGAGTTATGGTGTCAAATCATCAAACATTTGATGATAAAAATGGATGTCTCCTCTGCACCTATGCCTATTAGTTTCATGTTGAGCCAACCATAAGCTAATGGACCTTTAGGATATTAAATCCTACACATCCTAATTGGTCACTCTAAATTGATATGCTCCCAACCCTAGATCATGAAAAGTGTGTAGTCTTTGATACTACATCCATTACAGTATGTTATTAAGTTCAAATCTTTGTATAATTAGTCCCTAGGTAAAATGTGTCAAGTCCTCCAACATTCTCCTAACAATACCACCTAGGCACATATAGAAATATTAATCACTCTTGTCAAGAAGCAATATGCCACTGATAATGACCATGAGAACAACAACCTATTGATCAATAATAATTGGTGGTGATGGTTCTTCATTAGGTAAGTCATCTAGCTAAATATTTGTACTAGTCTTAATTAGGTTTATATCGACCTTCCCCTAGACTATGGGGACACCTTGATATCTACATAGATCATCAAGAACTACCTACTACTATGTTGGTGGTGTCTAAACTAAGCATCCCCCATACATCAATCATTTGAAGATACACTAGGTATAAGTGTGACAATAACCTCCAGAATCATAAAATGAAAGGTGGATGTCTTATTATGCTAATTTTTTACTAACACACTTAGATAAGCTTGATCAACCTAGATGACTAGCATATATGCCACATCATACAAGTCTAACATATATAGGAAGGCAACCATGGCCTCAATCTAAATCTATGGGGTCCATAGATAGTGTGGTCATCTCTCATGATAGGTAAGAACAACCAATCATAATTTCAATAAAAAAAGTTAGCATCATCCTAACTATGTGCCTCTACCTAGAGCCTAAACATATCCTACTGAGCCTAATGAAACCTCTTCCAAAGATTACATCTCTTTTGGCTCCTCAAAATAATTATTTTTGGCTCCCAGAATGAAGTGGCTATTTTATAAATGGAAAAATTATCATTTAGGAAATTTTGCACATTTTAAAGTGAAAGCACCATTTTATTTTTCATGAAAATAATGACTTCACCTAAAAATGGGAAAATTTGCCATTTTGGTTATTTCCACCTTTTTCTAGCATTACTGCCATTTTTGGAAATGGTGACTTCGCTCGAAGTCATCACTTTCTTTGGTGAATCCACCATTTTCCCTACCATAAAATTGATAACTTTGCCAAAATTCAACCTAAAACATATATTACATGCTAATTAATGGCAAGGTTGCGTTTACTTATTGATCCATGTGGTGGCTACATGTGCTTTCTCACTTTCTCTGATACATGTCATCGAGTTCATCTATGGGCCATATTATCTTAATAATTTACACAAAAAATTAGAGCTCTAATTCTCTAAAGGCTAGGGTGAAAATGAATTATTTTTCACCCCAAGGATGAATATATAACCAAAAATTTGAATTTTTACCCCTAGGGCCTATAGTTCAATTTAAATGTTCTAAGAAGTTTTTTTTCATGTTTATGGTCTGTTTTATACACCATTTAATCCTACGTGCCTTATTTTTTGTCTGTATTATAGTTAGATCATCTTTTTGGGTCTCCCCTAAGGCCTAGTTAACAACATGATTTTTTCAATGTATATCCCATGTTTGTTTGAATGTGCATCTTCAAACTCAAATTTAGACTAGAAATATGTTTTTATCCTTTGCTATCTCATCATAAATATGTTTTATAATTTTTTGCATAAGATACCCTTGCCAATTTGCCTCGTTGTAGAAAATTATTTGTTCGATTGATCAATGATATATATCTTTCCTTTCTAGGGCATTCATATTTTAAATAATTCAATATAAATGTGTGAATGATTATAACTTCCTTTGGGCAAATCATTCTATTTGTAACTACTTTAATGATTATAACCACCTATAGACAAATCATTATTTTGGCACCTTATATTAATGATTATAACTGACTTTGGAAAAATCAATGTTTTCCCCACTTTTTATTCTTGATTATAATCACTTTTGGGTAAATAAGTGTTTCTCATTTAACTATTGATGATAATCACCTTTGGGCAAATCAGTATCCATCCCACCACCCTAATGGAGGATCTAACTATGTAATTACTTATAACTACCTTTAGAAAAACTAGTGTCACACCTTTTATTACTAATTATAACCATATTTGGGTAAATTAGTGACTCCATTGACATTAATATTTATAACCACCTTTGGTCAATTTAGTAATCCCACCCCCAGTACCATTAGATCACGTTGTTTTTTTCTTTTCAATGGAATGTTTGATGACTCTATTTTACTGCCTACTCCCTTGAGGGGGCATCAAGGGTTTATCGATCACCTTTTGGGGCATGAATCATTCAGATTAAAAAATTTACATTCTTTGAAAATACATTATTTTATTTGTATCTCGTAATGCCTTCTAAAATAGGGGCAAATTGTAGATACTTAGTTTTGGCCACTTTTATGCTTAAACTAGGATTCTATTTAATTTATAACAAATGACATATTTTAAGCCTAAAAATCACTTGAATTGTGTGAAATTCATCCACATACATGATTTAATTATCTATAAACATGATGGGGCTATCTTATTTTGTGTATTACCTTGTATGCACCAATAACCTAGTTTAGTTTTAACCTTAGTCAAATTACGACCTACTAATTTGACATTGTTTGCCTATCAAGCTATTAATTCATAACATTTAAAACAATTTTCAAAAGCTAAAAAATACTAAGTAAGATTAATTACATTAAAAATCTTAATTAACTTGCCTAAACAAAAATTCTAAATTAAATTAGTTAATTTCATTTACCAAAAAAGGAATTTTTATTCAAATATGAAGTCAAAAAGTTAAAAGAGTTAATAAGTGATTTATCATTTCCTAAATATTTCAAAATTATGAATCATAACCTAAAAAATATATAAAGTGAGTTGTCATGCTGCATAAATATCTAAAACTGAGGTGTCAAGATATAATGAGTGATTTGACCCAACCCAGGGTTAGACTGACTCAACCTAGGTTAATTTATACTCAATCAAAGTTATAATTTAACCTGACCTCCCTAGGTTAGAATTATCTCTTTGAGATATAAATACAAGTACCCAAACCATATGCCAAAAATATTTTGTATGTAAGGTTATTCTGATAAAATACTTTCTTGAAGCTTTTGAGAGTAGTGTTATAATTCCCAATTTATGCCAAGATTCACACCAAGCCACAAGTGACTATTGGAGAGATGCTACTACCATGGAAGAGCATTACTAGAATAATAAAATCATCATAGGCTAGGCATGAACATACTTATTCCAAAAATTAAGCATTAAATTCAACAAAGGAGGTAATAAATTTGTATTATCTTTATCTGTAAATTGTGATCTTTCATATTATGTTATGCTCTCCATAATTCTTAGGCAAGAGTGTTTAATCATAGTAATTTGTTATTATTTATTTTTGTCACTTGTATTAATAAGGGACTAATATAAATATTATTTACTCTTCGAACACCTAAGGTACAATTAGGAAAAGGGTCATTAAATATCTTCAACTTATCATTTCCTTTGTGATTCTTTTGTTTATAAGTTAACATGAAATGTGTTATCATCTATGAAATCATGTATCTTATGTCAAAAACCAATGAATCTATTGGTTGAATGCCATATTCCTTGATGATAATCACAACACTGAGTATTATCAAATCCTTTAACTTAAGTCTTACTCATATCAACCTATTTTTGTGGAGGGAGAGATGTAAGATTGCACTCGAGTAAGTTTTATAATACCTTGTGAAGAGGTTATGGTAAATGTGTAATTTTACTCTTTTTAGTGTTGAAATAACAAGAAAATTATATGGTTATGAAACTATGGTAAATTTTGATTTTTCATCATTTTTATTGTTAGTCATTTTGTATTTGAAAGTTTTCTTACTTGGAAATTTTGCACTACTAGAGAGTTGGACCCATACTTTAACTTATTCATTGCAATACTTTTAATTTATAAATATTTAATCATGTGACATATATCATCAAATGATTGAAATGTATTAATTAAAATAGACTCATGTATAGGTCAAATCAATATTTACTTGAATATATATTTAAATTCCCTATCTATCATTTGACTTGTCATCTTATAGAATATAGTCTTGTAATGGAGCATAAAATAATCGATAAGATCATTGGAACCTTGATTGATTTTTATAACATGATCACAAGACATGTTATCAATAATGTTAATTGAAAAGTGTACAATAAACTAATTAGATAACATGTTGGATGCACATACTTATTGGAAAGGGATATCATAAAACAAATGTAATGTATAATCTTTGCAACTTTTTCAAAACAGCTTAGTCAATAAATTATCACTAGACACATAATCCAAACGTGTTGTGTGAAAGGATAAGATATGTTGTTATGGATCACCCTTACCATTATAAAATGTAATATTAGGTGACACAGAACCTGCTAATATAAGATAGGCTAAAATATCAAGAGATAATGAATTACTTTATAACACTTGAGAATAAGTAGTATGGCCTATTTTGGAAGAATTTTGTTATAACTATGTATTCTTTTTCTAAAGATTAGTAACTATTTATACTAATGTTTGAACATTACAGATAGTAAATTATGTAGTATCAAATGATGTGACATGCTTAGTAGCCTTATTAGGTATGAAATTATGTTGTGTAAGGATATCCATAATAATCTAAGGAAGATTGGGTGTTGATCCCATATGGTGAGTGGGCATCATGTGTAGAATAAAGTGTAAATAGGGGAATAAATTCATGTGTATTAGTCTGAACACCTATTGTGGAATCAATACTTCTAAAAGGTGTATTGGGATCTATGAATAACTCATGTTGTTGTTCCTCAGATGCAAAAACCTTAACATTATTTTTATTTTCATCTCTAGTTACATGCAATAATGCATCATTCAAATGTGTATTGGCCTAAGGTTACCATGAGTAGTATAAGGTTACTCTGTAATAATGCTATCATGAAAGTAATTTTTATTTTTTGATTTTGGAAGGAAAATAAATGTTACCATGAGTGGACATCACATGTTTAAACAAGTGTAAATATGGGATTAAATTCAATATTACTAGTCTCAACACCTATTGTGGAATCAATAACTCTAAATGGTATATTATGATTTTATAATAACTCATGTTGTTGTTCATTATATGTGGAAACCTTTAACATTATTTTTAATTTCATCTCTAGTTACATGTAACAATACATCATGTAATTATGTATTCTAATGAAGATATGTAGTTAATTTTTCTTTATCAAACTCTTCAAATATACCAATAACATTGATTGTTTATTCCATTATGAATAAATTTAAGAAATAAGGTTTAAAATAAACAAAAATTAAATAATGAAATCTAAACTCTAGTAAAACTAAAGGAATTCCCAAGGAGACTAGGGTTTTGATATGCTCTATACAATTATTGGATTTATTAATATGTTTATTGATTTAATGAATTATGTGACCCTAATATTCATAAAATGATTGAATAAATCAGATTACATATAATATACAATTCACATATAGATATGATTACAACTAGCTAAATATAGTAAATTGTTATTTTTAGAAAACACTATAAAAATGATGTATTTATCTTATTTCCAGTATGTGTAGGTTTATGAATGAGTATAGTCATAAAAACAATCTAAATCTAGCTTGTGAATTCTCAGATCTAAAAATAGAGATTTTACATTTGCCTGAATGATTTTGCTCTTATTATACACATGCACAATGTAACCCTTTCAATGTTTTATGGAACTATCCATTGTGTCTTTTACAATCTATGACTACACCATTGTGAATGCATGTAATGAGTATTCTTGTGTATTTTTATGTCTCCAAATCTATACAAATATCTATCTTTGCCTTATCTTTGTTTAAAATCATAGTTGTGCATTGTAAGCTAACTATAAACTAGCTAAAAGGGTGAAAGGGAAGGGTTGAGAGAACCTTAGCCACCCCATTGTGTCTAAGTCATATCTACATATCTAGTACTTTGAGGGGGGAATCAAACTTCATGTATATTTCCAACCTAATTTAGTTACTAAAATCCTATGCAATACTAATATGTTATGTACTCATGTGTATGGATTTTTACACTTGAAAACCTATGACTTGAACTTGTAAATGGTATTTAGACATAACTCATAGATTTATACTTTAAGGTAATTCATATTTGTAATATTTATGCAAGTTTATCTCCATGCACAAAGTGATTTATAGTGATATCTTGATAGGTCGATAGATTTATACATGAGTAAATGCTTAGGCTTGATTTGATTATAAATTTAACTATTTAGGTTATTTCTTTTGAACAAATGCGCAGAATGTGAGAGATGGCCCATATGATCAATTTGAATTTCATAAAACAACCATTCAAGTGTGTGTGGAAAATTTTGATCTAAGTGGATAAGTCCACAGAAGTGGACATGTCTTAGATTTATACATGAGTAAATGCTTAGGCTTGATTTGATTATAAATTTAACTATTTAGGTTATTTCTTTTGAATAAACATGCAGAATGTGAGAGATAACCCATATGATCAATTTTAATTTCATAAAACAACCATTCAAGTGTGTGTGTAAAATTTTGATCTAAGTGGATAAGTCCACATAAATGGACATGTCTTAAAGGCATGTGCCTATCTATAAAATAGGACCATTGACACAAGGCTATGAGATAATTTGAAAATGATACTAAGCTAATTAAGTAGAGACTATAAATGTTCAATGTAATAGTAATGCTAATGTGGAATATCGAGGCATGTTTATAATATAATGGCTTGATGCATGCTAAATAAGAGTCACGTATGCAAAAATAAGCCAAGTAGGTTAAGGTTTGGTAAAATTACACATTGTCAAATGTCTATATCAAATATGAATGTCTATAGGAAAAAAATTAATTAGACATAATATATGACAAATATAACATATCAAATTGTTTTATCTTTTTTAGGATTTATGTGACCATAATATTGTAAAACTGATTGAATATTCAAATTTATTAAGATATAAAATAATCACATAAATATGAATGTAATTGGATAAATTTAGTAACTCATTATTTTTGGAAAACATTAGGAAGATTATGCAATTAGCTTGTTTATGATGGATGTAGGTCTATGATAGTGATTAAATTATCTATAATGAACTAAAATGGGATTGAGAGTATCCATATTTGAAAATAAAAGAGTTGCAATTGATGGGACAAGTCCATGCTTGTATGTTAGAGAATGAAACCATCTAAACTCACTATGATCATTTTGGAACATGTTCTTGGGTTTGATGGGGGTCCATATGTATTTAGATTTATTTAATCAGGTTCTAACTCTATTTTCCTTCTTTTTTGATTCATAACCATAGCTCTTTGTACTTGTTAGGCTGAAATTTTGTCTCACTCAAACACACTTATGAACTAACTGATTTAAGTGAACAAAAGTAGTCAACAAATCATGGGACAATAATTCCCTTATTTTAAAGATTTGATGGTAATCAAAGGGCCAATAAATTTCAAATAATGTAGCATGGGTAGGTTTCCACCAAAGGTTTAATTGATTTCCTCAGGATATTCAAGATTTCATGGTTGGTAGCCTCTAAAAATGAAGTTTTTACAATGTAATGGGTAGATTGTTTCTCATAAACAAAATGTAAAAGAGAGGGAAAGAGTAGGAAATAAAAGAGATTAATCCCTTAATTAAGACAAGTTTTATAATTCCAAAAATTAAATAAGTGTTGGTTGCAATAAAATCACTAAGCATTAAATCTAGCTAATGCAAACACTAAATACCACAATGAGTAAAACTCAAAGGAAAATTATGCGAACATGAAATCTACAACTCTATTCAAAATAAATATAATACATAAGCTTAAAACTATTTGCACATTATGACTAATGTAAGCCTCAAGATAACCAAGATGAACTCTCAGATCTAATTAAAATAGATATTGTATAATCTAATTGTATATCCACTTTCACACCAATAACATCATAAAACTTCTTTGCATAAATTAATTCTCAACTAAAGATATTTGGTAAACCATCAAGACAAAACTAGTAGGAAGGGTAGGTTAAATCCTAGCTCAATCTCAACATAGTTTTATACTCAAATGTGTTGACACTTGTTTTATAATCAAAGCTCAAAAAGCACGTGGGAACAACATATGTAATCCTCGCATGATTTTGATGGTTTTTGGGACCAAATTTTTTGACCCTTACAATGGTAAGCAATGTTTTTATTATAGACATGGCTAACTCATAATGGATATGATCCAAAATCATAACTTAAATGATCTTGATACAAACATTAAATAGAATAAATTATTAGAGCTCAATGTTTTATGATAAAACATCAAGAAAGAATAAATATCTAATCATGGAATAATTTTAGATACAATTTTACAAGATGAAAGTGGGTTTAATATCTAACACACTTTAATCTCAAATGAACAATAAGCACTTTATGATATTAAATTTATTCTACTAACTAATCATTGATCTAAACAAGAAGAGATGACTCATTTTAAACCAATCCCAATGATGGAATAACTAGTCGCTACATTGCTTTGTCCATTCCCATTTTTCCATGTGGATCTTTGAGTTAACAACAAATTATTTTAAATGACAACCTTTTATTAAATGTCAATGTCCAAGAAATAATAGAACAATGTGTTAATCTCATTTTATAAATAGATGCATTTAGTCCTCTTGATGAATCTACTGAAATCCCTATTCTTTGGGTCAACTCTACCTTAGAGCTATGAATAATATTCTTAATTTTAGCCTTTCCCTTCACCCAAATATTTATAAAATATCTAAACATTGACATAGCCATGTTCATTTTCTCTTGTGATTAGTTCACTAGATCTTTGAAAATGTAGATTATTTTCAATTTCATGTGTTTAGAATGCTCAAATCTATGCACTATGGTTACCTACTCTACTATACCTACAATATTTTCCTATAGTTAAATGATGAACTATCACTTGACCATCACTTGGTATTTTCCCTTACCATCAAATTTTGGATCTTTATTTGTATATCTAGATAATCAAAATGTTTATAATTGAAGGGGAAATTTGTGTGTCTACTCTACTACCACTTGTTACATTTTTAGCTCTCCACTGCTTCTCTTTTGCTAAACTTCATGGCTTTTTCCACCAGATCTTACATTGCCACTTGGTAGTTTTTTAGCATTATAGAGTTTTAATCTATATTTTCTCAGTCATTACTAAGTGGTTTCTTCTCAAGTTCTCACATTCTTCATGCTTTGATGAGTCAATACTACTAATGTTCCATGATTTTGGGCTACTGTTGTCAATCCTCTAGGATTTTAGACTTCTAAAATAGTGCCATTTGGAGCAATATTGGTGCCATGGAGGAATATAGATTTAAATAATTGGTTCACTCCTAGGATTATGGGATAATACCTTAATTATTTTGAGATTTTGAGGTGGGGTTAAGTGTCGCACTCTCGGGACCTCAAGATCATTAAAAGACTTAGTCATTTGTTGAAAATATTTAACTATGGAGCTCTCTAGGCTAACTAGATTTTGAAAAGTGGGGGGAGATCAATGGCTTTGAGAGATCTCTATGAACAAAACAAGACAAAGACTTTAGAAATAATCAATACGTTAGTTGATGACATTTATCTAAGCATAAATAAATAAATGCAAAGAAAGTATGTAATGACTTAGTCTATTAGAACCCCATTGGGATTAACCCCAAAAAGGTAATTTTTTAACTTTATTAATATAAACTAAATCATTCTCAAATAAGATAAGATATCTGATCTTTAACTAAATGCATCTTATTTAAATTAATGGTCATGATTCATTTAGATAATGATAAAACTAACAACATTAAGATGTATTACAAAGTTAACCCATCAAAAATTAAATATTTGTTAAATATTATCTCAACCAACTACTAAAGGTTTAAATAATAAATTATACAATAAGAACAACCAACTAATGGTTATTTTAAATGTAATCATAGTACAATACTACAATTTTTTTATATAAGAGTGAATATAGATATATACACTATTCCAAGGAACAAATGAGTATCCATAAACTCACCATTATATAAAATTTAATCATGAGTAAAATTCTCTATTAGTTGACTGTTGGAGGAGAGGGAGATCATCATCAGAGTACTTTTACACATCAACCACATACCATAGATCTACCACACAATCACCCAACTAGGGAATGACCCTCCCTTTACAAATGATGAGATGATAATGATGCAAGTATCGAGAAGTCAACTAGAACCCATGTGTTGTAATATATTCATCACATGCAACATATAATAAATAATTTCATTCTAACATGATATCGTGCATACATGCATATTAATCAAACAAATAAATGATAATGTTTAACTATAAACATTAATTTGGAAAAAGTTTTCATATATTTTAAACATCACATAGATCAATCATTTTTACACACACACTCAATAAAATTTCATTTAATCTATTTATTAATGACTCTAAATTAATGCATGAGAACCTTGTCATTTAATTATTTCCTTAATGTCATTGATACCAAAATTTACTAAATAAATCATTTACAAGATTTTTAAAAAATTTCATATAGATTTTATAACAATACCATAGTATTTAAATACAAAGGAAATAATATGAAATAATCACATGCTATATAATAACAACCTAAAACTTGTCATATTTTTAAAGTTCCAATATAGCCTAATATTTGTTTCAAAATAAGACAATATTACAAGTAAATTAAATACCTACTATATTTATGATAGTTAACTATTTACCAATTTATGTAAATCACCCTTTTTCATAGACATTATAATGAAAGTAAACATAATTTAATAATTTCACATTAAATCCCAAGCTATTAAACAAATACTATAATCATAATGTTGATTTGTTCTAAAGAACAATTAATTTTTTTTTAATTAATTAATAATTAAATCAACCACATTATAAGTAAATAAAATACACATGATTTTCATATATATATATATATATATATAAACTTGTTTGATAAATTGGCAAACTTTAAACATGTGACTGTATGTATATGTGTGTATATATAAACACACACACACATATTACGGTTTGACAGTTAAATAATAGTATATGTGTGTGTGTGTAATATATATAATATAATATAATATAATATAATGTTATAGTATATATATAATATAATGTGTGTAATACACACACACACACACACACACACACACACACACACACCCGTATTTAACTGTCAAACTGTAATATGTGATAGTATATATATAAATAGTCACATATTATAGTGACTATGTGTATATATATACACAAAAAAAATTATGTGTTTGTGTGTATATAATTGTAGTTGATAGTTGAACTTTAATGGGTGACAATGTGTATTAAATTTAAAAGATGAAGTAGTTTGTATGGAAAAATTGAAGGATATGGCTTAGATTGGTATTATTTTTATTAGATTCAAATGAAATTATATATACTGGGCATAAATTATAGTTAAACTCCAAATTAGTTTATGAAATCTTCTATTATTCACAATGATTTGTATGTGGAATTAGGAATGTTTTATGTACACCTTGTGTAACTTAGGTGTGGGTAGATGAATAACGTGATTGTAGAATGTGCATTTTATTTTATGAAAGGATATATATACCAAGTAAACTGATAATGAATTCATGGCAATGTTTAGTTATTTATTATGAACATTTTTTATACTAAAAATTGATTGTGTATTTTTTTTAATTGGATGAAATTTGTAAGTGTTGCTTAGTTTGTAGGAAGACTGGGTAAACGGGTTCAACTGCATAATTGCTTTGTTTTATTGACCAAGTTTGAGCTATGATAAACCATACTCGAGTAGGGTATTTGACTATGTGTTATTGGTTGTTTTATTAAAAAATACCTGAATAGGGTAAAGGAAACTATGGTTTTATATTTGCTCGTATGAACTATATTTAAATTATCAAAACTTAAGTGGTTGATTGGATTTAAATGGTTAAATAGTTTTGATGAATAAAGGAGTAATTGAGTTTTATTACAAAATTTTATTTTCTTCCCCCATCAATAATGCTAATAAATTAATCAAATATGATCAACCTTCTTCCCCCACTCCACCTACTCTTGAGATTAAATTAGATGCCAAGGCCATAGATATATGTCAAATACATTATGAATATGACCATCATGGTAATAAAATTATCAATCTTAAATTAGATGTCGAGTATTATGGTGCTCTTCTCACTTTGCCTAGTGATGAATCCATTCTTGAATTGTTTCATGCTCGAGAACCTCAACTACCTTGACAACATCATAAACCTAGGAATTTCAAAAAGAAAGCCCCTTATTTTAACAACTTCATCACTAAAATTGATCCTAAAGTAAATCCCATCTCCTTTTTACCTAATTCACCATATCATTTACAATATTAAAATGCTATGATTATCTAAGAAACTACTTGAATCAAATATGGTACCCCATCATGCCCTCAACTAATTACAGTCTCTCATGAACTCACACCAACTAAACATGATAACTCCAACTTATTATTCAATAAATATCATTAGAATTTTGATTGGTCCTATTAGGACATGTATGGTATTTATCCTATAATCATAGTACACAACATCATCACTTACCCTAACACCAAACCCATGTAACAAAACCAATGTAAATATCCATTATAAGTTACAACTTTATACCATAAAAAATTCATTAAACTTCTTGATGATAAGTTTATCAAACCTATGGACTATTTTAAATGGGTCTCTAACATTTTCCATATTCATAATAAAGTCACCATGGTCATTCACATTTGTATTATTTTTCATAATGTTAATCTTACTTGTCCTAAGGACAACTTCCCCCTACCATCTATAGATGCCATCATTGATTCCACTAATGGTTATGTAATTTTGTCCCTTATGGATGGTTTATTAGGTTATAATCAAATTTTCATTTCACATGAAGACCAATATAAGAAAAATTTCACCATGGAATGGGGCACCTATTGTTACGTTAAAATGCCCTTCAGTCTCAAATTTTTTTGAGCTACCTATTAATAAGCAATGACCCAAATAATTCAAGATCTTATCCATAAGATCATTGAAACCTATGCGGATGACCTCATTTCCAAGTCTAAAAATTGAAAGACTCATCTCTCTGATCTTTCTATCATATTTGATTGCATCATTAAATATAGAGTTAGACTAAATCCCTAAAAGTGTGTTTTTAGGTCACATCTAGAAAACTATTAGGATTTTTAGTTTCTCTTGGAGGAATTAATGTTGATCTTACCAAGATCAATGTTATTTTCAACATGCCCATCCCTCATTTTATTCCTAATTTTCACACTTACCTTGGTAAACTTGGGGCAATTAGATGGTTCATCCTCAAAATGGATTACTGTATCTATTCTATTAATTCTCTTCTCAAGAAAGGTAATGGCCTTGAATGGATGGATATTTGAAAAAAATAATTTGAAAATATGAAATATTCCTTACTTCACCCACCTACTCTTTATCCCCCTTTTAATGATCATCCATTAATATTATATACCACTTCCACACCCATATCAATTGGGATAATACTTACCTAACAAGATGATATTGGGAGGGATTATGCCATCTATTATGTCAATCGAGGCCTCATCAACTATGATAAATGTTATACAGAAGTATAATGTGAATGCCTTGCCATATATTTTGCTGCCAAAAATCTCTTACATTATATGCTTTATAAAACCACTTATGTTATTTTTCATTTTGATCCACTTCATCACTTCTTATCCAAATCCTTTCTTCTTGGAGATAGAATTAGAAAATGGATGGTCCTTCTAATGGAATTTGATCTCTAAATTATTACATTAAAATATATCAAAGGGTAAATCATTATTGATTAAATTTTCATAGATTTTATACCAGTTACTAATCACCTTCAAGATATTCTTCCCAACAACAATATTCTCTATATTGAAGGTCTTAATCAAGCATATATCTTAAAGATTAATTCCATAAATTCATTTTTGATCTTGAAACAAGTAATATTGAAGACTCCTTTATCTTCCCTAACATTACTCAACCAAAATTAGTTATCGAAGAACTTCTTGAAATTATTGTCGATTTACATAAAGATACTTGGAACCTTCATTTTGATAGTGCCAAATGCCTTCAAAGAGTTAGGTTAGACTATATCCTCACTAGTCCTCTTGGTAAAATTATCCCTTTGGCATTTAGCCTTACATTCAATGTCACTAATAACATGGTGGAATATAAAGCTTTAATCCTAGGCATGATAGTAGCCTTTGATTTAAATATCACATATCTACATGATTTGGGTGTCTCCCAACTCATTTGCCACCAGGTCAAAGCTGATTATCAATATAGAAACAAAAATATCATTTCTTATCATAAAATCATTACCCTTGCCAAATATTTCACTTCTTTTACCATTGGTCCTATCCCTCAAGATCAAAATTCTATTTTTGATTCACTTGCTTCTTCAACATCTCTTTTTCATCCACACCAAGTTCTTATTGATTTCACTTTTCTTATCTAATAATAAGATCCCAATATTCCATTCGACCATAATATTCCCTCATCTAACATATTAAAGTCATCACCATTTGACAAAGCCTATGGTACAAAGGTATTATTTAATTTCTTGAACACCAAACCTATCCTCCAAACATTGATTCCCATGAAAAGACTCACATTCACAAATAAGCTTTCAAGTATGTCTTTCGATAGAACATCATGTATTATCATAATGTTGAAGGTACCTTTCTCCACTATTATGAAATAAGAGGTTCCTCATCTTATTTAATAAGCACATGGGGACATTTACGATGGCCACTTTAGAGGGCATGATATAGCTTGTAAATGCTTATGCATGGGATATTTTTGGCCTACTCTTGAAAAAGATGCCATCAAATCTACTAAAAAGTTTACTCCTTTCTGACTTCATGATGATCTAATTCATTCACATCAAATTGAGATTCAAACCATGGAGTCTCCCTAGCCATTTTATATGTGGGGATTAGATCTCATAGGCAAATTACCTAGATCTCAATATGGGCATATATTTATTATCATAACCACAAAATATTTTACCAAATGGGTCAAGGTTATGACACTCATCAATGTCATTGGTACCACCACTTCCCGATTCATCCTCAATCAAGTCATTTTTCACTTTGGTGTTCCTCATACTATCATTTTAAGTAATGGTGGTAACTTCAAAAATAAAGAAGTTAAACAACTCTATGCTAAATTTAAAATCAATCATAAATTTTTCACACCTACTATCCATAATGCAATGGCCAAGCTGACACCACCAACAAAATTTTTAATAAAATTATCTAAAATACAATTCATAAAACCCACAGAGATTGACATCTTCATCTATATCCCGCTGTTGGGGCCTATCACACTAGCATATGCATTGTTACTAGGGTAATGCCATATTTGCTAGTCTATGGTTCTAAATCAGTCCTCCCATTAGAAGTTAAGATTCCCTCTCTCTGTATCTCTTTTCATGGTATAATACCAAATGAATAATTATGTGAATCTCTCTTTCATTCTCTTGATGTTCTCAATGAATGCCATCTTTATGCCTTACAACACTATCACCAATACAAGGCTCACATTTCCTAAAAACATAAAAAAAGAGTCAAAGTTCACACTTTCAATGTTGGTGATCTTATCCTTAAGCTAGATTATACTCATGAAAAATAAGGAAAATACACCCAAAAATGGTGGGGCCCTTATTTAGTCAAAGATATTCTTGGTCTAAGCACTATTCACCTTCAAACTAATTGAAGGCTATACTTTCAAAGAGCATACCATTACACAATTTTTAAAGAAGTATTTTGCATAAATCATGATTTCTATATTCTATCATTTTAATACTTTTTATAAGATACTTACATGGGTCTCACCCTCTATATTCATTCTCTCTTTCCATAAACCTTAGTCCTTCCTTTTAGTCCTTTGGTTTCCCATTTTATCATGAATTACATTGTAAAAACATGGATAGGACCTGGTATTCCTCATGATTTAATTTTTTCATCATTGTTTTCTTGATTTTAAATACTTTTGGCACCCCCTTGAGTTTGTATTTTATGAGTTACAGTGTAAGACCATGGATAGGACCTGGCCTTCCTCATAGATATCTTATTTTTCATTTACTTTTTACATGATTTTTGCACCCTCGTGGGTTTCTCTTTTATTATTTGAAGTGTAATACCATGGATAGGATATAGCCTTCCTTATAAAATAACCATCTTTAATAAATTTAGTGTTTCTTTTCTAGAATGTGTTTACAATGATTATGAGTTTTTGATCCTTGTTATCAGCTTTTGCTTTTGCTTATTTTGTAAACAAAATTTACAAAAAAACCTATATTATCATGTTTTTTATACTTCATTCTTATGATAATAAATAACACTTAACTATCATCGTATCCCTTTTTCACCCTTTGTCACATTTTTTAAAGATTTGAAGTAATTCAAATTGTTTCATATTTTATTCCTCTTGATTTCCTTTCCTTTCACTCCACATTAGATAAAAAAAGTTTGAAGTCAAGATAAAACTTTAATTTCACCTAGCTTAACAAATACTCTTATACACCATGCTCTCTAAGTTTTCTCTCTTAGCAATCAAGTCCCAAGTATTCAAATGAAAATCATATTTAACACCCATGTTCAGTTTTAAAATTTGTATGGAGGAGGAATAGAAAAAGCCATCAATAAAGTTAAAATCCAAATCATTTGAAAAGGTAATTATATCTAAAATGAAAAATACAAAATTCAAAAGTCAAAATCACATCAAAAAATGTGATTACAAGAATATATCCTATCTCTGATTGAATCTCAAATTCCATAGTTGGCCTCATAATAAAGTCAAGGTCCATTGGCATGTGGTAGGCTAATAGATTAGAATAGGATAATTTAACAAAATATATGGTGCTATTTACTTTTTCATGCAAGTACCCAATATTTTTATTAGATCGATGGATCTATAAGGGGTCTTGAGGAATGGGGAATACATTGTGAGAAGGTAGGTCCTAATTAGCAGTAGATTCACAATCAATTATACTTATCTTGATCCAAATGAGCAAGGAGAGTTACCATACACTTATATTTTTTGCTTTCATTTAATTTTCAACTTGAGGATGTAAACTTGATAGGATGATGTCACTATATGTGCATACTTAATATTTTAATTTGACATTCTACTAATTGTAATCTAAGATGATAAAACCATGCAAGAAATAGAATGCTAGAATTGAACATGGATACAATACTGTGAATTCAATGATTACACTATTCTATCTTTGGAAGCTTCTTTAAAACAATTCTATGCAAGATTGAAAATCACACAATTCACAAATAAAACATAAAACACATAAATAAACTAAATAACATGTTTAGTTATTTAACAAGTTGTATTTTTGATGTAAGACTTATGAAGAGGGACCATCCTCCCTCCAACTCCATATTCAATACTTCCTCTTACAAAAATTAAATGGACTCATAAATGATTGTTGATATTAGTCAAAATGTAATAAAAAATTACTATAGAGAAATTACAATAACAGTTGTCTTACAAAATGTACTTATAATATATTTATCTAATTAATATTTACTACCTTATCAACCCTTTTTTACCTATATATACAACATGGGAGATTATTTTATACAAAACAATATAATTCCAAACTAAGAAACATTCGGCTATAGGATAATAAAAATTGGTTCCTTCTACTAAGGTCATCATTCATGTGAATATTACAATACTACCTTAGGATAAACAAAGTTGTTTCAGTCTTAAACCACATCCTTATTTTACTCCATGGAGTTTATTATCATTTCTATGAGTTGGTTAAGCTAGGAATCAAATTTTGTCCATTCATAGCTTTGGTTATGTAGTGGTTGCAGGATGTGTTCGCATGATGAGATCCCTTTTTTTGTAGGATGGTTTGTGTTATATACCTATTACTTCAAAACATATTTAAAACAAATTATAGAGAAAATCATCTTATAGTAGAAGATAACTATTATATAATTGAATTCAAGACAAATTTCTAACTATTCAAAGACTATGAGAACATAATGATATTTGCAAGATTGTGTTTATTTGAGGATAAAAATTTTATGGGAAAGTAACTCTGAAGCATGATAAGCAAGAAGGATGAGCATGATAAATGAGGATAAAAACATAACATTTATGGGGCTCATCACACCCCCCAACTTAAGATCTTGTTCATTCTTGAGCAACAAACTTGCTCATTTCAATTTCATAAATGATTCTAAAATCCATAGGCTCCATGGCACAACTTGATAGGTGAGCATAAAATCCTTCCATTTTTCATACATCTACAAATTTATGACCTCCTTGGATTCATCCAATGGATTTTTAACCTACCAATCTAGAATAGGATACCAAAATAGATGGGGCTGAGATTTTATGCTCAATAGTTGAGATCCCATTTCACTCTCAAGTAGAATATATCTTGTGACTATTAAATGTTGACTTTAAATTAAAAGGGGAATATGGCTCTTTCATTTTTAGATTGAGAGAGAGATCATTCCATCTTTTTATGAAGGATTATTTTGCTATGGGTCTAATAAAAGTTCTCAATCCCAAGTAGAAATCTTGGGTTGTATCATAATTTTTGGCAAACCAAGCCCTGACTTCCTTCTACAGCATGATGTTATCCCATTCTATCAACACAATCTCAAGTGAAATTGACTCTCTTCTAATAATAAATTGACTTTCCCTTTCCTTTTTTCTATATTCAATCATCTCTTATCCTCTCCTTTGCTCATTTAAAATATATGATGAAAATGCCTTTAAATGGACTCTCTAACATATAGGTTAGGATTCCATTCCCTATCATAAGGCACATCATAGTTGTAAATATAGAACTCACACAATTATGCTTTTTCTTCTTGTGAGCTTTCTTTATATAATTTAAAGAAAGAGAGAGGAGGGATTACTTCATAAGGCATGTCACAGTAAATTCTCATGAATTTAAACTTATGCCATTGTTCCTCAAGATAAATTGAATATACCCTTATAGGAGGCCTATAGTCAATGATCTCTTGAGTAAGACCAGCCATAAATTTAATTTTCTACTGAATTTTGGAGATTGTTTCTTCTTTCAACCTACCCTCTTCTTTCAAATTCTTGTTCTCCTTTGTTAATTCCCTAAAAATTTCATATTGATTATCTATCCATATCATCAATTTAGAAGATACCACAAATGAGGAATTTTACCTGATAACTTGGGTAGTTGTAGGTTTTTCCTATTGTTTTTATATTATAGAAGAAGGCTATAAAACAATGGCTATAGGATGGATTTATGTAGAGGGTTTTAACTGAGAAGCTATTATAAGAAGCGCATTTAGTCCTCCTCCTGATTGATCCTATAGCTTCTTCCTTAATCTCTCTATTTCCTATAGGGCTTGCTTCAAAGTAGGAAATTCAACTTATATGGTAGGTTGATCCATTTGTTCTACCTCTTTCTACATTGGTTATTCTTGAAATTATTTATGATTGTGTTTCACTTGCTTTGTCTCCTTATTTCCTTCTTGAAAACATCATTCTTTGTTAGTCTCTAGGTTATCAAAACTAAATGCCTCAAGTGATTTATGACTGTTGGTAGTTTATTTTTCTCTAGATTCCTCATTAATTTATATAATAGAATAAGTTTTAGTTCTTGGTTTACCTTTCATCTTTCCTCTTAATTTATGGAATTTATGAGGAATAGATGTGACCTTAGCCTTTTTAAGGGAAGGTGGAAGTTCTTAAGATTCCTTGAAGTCAGGTTAGAGGATGAGTTTCCTCTTCCTTATTATAGATTATTTGCTTGTGGAAGCCCTTTCTACAATATTTATCCTTATTGTAAGTTCTTATGTGACTATAAGAATACCTTCTTCTATAGGTTCTTGTGGAACTATAGGAAGGTTTTCTTTTGTAGGTTCTTATGGTGTTGCAAGAAGGTCTTTTTCTATAGTTTCTTGTGGTGTTGTAGGAAGGATTTCTTCTAACATCTATTCTTCTACTTTCATTTTCTATTCTACTTCTGTCTCTTCTTCTTCATTTCCCTCACTATTATTTTCTACATTTCTAGGTATTTAGAGAAAATATTCCCAACTTATATTGGGCCTAGTATTTTGTAAGTAGTCATGAACAATTAGCTGAATTAGATAATGATGAAAGAGAACTTTGGAATTAACTCTTTGAAATGCCTCTACCATTTTTTTGATCATGTTAAGAAAGAAGTTGGGGGAATTTATCTCAATACCATGCTATAAATGATTCATGAATTTGAAGTGAATGCCATGCATCATGGAATATCTCCCCTTGTAGGTGAAATATCTAAATATCAACACAATAGCTCTGGACCATCTTCTTGGTAATGATAATCATGTAGTGCCCTATTTTAAAGTCTCTAAGTTTTCATTTCCTCTAATGAATTTCTACCTCTCTACCTTGGCATAAAACTTTTAATACCATAATTACCCTAATTTTGTAGATCTAGTTACTCTATTGATGATGGTTTTTGTTAGGTTTATTTTTATTCCTCTCACTATTGCCAGGTTGTTATACAATGAGCCAACACTTTCTTCTATAATTCCTTGATCAAGAGTATGCATCCTCTCAAAATATTGGGCCCATCCTACATTCTAAAATAGGACTAGGATGTTTCAGTTACTGGTCATAGGAGAAATATCAAGTGGTTCATATTTAAGCAAGTCCCCTCCCATATTGTAGGATGGAATTTTAGTTGTAGGGTCTATGCTCTTGTAGCAAGGGTTATGCAGCTTTGGGAAGAATGTTTGTGATTTTGATTTGGGAGTGAGGCAATCCATTTGAATTATAGGAAATCCCCCCAATTTAAATGGTCACTTGTCCTTAAGGGATGCAACTGACATGTGTGAATGGCTCATGGTAATGATAAGGGGTAGTGATAGCAACACTTCAATGGTCAAGTCAATCGATAAAGAGAAGATGTATCAAGATGGAATGATAAGGAGAAGATATGGTGCTATGTTAATAGCATTAAGACCCATCATCTTAGTAATAATTAAAACTTATGACATGAAACAAATATAAGATAATACCTTAGTACTTATATGAATACCTTTCATTAATGCATAAATGATGAGTCAAAGTGGAAGATGTGAGGTGTACTGGCATGTTTTGTCCTTTGATTGGAATAAAAAATGTTTTTTGAGAATGTAATGTATGATGGAGTGATAAAAATTCATTTGACAATGAGAAATGTTTCCCATGATAAAAGAAGTATCCTGCAACAATAATAAATATCCTGTAGTAGCAAGAATTTCATCTTGTAGCAAAGAGGAAAGTGTTTTTTTGCTCCAAAATAATGAATCTACAAGCAAAAACATATGAAAATAAAAAATTTATTATTGTAGTGATTTTTTTTATTTTTATTTTTATAACGAATGTTGATCAGTGAGTGACCTAATTTTTGATACAACATCTATCAACAACACTCGAAGGTTTTCATTACTATTTTTATTTATTTATTTTAGATTTTATGGTCCCAACTCAATTGGAATTATATAAGTTTAGGAGGTAGATTTTATTTATCCTAAACCAAGCCATTATGAATGGATTTTTCTTGGCTGTACGAAGCTTTAATGCTCTTGGAAAATATTACAGAAGGGTTGACAAAAATACCCTTTGGTTGTAGAAACAAATTGATTTGTTTCATGAAGAAGAGATAGATGTTGTTATTTAATAAGTTTAAGAGTGAAAGTTTTCTTGAAAAATGGTTTCATGTCTAGCTTAAGCCTATGGCCATTAATAAGTAGTTGAAATTGAATAGAGTCAATGGTCATGCATTTTATAGCTCTATTGTTAAAAACTTGCTCAATCTCATAAGGCCCAAGCCATATAGATTGAAGCTTAACTTTAAAATCCTTGTATTTAGAGTCAAAAAGGAGTTCCCAATCACTAGGTTGAAAATTATTAGTCTTAATGTTCCTATCATGCCAACCCATGTATTTTATTTGCACTATTTCAGTGTGATGAAGTGCTTCTTTTATTAGTTTATCAAGTATATTCAACTGCATGATCTTGTCTTATTGAGCTTGGAAAAGATCCAAACCCAAATCAAGTGTTGTCCTTAATGTTTTATGCTCAAACTCAATGGAAAAAACAAGATTCTTACCATAAAATAGTTCATATGAAGTGAAACTAGTTGTATTTTTTAAGGTGATTCTATAAACCCAAACTGCTTCCAAAAGACAAGTTGACCAATATTTTCTATGCAGGCTGACAGTATTAGTGAGGATATTTTCCAATTCCTTGTTTGTAACTTCTACTTAAACATTTGAATGAGGATGGTAAGGGGTAGAATTTTTGTGTCTGATTTCATATTCTTTTACCAAAGTGACTGTGAGGTCTAATGTGAACTATGGTCCTTATTCTATGACTATTTCTCTTGGTACACTATAGTGGGTGAGGATTTTTTCATACAATAACTCAACTAATTTCTCATCTCAATCATATGTTAAGGCCTTGAACTTAGCCCATTTTATGACATAATCAATGCATACTTGTATATATTCCTTTTTGTTGGATTTAGGATCAATGGTACATACAAAATCTAGTCCCCATTTGTCAAAAGGTTCCAAAACTATTTGTGGCTATAATGGAATTACATAAGAGTGAGTGGGTTTCCCCATATGCTAACATTGATCACATCTATAGGTATACATCATGGTATATTTATGCAAATAAGGACAATAATATCTGATAGTAAGTATTTTCATAGTAGTCCATTTGACAAAAAAATGACCCCCACAGGGTTCATCATGACAGGCTCTGAGAATGTCGTAAGCTTCATATTCTCAGATACATCTCATAAATGAATCTAATCCAGTGATAAAGAGATATCATGTAATCTAGGAATAATGTCCACTCTTTTAGATCAAATGTTATTTTTTCTTAGGTGATAAATATTATGGTAGTGATCTTGCAGTAAGATAGTTAGCAATATCTACAAACCAAAGTGATTGAGTAGTTACTTCAAATAAATGCTCATGAAGAAAGGAATCATCAATAATAGGACTGTGCTCATCATTTTATAATTAAGATAGAAAATTTTGCTACTACGTTATCCTTACCTAGACTACCCACAATGGTAATATCAAATTCATACAGCATAAACAACCATTTAATTATCCTACCTATTATAGTAGGTTTATTTATTAAATACCTTATTTTTTCATGGTCTATGTGGATGAATACTTGGTAACTTGTAATGTAGTGTCAAAATTTGTTGATAGCATAAACACTAGTAAAAAATTCCTTCTCTATTATAGTATAGTTGAGTTCATCCCCTTGAAGATTCTTGTTGATAAAATAGATTGCACAACTCAAAGATTCATATTTTTGGCCAAGGATGGGTCCTAAAGTGGTGTCAGATGCATTTGTGTGAATGTGAAAAGGCTTCTTCCAATCAGGCCTTCTCAGAATAGGAGTTTTTATGAGAAAGTCTTTGAGTTGATGAAAGGTAGTTTGACAAACACTAGTTTAGGTAAATTCAACATCCTTAGTAAGCAATACAAATAATGGGGTGGAAATTTTACTAAAGTCCTTGATGAATCATCTATAATAACCAGCATGTCCTTAAAATCTTATAACATCTTTCTAGTTCTTTGGTGTGGGTATATCTTTAATGATACTTATCTTTACTGGGTCAACTTGAATTCTAGTAGGGGAGTTATGATGCCCCAACACAATCCCTTCAGTCATAAGCATATAACACTTTTTATTACTTAAAGACAATTGGTGGTCTTGGTAACATTGAAGAACTTTCTCTAGGTTGGTAAGAGTTTCTTCAAATGTCTTCCCATAGATAGTTAAATCATCCATGTAGTTTTCAACATAGTCATGAGAGAGATAAAAAATTAAGCTCAAAACAACCCTTTTGAAAAGTGGTTGGAGCATTGTAAAGACCAAAAAATAAGACAACATACGTATAGTCCCCAAGGGTAAGTAAAAATGGTTTTATATTGGTCTTATGGAGTAATTTGTATCATATTATAAGTAGTATAGACGTCTAGGAAGGAAAAATACTTTTTCTTGCTAATGTATCCAACACTTGATCAATAAATGGAAGGGGAAAGTGATCCTTCTTGGTAACAACATTCAAATCTCAATTGTCAAACTAATATGCCATTTCCCCCCTTTTTTAGGTAAAATAACCAAGGGAAAGACCCACTAGCTATCTGAAATAGGATAAAAAAATATTGTATCTAAGAGATTTTGCAACTTAGTTTTGATAATATCTTTAACTACATGATTCATTCATCATTGGGGTTGGTGAATAGGTTTACATTTTTATTTAATGTAAATATGATGCGTGCATAAATCTAGGGGTAGTCCTCTCATGTCATGATATCCTAGGAAAATGTTGTGTGTTTTCTCAACATTATAAGTAATTAGCTTTCTTTCTAGGGTGTTAAGGAGATGTTGATGTTGAGAGGTTTATTTATCAAAATGTCTACTTGCTTTGTTAAAGAGAGAATGGTTTCTGTGTTGGTGATTAAAGGAGCATAACTATATTAATGGTGAAGCAATTGATGGAATGTAAAAATGTCCCTTATAGTTTTAGTGAGATCATTTTCAAGAAAAGTATTCTGAAGGGGGCATGATGTACATTCCAACATGTTTGTGGCTATAGGATCCTATCGATAGGTGTTTTACAAGATACCAATAAGGATAGTGTCTTCTTCTTGTGCCTAAAAAGCTAGACTCTAGTCAATTATGTAAAGAGTTTGCAAGGAGATAGCTTCCTTAAAGTCATCAATCCAAGGTGTTGGGCCATTATTCTAGGAAGGCTAGGCTGGTGGATAAAGAACTAGTTTCTTGGTGTCATTTCTATTGGAAATTAACATTTTTATTGACCTACAACTAAAAAAGCATTAACGATGGCCAACCATGGGCAGTCAAAGATGAGAGTATAACCCCCCAAGTTACTTTTTGGTTGTAGGAGAATAAAGTCTACTAAATATTTCTAGGATTCCACAATGATAACCAAATCTTCAACAATCCCCTCAAGCTTAACAGTTGACCTGTCAGCCATATAGAGGATGGTGAGTGTTAGACAGAGAGTTATCCATTTTAGTTGCTGCATGGTCTCCATGGTCATCATGTTTATGGATACACCCAAGTCAATTAAAGTAATATATATGGGTTGGACATGGATGCTAACATTAACTACAGGACTTCTAGGATCAAAATATTTTGGGGAACTATGTTTCCCAACATAATATCCACTAGTTGGCCAATAACTTGGACTGTTTTAGGATACTTCTTCTTTCTTCCCTATTTTTTCAAACATATCTCTCAAGTAGCCTTATTATAGATAAGAACATATTTTATTACTTGAAAGAGTGGGATTTTTATGCACACATTATTGAGTTATCCTAAGATATCAAATTCAAGCTCTGGTTTAGGACATGATATGCTCAATCTCTCTAGAAAAGGAGGATTATCATATTCTTTTTTGTTTTCTAGTGGACTAGGCTTAGGATTGACCATGGGTGGCTATGGATTAGTATGGAGTAGATCAAGTTATTTAAAATATTCTATGATTATGGGTGAGGTGGGTTGTGAAATAATTCATCCTAAGTGAATTTGGACTTGATTTCTATCTAAGGTGTATGTTGGATATTACATTATTTTGGTGGATTGTGTTGGTTGAACCAATTTATTGGTAGGGTTGGGAATGGGTTGGGAAGGTAATTGAGTAGGTCTAATAGGTTGCTAAGTGTTTAAAATTAAGGCCTATTGTTTTTTCGGTTGTTATATTTGTTGATAAAAGCCTTGATTACCTTTCCATTATTGTTTGCATGGATTAAAGGGAAAAAAACATTGCTAGTTTTGGAATT
The DNA here is from genome assembly GCA_037957365.1 of Torreya grandis. Taxonomy (NCBI): domain Eukaryota; kingdom Viridiplantae; phylum Streptophyta; class Pinopsida; order Cupressales; family Taxaceae; genus Torreya; species Torreya grandis. The sequence continues at coordinate 303,864 of JARHVA010002299.1, forward strand.
GCCCAAGTTGAGTTTGTTGTCCATTATATTGTATCCATAATTGATTTTGGGGTAGCTTCCAATTTTTTTGGGGCCAATTTTGGTTGGGTATATTCATCCAAGAACCATATTGAGTGTTATTTGAGAATTGAGAATTTACAAACATAAAGTTTGATGGCATACCTGATATTTGCACCTATGGTTTCCATTGAGCCATGTAAAACACTTGATTCTCATCTCCTCCTATGGCATGTAGATCCACTATTTTAGGATTATCCTTAGTTATGATATCTACCTGAGCTTTCATATAATTACATGTGCAATCTTCCTTCTCTTTTATGCATTAGGGTAATAGGTGGCTAAGGATTTTTTAGTTTCTTCTTGCTTCCTCTATGTATGTAATGTATCAAGGTGAGTAGTTAGGTGACTAGTAAGGTACTACTTCATGTATTGTATTAGGTTGATAAATTCACCTTTAGATATTACTAATGCAAATGTTGTAGGAAGGGTTTTGCCCCTACTTTTGTTCATGTTGATCTGGAGTAGTTTGTACATAGAACTTTTACTTCATTAAAGGACAATGTAGAAACATCACCACTAGACATTAAATTTAGTGCCTCTAGATAATCATATCTAATTCCTTTTAGGAATATCATCTTGACCGATTCTTTATCTATTGCAATTTATTTGGAATTTTGCAAGATGAACATAAATATTTTCATATATTCCTCTAATGACTCATCATCAGCGTGTGTCATTAGGAATATGTCATCTCTCTTGTAGTTTTTGCCTCTACAATAGTCTCAATATTTCATTATAAACCTCTCCTTCATTTCTTCCCATGTAGAAATGGAATCCTTTCCAAGTCCCATGAACCATCTAAGTGCCACATCTTTGAGTGTTGATGGAAATAGTTTGAGTTTCTAGCATCTTGATTATAATCATAGCTACGGTATAAGATGTTGAACTCAAAAATAAATGTGTCTAGATCCTCAAATGCTTTTACCTTAAAGGTAAGGAGGGTAGAATGAGAAATATTCCTCAGATGTTTGATGCCAAGGTATCAGACTCATTGGTAGTTTTTTCTTCATAAAGATCCTCCATGAATACTCTTTGTGTTGGTAGACCAAAATTTGTTACCACCCCCCTCTCAAAATTCTTATCAATTCTTCTATTTCTTAGGGTATAGAATATGGAGACTTTATCTTTTTTCTTAGGAATATATAATTTTTTATGAAATTAGGATGGTGTATAGGTTTTAGAATATTCAACTTGTGTCTTATCAAAGAGTCTTTCTAAATTGGAAGATTCTATTGGCCTAGTATTTCTTCTAGGAGCAAGAATAACTTTGAATGCCTCTTTAGCAAGAAATTTGGGTGATGTAGGGAAGTGAACTTTAGATTCCTAAGTATGAGGTGATAAGGTGATAATTATAAAGGGTGGTACATGTGGGTCTCTTTTCTGGGTATTAAACTCTTCAAAGTCTCCAACTTGTGCTACCAATCTAGCCAAAAATTCCTCCTTTTTTACCTCTTCTCTTGACAACTGTGAGTGATCTTCAGGAATTGATTCAAGAAAATAATTCCCTATATATTTCCCTTCTCTTTGCATGTATGTTAATCACTTTTTTTCTCCTTTTTTTTAAGTTTTTGCCCACCCTGCCTGCACAGGGTTAGCAATATGGGGTTTTTTGAAAATTTCCACTATCCTACTTTCAAAATTTTAAATTTAAACTATAAAAATAAGAAATATTTAATCTAAATAATAAAAATATTTGGAATTAAAAAATAATAAACATCTAGAAACAACCACTATCAAGATTGAAGATTATAAGTGTGTGACACCCTCCCCCAACAATGGTGCCAAAAATGACTAGTAGTATATTCAAAATCAAATATAATTCTCTTGATCTGAATGAACAAAGAGAGTTACCATAGATGTGTATCTTGTACTTTAATTAAATTTTCAACCCAAGGATGTAAACTTGATAAGACGATGTCACTATATGTGCACACTCACTCTTCTAATTTAACCTTATACTGATTGTAATCTAAGATGCTACAACCATGAAATAGATGGAATTATAGAATTCAAGATGGATATAATATTGTGAATTCAATAATTACATTATTTTATCTTTAGAATATTCCTTAAAATAATTATATGCAAGATTGAAAATCACACAATTCAGAAATAAAACATATAACACATAAATAAACTAAATAACATGCTTAGCTATTTAACAGGTTGGATTGTTGCTTCAAAAATTTTGAAGGGGGGCCTTCCTCCTTATGAATACATCTTCACTCCTTCCTCTTAAATCAATGAAATGGACTCAAAAATGATTTTTCATATTAATCAAAATGCAAAAAGGAATTGCTATAGGAAAATTACAATAATAGTTGTCTTACAAAATGTACATCTGATATATTTCTCTAATAGATATCTACTACCTTATCAACCCTATTATTACCTATATATACAATAGGTGAGATTGTTTTATACAAAATAATATACATTCCAAACTAAGAAACATTCAATTATAGGATAATAGAAATTGGTTCCTTCAACTAAGGTCATTGTTCATGTGAATCTTGCAATACTACTTTAAGATAAACATAGTTTTTTCAGTATTCAACTACATCCTGATTGCACTCCATGGAGGTTATTATTATTTCTATGAGTCAATTAAATTAGGAATCAAATTCTATTCATTTATGGCTTTGGTTATGTAGTGGTTGTAAGATGTGTCCACGTAATGAGATCCCTTTTGCTATAACGTGGTTTGTGTTATATACCTATTACTTCAAAACATATTTAAAACATATTATAGAGAAAATCATCCTATAGTAGAAGATAAATATTATATAATTGATTTCAAGATAAAGTTATAACTATTTAAAGATGATGATAACATAATGCTATTTGCAAGATTAAGGTTGTTTAAGGATAGAAAATTTATGGGAAAGTAACTCAGAAGCATGATAAACAAGAAGGATGAGTGTGATAGATGAGGACAAAAAAATGAAATTTTTGGGGTTCATCAGGTCCCTTTGACATTTAATGCATATAAAATTCATGGGATGATCTACATACTTCATTTTTTGACCTAATAATTGTGTGGCTAAGATAAATTCTTTAGAGTCCTCAAGGTCGAAAGTCTTCTTGTTTTGACAAACCTATTTTGAGTGTCTTAACTTCGATAAAGATTTACTCTATCTTGGTTTTTCCTTCATTCTCCCCTTCACCCATTTCATTACCCCCTTGATAGGTAAAGTGTGATTCTAATATATTTTCCCTTCCTATATATACCTTCTTCACATCTTAAAAACATGCTAGCATTACTTTGTTTCAATTTTATGTATATTTAGAACCAAACAATATGTTTGAGTGACTATGGATTATTTTTAAACCATTAATTTACATCCCATCATCAATTTTATTTATTTTTACCATTTTTTATTATTGTCCTACCCTTTTTGTGGATACCTAAGGTTATTTCTACTTTCATGTACTTTTCTCATAGATGATTGAGTCAGGATTGTTACTGCTCCCTCATCAATGTTGTTTTACCATTTTTTCTTTCCCATCTTTGTTTAAGTAAGGATTGTTACTACTTTTACATTGATGTTTGATTACCATCCTTTTTGACATATATCCTTGTTTTGACTTGATGAGTTTGTCTTCTTACTTAAGGTTTACTTGTTTGAGTTTATCGATCTTTTGTAGCCTTGGATTTTTAGTTACCCAATTTACTCTAAATTTTGACTTGGTCATTTTTTCTAACATAACACTTTTCACCCTAACTTGCCAAATTTATAATTACATCCCATCCACATAGCATCAATTATCTTAGGTTTCCTTCTTTTTTCTATTTTTTTTAGTTTTATATCCTTGGGTTTGTTAAAAGTAGTCTTTATGCCCTCCATGATTAAAAATACAAACACAATAGACAACCATCCTGTGATAAAGGTAAGTCAAGGTATGCATATATTAATTTTAATTTTAATTTATTTCCCTTTTAGTATTTTAAAATTTAGTTCTTTTTGCTTTAAAATACTACAACTTTTTTTAGCTTTAGCGTTGTGTGTTTCTATTTTCTTTTTCAAAGCACCACCCCCTATTGTACCTGAGTGATATGTGATGAGATTCAAATGGAGCATATGTATACACATAGTATTTTTAAAATTTATCAATTATTTATGTTTTATATCTTAAGATAACCCATCAAGTCTCAATCTCTTTGAGTGCACACCTTAAGGGGTATACTAGGAAAGGGGTGGGTAGACCATTGGTGTTTTTCAAGATTGTTGACCTTTACTACCACTTTTTATCAATCCAACCATCTCTTAAAAACATTAACCTAAGATTTGCCTCATATTTTTCATCTTCCTCTAGTCATTTTTTACCTTTAATATCCCTTCTCTAGCCTAATATCTTTTTTTGATGGTTTATGTTACACTGTCGACCCCATCGACCTTGTACTCTAATTGATAAAACTTATTTAGGGTCTAGATGACCCCTAGCCAAACTAGACTAGGAATTAATTAATTTATTTTAATAATGATACAAGGTTAGTGTGGTCGACCTTATCAACCTAAATTTTTAGAAAGTACTAGGGTTAGATTCAGCTATATAAACACATTCATTTCCCCATTCTTAAAGAGAATAATAAGAGATACATATTGTGCATCTACTTATCCACTATCTACTTTAGGAGCATAGCTTAGGGTTCCATACTTTTTTTAGGGATACAAATCTTGTATTATGGAGAAGTATTTTGGATGCATTGATAGGTTGTGTATCCTAGAGCTGATTTATCCTTATCATCCTTACATACCAAAAAAACCTCTTTCAAAGCACCTTGGCCAAGGGAGATATTGAGGCTCGATGGGTTCAACATTCAAAGGTAAGTATTCCTAACTTTGTTCTTCATTTTATAAGATTAGATAGATATGAATTTTTACTTCTCTTCCATGCATTATGATTTTATATACATTGATATGAGTATATGTCTTCTATGCATGTATACTTTTTATGTTTACTACCCTCAATTTGTGTCACAAGCTTTGGTGAGCACTAGATTAGAATTTACTTTACTTGTTATTAGTTTAGTGAATATGAAAACATAGGACCTAGTTATGGTTATAGCATATTTTTGACTGATTGAAGGATTTAGAACCTTCCATAATGATATTATTATGGTAAGAGATCCCTTGGATATGTCTAGTGGATCCATATTAGTCATGACCCTAAATATCTAATGTATCCATAATTGAAAGTGTAAGTAGGATTTATCCTCCTCGAGATAGGATTGATTTATAAATCAGTTGCATTTCCCATTACATATAAAAACAATTGTCACTTTGAGTTTCACCCTTTGAAGTTATGTTTAATGTCTCCTCACTCAGTTGACATAGTGATAAGTGAGTCTCCAAAGAGGTATGGCTCCCTTGATGCTACACTTAAAACTAATACTACAACTACTTAAACTACAAGGAAAAGGGATAAAGAAAGATGAAAGTAATGAAATAAAAGAGGTGATACACCAAATCTTAAGTCGCCTCTACTTGTTTATGATTTTTAATTTAAACTAAAACAAGCTTGGACTCTGATTTCATAACTCAAAACAATCCTTTCACAATGAGTATTTCAACATGGAGGTTATATCTAATAAATAAATTAAGATGGATGATCAAGAGGTCTATAAAAAGACACTAGTGAAGGTCTTACAAAATTAACCTTTTTAAAAAACTACTTGACACACACCATATGACCTACAAGAAGATGACTTACTCATAAAGAGGCAAGAATTAAGAGGAGAAATGCAAGGAAGTTAAACACTATCACTATCATTCATAAAACATTCAACATAAAAACACTAGATTTGATATGGAGAAGGTATAAAAAACTTGTATTAACTTAAAAGTAAATAAAAAATTCTTAATTTGAGTAGGGCCTCACCATACCCAGCTAGAGGATCCATTTTACATTCAAAATCTAAAGTATATATAGAAGAAGGAGAAGGAAGAAAAAAGAGAAGAGGAGATGAGAGAAAATGTACTCAATGTTGGTCATCAATGCTACCACATGTATCCTCATGTAAATCATAAATATCAACTATATTCAGGTCATGATCCACCTCTAATACATGGTGCTTGCATGCTTCCCCTCTTTGGGTGGAGTTACAGTTCTTCATTCATTGTTCTTCATGACCATGCTCAATAATTAGACCCATGTGGAATAAAAAAGGTTTATTCTTGGCCTTGAAGGATTTACCAATGTTGATTAGGTATCATGATGTATGAATCATGTCCCTATCTATCCTTTATACCTATAAATACATTCTAGATCAAAACCTCTTAGAAAGACCTTATTTTGGCTTGTCTAGTGGCTTTAGCTCACCATACCAATGTCCAAAGGCCTTGGATGGAAAAAGTATGGTTTTTATCAAGTTTAAATAGGATTTTAGATATTAATTTAACCCCATATTATCATTTAAATCTCCTTGTATTATATATCACCCTTGATTCCATGCAAACAAGTTCAATAACCTTGATTTTCCTCATGGTACAAACCCATGTTTTAGTTTTTTTATTCTCATGAACTGTATAGACCCAAAACAACTTCTAAAGTTATAAAAATTAAAACATACTTGGATATAAAATTTAATGAGTTTTAATTTATTAAAACTCAATATATCCTCCTTTATGTAAAATTTGGGCTTATAGGATAACATGCAAGCTAGTAGCAAAGAATTTTTATATCTTAAGATTCATGAGGTCTCAATACCTCATTCATTTTGAATTTAATGAAATATGACCACTTATAACCATTAAAATAATTTCATGGTCATGATAAATCATGTAAAACATCAATAACACTCTTTTTCAAGCCTACAACAACCTAAAAATCAACAAATACACCTAGAGAGAGAGAAATGGGCATATCTTGAGTTTTATGAGGTCTAAAGACCTAATTATTATTTTTATAGGATATAAATAGACCCATATATATCATACAACCATTTTATGTTTTTAATCAATCAATAAACCCTCATAAAAGACCCTTATCTACCTACAACAACCCAAAAATCAAGAATAATGGAGAAATCATCTTGTATGGGTTAGTGATTTCTTGATTTGAATTGTTTGGGTGATTATAATTTGTTTTAAGTTTGTTTAAATGTCATTTTTGAGGTTTTAATACCATTTTACATGTTTATTTAGTCCCCATATTCTCTAAAATGTATTCTCACTTACTAAAACTGAGCTAGCAAGGGTTTTGGAACTACCTATCTTCATAAGGATTGTTCATAAAGCTTAGGCCCTTAACCTCAGGACTACTACCAAAAATTTTAAGATAAAATTGGTTACCTCCAACCTCTAAGATCATTTTACCTATTTTTCCTCCTCTTTCATGAACCATCCATTATAAATTGGTCCTTCTTCATATGCTTGTGACCTGATGAATATCCTGAACTGTCTTTCCCTCATCTTGAACCTATAAAATCCTATCTTATCATGATTTTGGATTGAAAATTATGGATAAGTTTATGTTATAAAACATAAATTTCAATCCATGTTTACTTATACTTCATATAACCCTTTTTGATGTTGAAACCGTTGTAAAAGCTTTCCCAATGACAAGGAGGTAAAGTTGAACAGTTACAAATAGGTGTAATTCAACCAAAGACTTTTGAATTCATGAAATCAAGTTGACACATTAATTTTATGGGTGGTAAAAGGTTAAAATACATTTTAAATTTTACTCTAAACTTTCCAAAATCATCTTAAACTTTTAAAAGTTACAAAAAGACCTTTTAAAAAAAATGCTACTAAATGCCCTTTATGAATTAGTAATGAAGAAATGATAGATTTATGACATTATCTAATAAATATACCACATTTAATGTTTAACCCTAGTAATTTAAAAACACATAACAACTTGGTTTATAAATGAATAAATCCATGGTGGTTAAATTTTCCAACAAATTTTGTGACCTTTAGGGGTCGTTTGCTTGTTAAACACCTAGACTAGTAGCCTTATGTAGTCTATTGGGCATGGATTAATTTAAAATTACCTTATTGAGACCAAACTAAAAATTTAACATGATTCAAATAAATTATAAAAAATTTATAAAATTGAATATACCTTAAACACACAAGGGACAACACATCTATGTAGAGAGGCACTTAGAGGAAAATAAAACTAGCAACTACCCACAAAATGTGCTCACAGCACTTGGAGGAAATGAAAAGCCTATTATACTATGTAAAATTTAACTCAATTCATGTTAATCCTAGGTAAAAAATAAAACTTCTAATATCTTCATGGCACCACATGAACAAATTAACATTTGATGGATGGAGTCCAACTAGAGATTATTCATGAAGTGAGAGGTTTAACTTACTTTTTGAGATGTTGATATGTTCATGGTATTCTTGATTAGAAATCAGGCCTAGATCCTTCATTTATTTATATATGGATCGATAATCTAAGTTAAGAATAATTTCATACCTTATCTAATCTTGATTGTTTGATGATAATAATGTAATTTATGCCTTACTCAAAGGTTGATTATGATCAATGATGATAAATTGAGACAATTTTCTTTGCAATTCAAATAGTTTACTTTGATTTGTGTTTTCATTATACCCTTTAGGATATGTATGTCTACTAAGGACTTCAAATTTTGGAACAATATGATGGTATTTTTTCCACAAGTCACTAAGATTTTCTTATTGCCCTCTTGGAGGGAAAACAACTTTAGTAGCATCCTTATTATTCCCTATAGGGACTAATGACTTGTTAAGGATATAAAACTATTTGAAAATGGTATGGAATCATTTCCACATACCATCAAAATATTTTTGATCCCCACTTTAAGCTTCTTGAGGTTCAATAGAAATCACTGCATATTATTATGTCTTTTCTTAGCTCATGTTTAGGACTGTTACCTTGAGAAATTACTACTGTAATCTCACTACATGTTTACATGTCATCTTGAACTTGTTCATCTTTCTCATGAGGCTTAAAAAGATTAGAAACCAAGATGTCTTCATTAAGATCTCCCTAATGATCTACTAAAACTTGGTCCTCTTCTTCTTCCATATTGAATGGAAGCTCATTTATCCAATAAAGATCTTGTTCATACCCTTGAATGCATTATTGATGAGAGAGGATTAATTTATCTTCACTAAGATGATATTTTACCTCTTGTTCCAATTCTAATTTTTATGATTTGGTGGTACCAAGGCTTGGAATCTTGGAATCAGGATGCTTGGTCTAGGAAAGCTTCCATGTGATTCACTCATCACATCCACTTGAAATAATCTTTTATTCACATAGATATTTTTCACTTTCCTTCTATAAAACTAGTCCTCCTTAAAAAAGGAAGGTGGTGGAAGGGTGAGAAATCCTACTTGGTAGAATAGGAATATAAGGCATTATGGGCTACTATTGTTCATGAATTAGATTTGGGGTTGAAAAGGCACTCCTAAAACTTAGGAATTTGGGGGTAATGGGCTTATTTGTGAGTTCTTGGGGAAGAGGAAAATAAGTTTATGTTAATGTTTCCTCATTCTTATCCTTCTACTTAGTAATCAACCCTGAAATTATGATATGCCTTGATATTTAAAAATAATTTCAACTTGAGGGGTGGGTGAAGGGTTTATGAAACTTGTAAACTTATTTGGATTGACTTCTACAACCTTTTCCTTTTATTGGTGTTGAATTGGTGTGAGAGGAGTCATCCGAGAAGGCTACCATGGGGCATAAGGGGGTACAAAGGGTAGATTGCATATTTGAAAAAGATGTTTGGATTGGGTTTGCTACCTTTTCAAAGTCACTAATTCACTTCCAATAGTCAAAATTAAGTATTTTATTTCTTGTCAGTCCTTGGAGGGGCTAGGGACAACTTGAATAGGTTGTTGGTAAGGATCTATGTGATAACTTAGTGGACAAAAAGGTAGTAGTAAAATCATAGTATGAAAAAATGTTGTGAAGACAAAACATAGTGAGAAAGAAACATAGTGGTATTGGTAATGTCACAAAGAGCATAATTGGGACATTTTAGTGACTATCACATTTTTTATTTGTTTTCTAGTTCATTTTGGTGATATTAGTTAACATTTCATGGTGAAAAAGTAATGGACCAAATTTATAAGCAAAATAATAGAGGAAAATGTGATTTCATGAGTTTGGACCTTTAGTTGAAAGTTATGTCATCTTTGTGTGAGTGCATCATTTACTATGTTTTGTCCTTGCTACATTTTTTTCTTACTACATTTTATCCTTTCTAAATTTTTCATGCTATGTTTTTAACCACTATGTTTTTGTCTGCTACTTTTTTTATGGATGTCATTGGTAAGAGAAATAAGGATAAATCTCTTGGTAATAAGGTTGGTTACTTATATAACTAAAGTCATATGAGGGTAAAATAGGGATTTTATTAGGTTGATATAGCTCATTAAAAATCTAAGGATAACACTCTTCATGATAAGGAGGTGGAAAATTAAAATTTCTTCCATATCCAACCATGCTTCATGAAGAATATTTCATAACATAAGTAGGTGTACATTAAAAGAACAACCTTTTATGTAAAATGAATGCTTAGTCTAAAACAAGGATGCTAGGAACTTATTGGAGTCAATAGATGATGAATAGATACAAATTTGCCAAGACTAGCATCAATCTTTGATAATATTATTAAATATTTATCTGACTGAGCATGCCATAAATTTTTGTCACTTTGAGTTGCACCATTTTATGAGGTGTTTTAGGTCTCTTCTCTCAATAAAACACCCCTTAGGCTCTGGGTGACCTTATGTCAAGAGTGGGTCTCAAGAGAGGGCTAGCTCCCTTGATGCTACACATAAAACTAACACTGCACCTACTCAAACTAAAAGGAAAAGGGAGAAACAAATCTACAAGCAATGAAATAAAATGGGTGATACATCAAATTTTATGTCTCCTCTACTTTTTTATGATTTGTAATATGAACTAAAACAAGACTGTACTTTAATTTCACAACTCTAAATAGTCCTTCCAACATAAAGTAATTCAATATGGAGATTATAACTAATACATCAATCAAGAATGATGATCAAGAGGTATAGAAGAAGACAATAATGAAGGTTTTCCAAACTTAACCTTTGAAAAAAACCACTTGACACACACCATATGACCTATAATAAGATGACTTACAAAGAGGTAAGAATGAAGAGGACAAATGTAAGGAAGTTAAACATCATCACTATCATTCATCAACAATTAATTCACTTTAAAAACTCTAGATGTGAGATGGTGAAGGTATATACTAACTTGTATTCACTTCAAAGGATATAAAAAAGTTTTAAGTTGAGTAGGGCCTTTCCATACCCAACTAGAGGATCCCTTTTACATTCAAAATTTGAAGTATATATAGAAGAAGGAGAAGGAAGAAGTAAGAGAAGAGGAGGTGAGAAAAAATGTCCTTAATGTTGTTCATAAATTCTTCCACTTGTATCTTCATGTAAATCATAAATATAAACTATATTTAGGTAGTAATCCACCTCTACACATGGTTCTTACATGCTTCCACTCTTTGGGAGAAGTTACACTTCTTCATTCATTACTCCTCATGACCATGCTCAATCATTATCCTGATGTGGCATAGAAAAGGTATATTCTTGGAATTTATGGAGTTTTTGACTTGGATTAGGTGTATTAATAGATTAATCATGTCCTTAGCCTCCATTTAAACCTTTAACCTCATTCTAGTTCAAAACCTCTTAAGAAGACCTTGTGTTGGCTTGTCTAATGGCCTTAGCTCACCATGCCAATGGCCCAAAGAATTAGATGGAAAATTTGAGGTTTTTTTCAGGTTTAAATATTATTTAATATATTTATGAAATCCCATATTGTCATTTAAAACTCATTGGAGTCTCTGTCACCCTTGATTCTATGCAAACAAGCTTAAGAACCTTGATTTTCCTCATGATACAGACCTATGTTTTAGTTATTTTCTCTCCTCATAAATTATACAGACATAAAAACCCTTAAAAATTTATGAAATATTTAAATATATATGTATATAAAATTTCATGATGTTTCATCAAGTAAAACTCAATATATCCTATTTTTTGTAAAATCTGCGCTTGTAGGATAACAAGCAGGATAATAGCAAATAATTTTTATATATTGAGATTAACGAGGTATAAATACCTCATTAATTTTTAATTTTAACATGTATTAACCCATATAACCATTTAAATAACTTTTTTATTCATGATAAATTAGATAAAATATCAAGAACACTCTTTTTTAGGCCTGTAACAACCCAAAAAATAAGAATAAAGGCACCTAGGGAGAGAGAAATGGGAGTATATTGAGTTTTATAAGGTCAAAATACATCAATATTATTTTTATATGACATTAACATACACCTATATCTCATCCAACCACTTTATGCATTCAATCAGTTAATAAAACCTCATAAAATGCCCTTTTCTATGTATAAGAACCCAAAAATCAAGAACAATGGAACCGGTTAGTGACTTATTTATTTGAGTTTTTTGGGTGCTTATACTTTGTTTTAATGTTTTTAAAATTTTATTTTTTATGTTTTAAGACCATTTTCCATGTTTCTTTAGTCCCTATATTCTCTGAAATGCATTCCCACTTGTAAAACTAAGCTAGTTAGGTTTTTATAGGGTTTTAGAGGTGCCCATCTTCTTAAGGATTATTCATAAATATTAGGCCCTTAACCTCATGAATACTACCATAAATTTTAAGATAATATAAGTTCCATAAAACTTATAATATAATTGGTCTTGGTGTGCCTTGTCTTTCATGAGCTATCCATTATAAATTGGTCCTTATTCATAATCTTATGACCCTATCTTTCCCTCATCTTGAACCTGTAAACTCCTATATTATAATTATTTTGGATTGATAATTATGGATAATTCTATGTTATACCCCATAACTTTAAATCCACATTCACTTGGACTATATAGGCCCCATTTTGAGGTTGAAACTATTGTAAAAGCTTGCCTAATGTTAAAGAGGTGAAGTCAAGTGGTTACAAAGAGGTGGAGGTTGACCAAAGATTGATGAATTTATGAAATCACATTGACACCTTTCTTTGAGTGGTGTTAAAAAGTTAAAATAAATTTTTAATGTTACTCTAAACTTTCTAAAATTGCCTTAAACTTTAAAAAGTTACAAAAAGACCTTTTAAAAATGCTTCTAAATGCCCTACATGAACTAGTAACAGATAAATGACAAATTCATGACCTTCTATACTTAATAGACCACCTTGAATGTTGACCCATAGGAATTTAAAACCAAATAACAAATTTGTTTAGAAATTAATAAATCCATGGTGGCCTAATTGGCCAACACTTCCATGGGAACCATTAGTACTTTAACCCAACTATTAGTTTCAATGCCTATTTCAACACAAATTTTTTCATCCCCTTTGGTGGCTTCTCAAAGTTCAAATCTTAGTGATAAAAATGTATAAGATCTTATAGAAACTATCAATATTTTGAAATATAAGGTTATCAACATTGAACAAAATTATATGAAATCACCTCATGCTATTGGTTCACAAGATGTATTACATAACCCTCTTGCACATGAGATATCTTTGTACCCTCTACTAACTAGTTTTTTTGCACCCAAGTTCACACTTTATGATGGGAAGGGTGACCTTGAGAAATATATTATATATTTTTATGTGACATATTTTGATTATTCTTCTAATGATAAAATTTTTACTAAATTATTTCCAAGAGGATTAAAGGACTATGCTCTGAGATGGTTCTATGATCTACTAGTACAATTATAAAAGCATTCAAATCCCTAGTTGGTCAATTTTTATCACATTTTTAAATAAAAATTACTAAAAAGATGTCATATGTATAAAATGCAAAGATAAAACAACCAATTAAAAAATTAATGAATATGTCTTGAGACATAAGACAATGTTGGCGATAATGACAAATCTTATGGCAGATAAATAACTTTAGGACTTGGTTTATTTACATGAGTCTATTATTTTCAAGAAATTTAAATATTTTGATGACTTATGCCATATTTTTTAAGATAAATAAATGAAACTTATTATGTTAAACAAGCTCAAATATGTAGCTAACATGCCAACTACATCTATTGACAAGTTTCATATCAAATTAAGTTATAATATAAAACATACCTTAGACTAAAAGGGGCATAACTACCATAATTAATATAATTTCACAAAAACCTAATATGATCATATTATCCAATGCACCTAAGAGACAATTTACATGATTACTTGAGTCTCTAACTTTGTAACTTTTGATGCTATTAGAGTGTCATCCCATATCTTTCCCTCCTCATATGGTGGTTGATATGAGTCAACCTTTACCAAAATTATATGTTTCAATGCCTACTGTGACTACCACCAATGTGTGGGGTATTATATGAATAAATTATATAAACCAAATAAAAATATATAGAACCCTATTGATAGTGATCAACTTACCTTTGAGGATCCTTTCATAGATTTAAGATTACAAACATCAAAACCAAAATATAGTCAATAATCCATTACAAGATCATTCTAAGATAACTCTAGTAGTGCAAATGGCATATCATGCACATCCTCCTCCATTTCATTATGGTCACCCATTAGATGTGATTATTAGTAAATCTAAATGTGATATACCTATTATAGTTCATATAACTTCTATTTTATTTGATGACACCAAGATTGTCGATGATGACTAAGATATTCATTCCTTATTTATCAAGGCATTTATTGATAATCAACCTATAATTAGTTTTATTATTGACAATGGTTCTGGTGAGAATGTATGTACCATGACATTACTCAGACATTTGAGATACACACATGATGACTTATTACCTTCATCTAAAATGATAAAATTATTTGATGGTAAGCTACAATAAGTTTTGGTGAGATTGATTTACCTCTTTAGGTTGGTCAAACATGTATGACTACTACCTTTTTATTTATACCACATATGGGATTATTTGATATGTTATGGGATATCCTTGGATATAAAATCATAATGTAGTACCTTCCATAGTGTATGTTTATCTTAAGTGTATTTGTGCCAATAGGGTAATTATAGTTTATAGTATTCCATATGAACATTCTTTACAATAGGAAAATTTTATTCCATGATAATTTTTTATGCAACCTATTAAGGTTAATCATGGATAAAATGGTAAGCAATAGAAAATACCATTTCCTAGGTGACCCATACTTGGGAGGAATTTACATCAGATATCTAAAGTGGAATCTTTGACATAATCATTCACATCTCCATGACATAACCATTTACCTACAATAAAACACCATGTTTCAAAATAGGTAACAAGACCCACTATTACACTGAATAAATTGCATAGCAAAATAAATTGGGTTATACAAACCCCTACACCTATTCTTACTTCACCACCATAAATTATTATGAGACATACATAGAGTAGCATAGATTATACACATTCAAATTTGGGACATAGACATCATCCTTGGTAGCATGAATAGTTTATTATACCACATTAACAATATATATCACCCTATGCACATCCCCTAAATGGGTTAAATATATAACAATCTTTATAAACATTAAAAAAATTTAAAAAATCCCAAAATTCTAAAAAAATCAAATATTCAATAAAATACAAAAACATTCAAATATTTCAAAAATACCAAAAATATTTAGCATTTCACATGTTTACTAGATTTTACATATGTTTTTTACTTTATGTTAGTATATATCATACCATTTATATACACACATATGTTTCACATGTACTTGAATGTGATACATTAATACATTAGACTCATGATAGCTTAAGCATGTAGATGTTGAACTTCCCTCTTCCAACATAATATACTATATCAGGGGTATCTTGCTTCTATATGATCATGATTGGCATAGGTTATATTTTTTTATGATCATTTTCCATTATCTTTTAGATATTATATATCTTACACATGACTATATTCATGTTGTTATCTTACAAATGACTATATTCATGTTGTTATCTTACACAATGTATTTGATATGTTATTCTACATGACAATTTGCTAACACATATATGTGGGGACTAATATCACATGATTATGCTATTTTTTTAATCTCTTATTGATTTATTCATTTACATTAGCTTAATTCAATGCACTTATTATTTTTTTCTTCATCATGATTGTGGAACATTTAAACATGTTCCTTTACTTTTGGCCATAATTCCATAAATGTTACTTATTTTTTTGGTGTGTAGACAGTTGCACATGTCTTCCACTATAGTATGTGGCATTTTAACATGCCTCTTTTTTGTGGTCTCTTTTGGCCCCTCTTTGTGTGATATTTGATTACTCTTGCATGTGTGATTAATTTTTTGTTGAGCTTGTTATCTTATATACATTTCCATGATTATTATCATGTATCTTAGGGCTTGCTATGTATGCATACTATGAGATTCATTGATATCTATATTTAAACATGACACTAATATGTGCTTTTTTACTACATGATTTATATAAATACATCATAGTTGTCTTATCCTTTTGAGATAAGGTAATTGTCACTTTTTTGTAATTCCCTCACCTTAAAATGGGGGAATATTAGTGGGGGAATGTCATATAAGACATGACTCCACATACATATACTTTATAGAATGAGCGTATTTTTATTTTTATTATATGTTATAGATATACATTTGGGACTTAATTTTATGCATTGGGTACATATTTGGGACAAAGGATTTCATATTTTTTATACATGTTATAGATCAAAGGTTACATTTTTGATATATACTTCAATTTGAGACATACATTTATGCATACACCTTTTATCAAGATGCATCGTTTGGGATTTTATCTACTCAAATAATTGGTTATTTTTATTAGTGTGATAAATATTTTTTCCCTCAATAGACTTTTCACTATGATTTTATTATTTTGGGTTGATATGGTTACACCATTTGTCTTGGGTGAGATTGGCTAAGTTAGCTAGATTGGATATAATTGAGTTATGTGATTGAGATTTTATGCTCTCAATGGACTTGAAAAAATTCAGCCTTATAAATTGGGAGAATGATCACCCTCTAATTCCCATCTTCACATCCCCAAGGTTCTATTGTGAACCTCTCTCCAATGCTTTAGCTAGGAAGCATCTTTACCAAGATAAACTACCAAGGGGAAACATGGTTACATCAACACATTGGTGTACTCCTTCCTTGCTCTCTTTCTTTCAAGTATTTTAAAATTATTTAATTTTCATATTGTATGCAATAATTACACCTATAACATGATGTTGGTTGTAGGTCATTCACATACAAAACATTCAAGTGGGATCAAGCAAAGACAAGATGTGTTCTACACACCATAGTTTACTTATTTTATTAAGGGGAAAGTGTAGTTTTTTAAAATGGACTCTACCATTATATAAAAGATACAAATTCTAATCCATAATATCCAAAATAACCAATAATAGTATAAACAGAACAAAAAATAACATCTGATTAGATCACAACTCACTCATATTAACATCATAGTGAAGACAACAAAAACCAACAACAAATAGAAAGTATAAAATTCTTAAAAAAAACATAGATTACCCTATAAGGGATTCATTCCAAATTAACCTAGTAATTTCATCCTTATACATTACTATATTAAAGGTACAAATGTGTATGCTTCAATATAGATTTATATGTTAATTTAAGCTTATACAATTGATAAATATATCTCAGGGATCTACCCTTTAGTTTTACCTTCCTTGTATTTAAAAGTCTTTCATTGCCACCTCACTAGGTATAATTATTTAATTATTAGTCCAAAACTTATTATTATAATTATCTATATCATTTGTAACCATAGAATGTCTAAAATATGATATGTATATCCTTCATAGTCAATTACAAAACCTTGGAAACTTTCCTTTATCCTAGATAGTTGTATTTAGGGCAGGATAGTAGTGTCAATGCTATTGTCCATGATCCAACATAAGTGTCCTTACCCTAAAAATTTTCAAATATTTTGAAGTGTATGGGTCAGATTAATAATTTCATTAACCCTTTTGTGAGGATAATTTCAAAAGAGGTCATATAAATACAAATAAATCCAATTAATTTAGACATCTATAAATTACCAAGTAATCACACATTCAATATCAATAAATCAATTATAAAACTAAGTTGTTATGCCCTATTCATCCCTATTTTCAAATCAAGCATAGGATCAATCATATTATAGGTTTGAATCACTCAAAATATATCCCATGAGTCATATATTTCAAGTTAAAATCTAGATCACTACATGCATTGTCATATAGTATATTTCACCCTTTCATGTACACATTCCTAAACATAGGGGAGAAAAACATAAGTATGAGGCCCTCCTTCAATTTTTATCTATGTAGATAGCACTCAATAAAATATGGGTCTTTGAGGTTAGCTCAACACCATGATACATAGAACATTACATAACTCAAAAAGACCTAGGTAGTCATATCTTGATATATCAAACATTACATATAGGATAGTTACGATAGGATATGGATAGTAGTGTCAACACAAGTGTCCATAGGGTGATGCAAGTGCCTAAGAAGACAAATAATAGTTTAATAATCTGATGATTATTTCCTAAACAGACATCTTGTTTCCTCACCTATACATTTTATAATATGTCTAAGCATCATTTCATAATCTACGTATTATTTATTCTTCATGATTATGTAATCAAAATATTATTTAACATTGTACTTTTTAAATTTAGTATTTTTGTAATTTATCACTAAAATTCAATATCATAGACTAAATTATTTAATTTTACTGATTTATGGAATAGGTTATCTCACTCTTGAATAACCTATTCTTCCCGACCCTTAATTTAAAAAAGGGTTAAATAGGTACATTTGAAAGTCACATAAACATTAAAGGCTAAGGGCCACATTCAAATTGCATGATGATGCCATAAAATAAATATCAAGTATATATTGCACACATAAGGCCAATGGAAACACATAATAAACAATAATATCCTATTTTATCATGAAGTAAAGTAATAATATCAAGAGAATCATATGACAAATGATACAAGTCTACATCATCATCATTAGTAAATATCATATTCATGTAATATACTATAAAGTATGAGTTATTATAAAAAAAAATTGTATAATATATATCCCATCATGGTATAAAAGGTTGTGGATAAATAAAACTCATTAAGGTATTCACAAAGAACAAAGAGATTCCCCCAACTTAGTAAGGTTATTGGGTGAAAAGTAAGATCAACATTAGAGAATCGTGTAAAATTATGTTTTATATCACACTCACATACCTCATGAAAATAAATTTTTATTAAAAATTTAAATATATTATCTACTTGATATGTAATAAATAACATATGAAAAGAGTTAAGCTAACAACATTTGAAAAATCTTGTAGGTCATGATTTTGAAATTTTGTAAAAAAAATGATTTTTTAGAATTTCTGACATATGTGTATGTTTTTTGAAAGATTCAAAAAATGATAAGAATAAAGGCTTAAAAAATATAATAAATGTGATGGATTTTAACAATCCTTAATAGGGTTGTAAAGCATTATGTGGTAATAAGGAAGACAAGAAATGTGCCCTCAATGTTTGAGTAGATGATTCAAAGCTATGTAACATAAATGATTAATATAGATAAGTATAAAAATAACTCTAATGGGCATATAACTATATGTGATGATGGAGAATATGTGTGTGTGTGTGTGTGTGTGTGTGTGTGTGTGTGTGTGTGTGTGTGAGTGATCATGTAAGTAAAATGGGAACCATAAGGTGTTAGATATGCAATATTAAGCAATGTTGATTGAACATTTGAAATCAATGTAAGATGGTTTGAAAGCAATGTAAGATGGTTGTTTTAGATTGTTCAAACCAATTTAAAAGTTCAAGAGGGAAAGTGCCCAAAGTAAATCATAAATCCAAGGGGTATAATAATTATTGGATAATTGATATAATAAGTAGCTATGAATTAAAGTCAAATAAACTATGTACAAAGGAAAATACAAGTAGCTAACTGGTTATAATTATGATGGGTATGTATGCATAACCCATGGTATGATATGAAGGAATGACTTCCTATGAAGATAAAGTAATAACAGTAGATGTATCTAAATATAAATAGGAACCATATTCTATAATATATCCATTTGAATCACTGATCATATACTCATGTAAATTTGTATCTTTGTGTATAATATGAAAAGATATAACTCCTTGTATGTATGGTGAATCTATCTGAATAACATATGGTACCTTAGGATATCAAGGCCTCTTTTTATGTTCCTATTTCTACTTCGGATAATGTTCCATAATATTTTAAGATACCTAATCATGCTCATAGATATATGGAGAGACTTATTTTTCAATAAGTTCATGCTCACTAATAAATGGAGAAACTAAATTTTATAATATGGTTTATAACATGTAGATCATGTTCTTAAATGGTTATTTATATTATTTCATTAACATGTTTCTAAATGTATGTGACTTCCAACTATTATATATGAGGAGTAAAAATCATTGGTTATAAATGATATTCATATTAAATTCCTATAATTTTGACCACTTGATTACCATTAATATATATGAGACATTTATGTAGTGTAGAAGGTACCACTCTAATATTTTATATCCAAATTAATCCTAATAACATATCAAATACCCTTGTGTTTGGTATAACTAATAATGGAGTGGTCACTATGAGAGGTCCCACTTGTAAATTTATAAATATGTATCCAAGATTATCATGTGTATGACCATAAAATACTTTGACAACTCTAGAATTATTTTGTATATCTTATTTTGTGTAACTAAGAGAGTATATGAGTGTTATGGTGCATAAATTTTTGCTTGATCCATTGTCTATCATAACATTATGTATGGATTTCTTGTCAACATATACAAATAAAGAGTGAATGCCTATTTAAATCATCATCAACAACTTCACTATCATCAAATATAATCATAGAGTATTATGCTTGTTTGCTTGTAACTATACCAATGATGCTATAAGTTAGATGCCCATATCTAGAAGGAGTATAATGAGCATTATATACATAATTTACTTTATAATTAGTTTTATTATTTTCTTCATGATTTTGAAAAGGATATTTGTACATTTTAATCTTTAAATTATCATTTGCTTGTCTTAGCCTCTTTAATAAGTGTGCCAATGTCAATAATAATATTATTATCAATGAGATATTGAATATTAAGTTTAATCTTGAAACATATATTTTTGGAATTATAAACGCATATATGGTAGTCAAAATATGTATTTCTATCAAAAAAAATATTATGCTCTAGACATGTCCACTTCCATTAGTGGAGGAAGAGTGATGAGATTACATTCAATTGGATCTTATAATGATACGTGAAGGGGTGATGGTAATATTGATGATTTCCTCCTTGATGGATATTGTAATTGAATATTTTGTGTTGGTTGTGAGGTATCATTAGATGTAATATTAGCTTCATTCTTACTTGCATTGGGTTTGATTTTATAATTTGGCTTGTTTTGAAGCTTGAAATTTTAAGTAGAGGGAACATTTGAAATGTAAATTTAAATTAACCAATTTAACTTCACATTATTTGAATATATGGTATACTTCATAAAAATATTTGAACTTATCAAACATAATTGACTCTTGAAGTGGAGATAGCAAATTTTGAGGGAAAATATATTAGAGCTCATTATTAGCCATTTGATTGATCATTTTTTATAGCATTGTCTTGTATCTTAGAATATATTCACTTATTGTTTCATTTTAACTTTGTTTGAGATTGTAATTTGATCATATGATGGTTTTTCACCAATTTTGATAGAAATTTGTATTAAATAATGATTTTCCAAAGGATTTAAATACCTTAATGATTAAAGAGGAATATCATAAAACCATCTAA
The DNA here is from genome assembly GCA_037957365.1 of Torreya grandis. NCBI lineage: Eukaryota > Viridiplantae > Streptophyta > Pinopsida > Cupressales > Taxaceae > Torreya > Torreya grandis. The sequence continues at coordinate 325,807 of JARHVA010002299.1, forward strand.
GAAAATATTCTTTGAGTCTTTTTGGAAAGAGCTTTGTCAATAATTTGTCATTATCTACATAGTTTACACAAGTTGCATGGGATTCATACAAATTTTGTTCAATACCACCTTCACCTTCATATAGATGAATCTTATGATCCATAAATCCAACTACTAATGGATAAGATGAAATTTTTCATGCCAAAGGGTTATGTAACAAGAAACATGAGTCCAAGGAAGGGATAACATGAGAAAGAGTTTGTTCAAGTTGAGATAACTTGGTTTTTATGACAAGAAATGTATGTTCAAGAGTAGTATTTATAGATATAAGTGAGGAAGTATAAGTAGAATAAGTAGGAATAATAATAGATACTTGTTGAAACTAAATGATGTTCCATAACCAAGGGTTGATGCTATAAATAAATTGGAGATGTATAAATAATAATGGATGTAAGATTAGTAGAAACATTAAAATTATAGCATTTGACAACGTGAAAATTCAAATTTTGAGGTGGAGATGTGTCCAATTTAGATTTTTGCTCAGCTTTTGATGCTAGAAGTATGCTAATGATATTATTCAACTCTTGGGGGTTCTATTATAGACCTTGATGAATTTCAAAAAATTCTTGCACTTGATTTTGATCTACTCCATTAAGCTCTTGTGGATCAATATGAGTTTCATGCTAATTATGTACATCATAGTTATATTCATTATTTTCAATATCATAATCAATGTGAATTTAAACTTCATTATTTTAATAAATTTGAATAGTAGAATTATTATCTTGAGATAAAACATCATTATTTACCATTATAAAATATATCAAAGGAAGCTACATATATGAAATAAAAATATCACTTAATCTAACACTATGCCCTAGAGGCATAAAATATAATATGAATCAATTAGAGTTAATGAATATGAATATAATACAAGTAAAAATTAAGGTATGAGGGTGATCTAGGCAAGGGATTGAGTGATTATGTGGGCTCTCAAATATACTTGCTCATTCATGGATTAGTGTCAACCCAATATTTTAGAGTACTAATTATAGAGGATAAACCATGATTTTAGCCCACTATACCATCTCTGAGGGTACAATGAGAGTAACTTCCCTAGGTGATACACTCCTCTCAAGTTCATCACAAATAAAATAGCTAAAAGAGGATTCTTATGATATAAACAAGTGACTTTAAGAGTTTCATATATATCTAAGGTATGTGGAAACTAATTTTTTTTGGTGTTATATAATTATTATGAGTATTGGGGTAGCACCCCTCACACCATGGTTTTGGTAAAATAGATAATTGTGTTACCCATAATGACAGTCACTAAGTAGTTTTAAAATTATCAAAACATAGTTTCTAAAAATAAGCGCAATAAAATATAAAAGAAAGAGAAAATAAAATCAAAATATTTTTTGTTTAGATATCAATAAATTTCAACCCAAAGTTGAAATAAAGAGTTTCTATGTCAAATGTCTATATGAGGTGATAAGAAAATTTATTTATTGTCATATTACTCCAAATTTGAAGAATATTGACTCATGGTTTCATATTTATATCTGAGGTTGAAGGCAATTTTATTTCAATGTCAAAAAAATTATGGATATAGGTATGAAATCCTAAGACAAAAACCAAGTAAACAAAAAATAGTGTTCTAAATAAAATATGAGTTCACCAAAATGTTTAATGTTTTTCTAATTTAATAATGAAATGATAAGAACAAATAAACTATTGAAAAAGTATTTATATCTATAGAAATATATAGATCTGAATGCAAAATATAGAATTTATAGAAATGAAAGTGAGTTAAATATAGTAAATTGATAAAATATATGCAAACCTATCTTGATCTAATTTATTATTAACTGTACAAGCTAAATTTGAGTGGAAATTAACTGAAAATACTTTTGAAGTATATTGTAACCAAAAGCATGAATTCAAACTGTGTTGGGAGAAGGCTGCACTAGGAGGATATGGCTACACTATAACCTTATTTTTTTATTATGGCCATATCCTAGTTGATTTTGGGACTAATTTTCTGATCTAGATACCTATTGCTATCTATGAGGGTTTAATGTTTGAATGTGTATACCAATTTGATGAGTGAAATAACTATAAAACATAAACCCTATATCCTTTAGAATAAACACAATAGATATCAAATTTGAAGGGGGGATCAATAAATTAAAATAGTTAAGTTATACTAAAAAAACCTCACTTAATCTGAGTGTTGCATACATATCCCAAAAGGGCCTTAGACCAATATTGTTCTCCCACCTACAGTGAGTGTGTGAATCTTAAATTTGTTATATGAATATAAATAGATAGATTGCTTTAAATTCTTAGCAATGAATGCCATTGAATTATAATAAATAACTTTAAACTTAGCCTTTGACTTTTATAACACTTCAAAGTTATAATTGGAATAAATAATACCCTTTTGCTCAATATACATTAGAATTTCCAAGTGATTTCTAGATGATTATTTGATATGCCTTGATGTGATTATATAGAGGAATATTTCCACTAACCAACCTTGATAAAATCATGGGAAGGGTAAAATTCAAAGTATATAATTTAAAACATTTCCATTGGGGCAAGGTAACAAGGCCACACTAGTGGACAAGACCACAATATGACTCTTTTTGACCTAGTGTAGTCCTATCCTAGAAGGATAGAGACTATTGAAACATATCTAATAAGAGATTACAATAAAAATAGGGATGTTTTAATGATTTTATAATCAATTTTAAGATACTTTTTATAATATATATAAATTTAATGGAATGGTGAATAGATGGAGTGAAGTAAGGATGTCAATATTAAACATTGTTAACACTTAATGATTAAATTTGAGTGTCTACACACAAAAAAAAAAATAATTGAATGAAAAATTGGTTATCATTCCAATTCACACTTATTATATATTTGATTATTATGGTATCATGTATATGGTCCATTTTATTTTGATAATGCATTATATTCTACATGGAGATAAACTACATAATTAAAACTTGCTTAAATGATGGGGGTATGAACATTGATCATTCCTTTATGATCATGATTTTTTGTTTTTACATGGATCAAAATGAATTAAAATATATGGAAACATTACATTTGAATGTATAATCCATAATAGTGGTTAATGCATTTATGAGTGAACCTTGCCTAATAAATTCTCTCATTTACCTACGTAGTGTTTTATTTTTGAGTTAAACCTAGCCACACACACACACACACACACATATATTCCTACATATTTATTTAGGTTATTACATTTTTTAATTTTAACCACATTCATGAGGGTTGGAGCAGTTTTCCTTCCCAACTCAGGATCCTACATAGCTACACAAGTTTGGGGCATGAACACCCCAACTATCCAATGCTTCAATGAGGGAGCATTATCTCTAATAATATATGGAGGAAACATGGTTTTCACCAACACACAAGTGTATTCAAACCCTTAATCCTTTGAATTTTCAAATTTTAGATTTCATATATGGACATTAACTATTGCATTATCATTGTATGTTTTTATGAAGATTTTTTTTACATTTGGAACCACTACCAAAATGAAAATTGTGTTGTACACAATCAGGTATACTTTATCCTTTTACTCTAGAAATTTAGTTACTATAATAGACTGGGGGAATTTGTAGTTACTAAAAAATAGTCTTTGGTACTTGATAATGACAAGCTTGAAATACATTTAACTACATGACTTGAGTACCCAAACAAGGTCCTAGTTCATTACCCTCTCAAAATAGCATTATATCTTATGTGTCAACCCTTCAATTCTATTTCTATACACCTAGTATAAGATCATTATTTATTTTAAACATACTAAATATCTTGCACAAACATCTCTAGACTCTTAGAGTATTCTACCTATACACATGTCAATTTTGATAATTAAATTAATTATCTCTAAGTGATAATGACCTATATTTGTTGAAAGTGACATGATCCTAGAAATGGATATTTTATAAAATAAAACCTACCTTATATTCAACAAATAATCCTATCTTATCAATGGAGTAATGAATTATTCAAATGAATCCATATTTAAGAAAATCAAGGTATCATTCAAAAAGGGATATGTAATTTATTTGTGATAAATCTATACACTATTACACACTGAGAAAAAAATCCACATTCTTACCAATTTACATACCTATCACTAGGAGTAGTCATCGTCCAATTTTAAAGCATTCAAATCAAGCATTTTAAATCACCAAAGAAAATTATTAGTTACATAATCATAAATAATAATCATAAATGCACAATCATACTATGTGTGAGAACTATGTATGGCTTGATTTACATCCTTGGACTATTGGATATGTAGTTAGTAACCAATCATCATATGGGTGTGACTAGGGTCAACTCATATCATTAAAATTCCTCCGTTTATCCAAGTTTTTAGCCTTCAAATTCACATCTAAGGTTTTCAATGCAAAGGATATTTATTTAAAGACATACACACCTCATCAGGGTTTAGGATTACAAATACAAAGAAAGTAAAGATAGTCATAGGTGATCATGTAATCAATATGCCACACTTTTTCATAAGTAATTAATAACCAATAGGTCAATATCAACTATTGAAACTTACCCAATCATGTGGAAGCAATCCAATGCAAGAAGTAGATCAGTTCTTGAACTAATTGAACTAGAGGCATGTTTTCCCCTTATTTAGACTTCTAGAACATAGTCATATTAAGATAGTCAACTAAAAAAACTAAGTATCATGATATATTTAATCATTTCCATATTTATAATATTACCTTATCAAATCACAAGAATAAATTATCAATCATTTACATTTAGATGTTTACTTGAATGTCATATCTTATAATCTAAATTCTTTTTCAAAATTCTATATTAATTATATTGATCTTACCTAGTAATCAAAATTAGGGTAAAACAATTGAATAAGCTAAAAATTGAAACCATAATATAAAAAATACCAAAAAATAAATCCTATAAGGGGATCACTCTAAAACCTTTAAAAAATTCTACTATAATGTAGAATGTATCCTATGATTTTCAAATTCAAATTAATGATCAGGTTCACAAAAATGTTTTACTTATCTTACACCTAAGAGATATAAATAAATGGAAACTATATATTAATTCAAATTATAGAAAATATATAAATAAACACAATAATTTGAATCAAAAGGCACTAATTGATATTGAAATTATGTAATTTAGAAATGAAAAATCAAGAAAGGTATGATTTACATATATAATTTTATGTACATATTGATCATAGATGATGTCATTTAATCTAGAAATTATATTTATGTATTTCATCAACCCCATATTTAAAATATAGCATCTTAAAACATGTTTGGATGTTGTCATCAAAATTTGATGATTACAACACTTAGCATAGTTAGGGATTATTAGCAATTTCCATGTGAATATTGGGGGTCTACAAATTTTGGTAAACATGCACATGTGCTTGTAATGTGGTTATATGTTGTGAATATGTTAAAATACCTATTTTATATGTATTTCATCTAAACCCTAAATTTTCTTGATCAACCACAAGATACCCTTATAAAGGGGTCAATACTTTAGGTTGGACTAAAACAATCAGTTTGTAGTAAATGGCTTATAATTTCCAATACTCCAAATATGGCTCAAACTACATGTAGTTCTCCTGCTTATGTGTGTGTGTGTAACATCTTAAACAATCTAGAATTTTATGTTATATATTAATCTTTGATACTTTGCACCATGTAACTTATAATTTGCATATTCAAATTTTGAGCCATGGACTACTCCATGGCTACTCTTTTAAATTCTAATATGTCTTTTGATAATGGCCCAAGAGATTAATATGTGATTTATCAATGTTTCTAAGACTTACCAAGTGGAAATAACCTTAGGGTTAGTTTTTATTTATATATGGTTATTCATAAATTTGTCCCCATGGATAACCCATGAAACATGTCTAGGCCAATCTAATGGAGAATTCTCAATTTGAAAAAAATCCATTGAGTGATCTTGGACACTATAGATACAGAGAGACTCTAACACAAACTATATTGTCTAGGTTTAATGGTACTATCTTAGAAGTGAAAAATGAGGATTTTAAATATGTAGACTATTTATCTAGGATTCTAGATGGTTCCTATATAGACTTAACTAATCCTAAATAGATATATCTAGATAATATAGGTGGATAAGATAATAAATGGCTAGATGGATATTTAAAAAGTGTGTTCAATAGTTAAATATATGTGCATCATCCAAGTGTGTCAAAGTATGTCAAATTTGATGTTGCCAAAGTGCCAAAGACTAAATTTAGGTGTCCACAGTTTAGTAAGCATTCTAAAGCCCAAATTTTACACTTTTTTAACATTTATAAATTGTAAAATTATAATTAGCCAAAGAAAGGGAGCATATTCCCCCATGCTCTAAAACTTTGTGCTTTGGACATTATCATTGTGTTCAATACAAGGACTGTATTGTCTTAGGAAGTAGTTATATGGTCATGGAAATAAATTAAAGTCCTATAAATTATGTATTTTTTCTATATTTTGACATATGTGAAGGGAATAAACCAATAAGCTTATGTAGGAGAAACAATGGTAATATAATATAAAATTATACCAAAAAATAAAAATGACATGCATGCACACATAAGATACATTATATGCACTTGGGAAAACCCTTTTGAGAAAAACCCCCCCAAAAAACTTTTTCCTTTATTAAATTAATTTAATTATTTATAATATAATAATTTACTTCAAATTTATGCCTTACCCTAATGTATGTGTGAGTAGTTGTAGGAACATCAATGGGAAACCATCTAAGTGGTATTACAATATAATAGGTACCCCCACCTAAGGTGAATCCCTATACCCAAAAAAAGTTGTAGGATGTATAGTCTATAAGGAGTGTAAATGATTCAAAGTATACAAAAAAAACTAACATTCTCCCAATTGTTGAACACTTTGCATGGGGGACCATAGATTCACACTTTTATAATTAAGAGAAGTCATTCCCATTAATCTTATACACTAATAAGATCAAAAAAAAAATGGTATAGGTAAAGGATGGAAGTTAGTGATGATGAAGGTGGGAAGGCGATGATGGCAGTGGTGAAGGTGAAGCTCAGAGTTGGCATGCAAGCAAGGACAACATCAATGAAGGCAAAATATGGATCTTAGTTAGAAAGGGCGGTGGATCTTAGGTAGAAAGGGTGCTAGATGGTGAGCCAAGGGAGTCAGCAAGAGGTTCTTTCTAGTTAGTGGTGGCTTTTGGTGTTGGCAAGGTTATTTTAGCCTGTTAAGTTAGGTAATAAGAGTCCATGCATTTGGAGAAGTTATTCCTTAGGATGATGCTTAATTAATGTAGGCACCAAAATTAGTGGTATTAGTGGCACATCAGGATCAGGGGAGTATGAGAGAAGGGGTGTAGGTATATTACAAGGATAGATCTTGTTTTGATGTTAGCGCTAGGAGGAGTTTGAATGAATAGTGACCAGGGGAAAGAATTATTTTGGGAAGAGGTAGGAAAATAAAATATGTTAATTTTTTTTTGGTTTTTTTGTGTCCTATTTTTTTCAAGCTAACATGCCTTTTGAATATTTTTTAGGGCTAGATAAGCTGGTGGTGGAGAAAGGCTTGTATGAGGAAAGTCTTTCTCTAAGGAAGCATAGAGCTGGAAATTCTTTTATTATATATAGGGTTTATACAAAGAATAATGTGTTTTTAAAATATAATAATACTTCAAATACCTTTCATTACTGAAGTGATTTTGGTAAAGAATTAATTCTCATAAACCATCCTGAATTAGACCCTGTTCTAATTTCTAGAAGTCAGCTTTAAAAGGAAAAGCTTATAGAGGAGGCTATAGATATTATAGAGGAGGTAAATAGAACCAATGAAGCAAAGTCATCATAAAATGAAGCCCTAAAAATGGATTTATTGGGATATATTCCTTTAATTTTTTCTAATTCTCCTCTACTTTTTGAAAATTTTGATGTTGAACTCTCTTTACTAGAAGTGAAAAGAGGGCAAAGAGATTTGATTGGTGGGTGTGTAGGGAAGTGACCCTTTTGGATTTATATTTCAGATTGGTCTCAAAAAACTTAGCCCACACTTCAATCTCTCTCTTTATCTATCTTGGAAAATGGTTTCTTTATGATTTTATTTCAATCTTCTAAAGACAAGGACTTTGTTTAGACAATTAGGCCATGGTTAATTGGTAAGCAGGGGGTGTTTTATTGTCCATGGACTCCTTTTTTCAACCTAGCCACTTAGGTGATATCCTAGGCCCCCATTTTGGTTATATTTTATAACCTCACCTTATTCTTGTAGGATGTTGATCTTTTTAAGAAACTGGTTATCAAGATGGGAGTTTTTGTCAAAACTAATGTTTCCATTAGGGCTAATTTGAACTATGTTAGGGTGTGTGTGTTGGTGGATTTAGATAAAAATCTACACCATTCTATTCAAATTTATTTTTATCATAGTATGTGGATTCATTTCATTAATTTTTAAGGTCTCCCTTTCATATATTTCAAATACAATCAAGCTAATCACAAGATTTCTACGTGTCCCAAGATTTTTTTTAAAATATCTCATTCAATGTTTTAGTAGAAATGGGTCAGAAAGATTGGTTTCCTGAATCATGATTTGGTTAATAGAATTCATATTTATAGTGAGCTTCCATATACAATAATCTTTCAATATGGTTTGAATAGTTCTCATAAGAGGGAGGTTTTGGAAACAACAATAGTGTGGATCGATATGGAGGTAGGACAACCCTCTTTTCCCCTTAGGGAAAGGTTTGTTGAGGAATCCGGGCCAAAGCATGTTACCAATATCCCTCCTAAAACATATTCTTATCAATATAAGGAAAAATATTTTGATATTTCTAAAGATGGGGAAGAGGATGGAGAAGGTTTTGAAGAAGAGCTAGCCAATAGAGCAGTTTTATCCATTTCAAATCAGCCTAGTGTTTTGAAGACCCCTAACTATAGCATGAAAGGAAAAAGGGGTAGGAAAATGAAAGTAAAAAGGCTACATCTTGAGGCCTTAAACTCCATTTATGAAGGCATGTAATAGACTATGAAATCTTTACTTTTTAGTAGAAGCAGACATTTGTTAGCAGTTAAAGGTTGAGTTCTTTGGTTTGGTATCTGAGTTTTTTACTAAGTAATTTTTCTCTTGGCCCTTCTTTGTTTTCATATATTTCAATTTTTTAGTATATTTATTTGTCCTTCTTTGTATTTTCTTATGGACAATATCCATGGTTTACTTTCTTTATGGTACACAGCTTAACCTTTTTATAGTTCTGGGTGCTTATGTCTTTTCTAGTGGACTTTTTTCATGAGGATTGGAACCTTGGTTTGTGCTCCAAAACCAGTTAAATTTCTTGTCAAAAAATTATATCTATCTAAAAAAAATCTTATACACTAATAAAACTTCCAAATACACACATCCTTATTCAATTAATTAATAACATTCTCTAATATAATTACCATATCCAAGAACACCTTTTTTCAACCATATTTTAAAAAATGTACTTAAATATGATTTGACCAAGTATGATATATGGGGTTCTTTTCTTTAAAAAAATGTACTTAAATATCCTTTGACCAAGTATGATATGTGGGGTTCTTTGATAAACATATTACACCTTGATTATCACAATATATCCTCATAAATTTCTATAATAACCCAACATTTTAACATAACCTTTATAACCATAAAAGTTATTGCTTGCATGCTTTATTTTCATGTACTTGGATTCTATAGTTAAAATCATAATTATTTCCTACATCTTGCTTATTCAATTGGTTATTCCACTAAGCACATTACTATTTTTAGATCTTTAGGCAATGAAGATCTCCAGACTAGTCTACATCAAAATAACCTTACACATTTAATGTTTTGTTCTTATGAGGTCTTTCATCATAGTATATTAGATAATATAAAGTCACATAGAGATATTTGGATACCCTTTTCACATCAATATAATGTTTCTTCCAAAGTTTGGACATATATTTACTCAAAACTCCCATTTCATGGGAAACATCTAGTATGGTAAAAACCATAACATACATTAGACTTAAAAAAACACTTGCATAAGAAAACTAAGACATTTCATCAATATTTTTGATGTGGGTTTTATCCACACCATATAAGGTTAAACAAGGTAACCTCTAAAATTTTGGGATCTATATGGAATGAGGTTCCACTTTAGAGCATAAGTTGCAAGTATGTAATTAAAAAACTAGGTGATGGAATAACATATTGAGCTTGTGGGTTGTTTAACTAGGTTTTGTGGATGGATGCATGGAATCTAATAGAAATTAATCACTAAGTGAGTTGGATGGGTGGATAATTATTCTATCATGGGAAGATCTCAAAGAAACTCAAAAAAAGGGGGAAATAAGGGTAAGGTAGAAAAGAAGGCTCTGTGTTCCTGAAAGGTCACTTTTAAGACTATTTCTTTGGTGGGCAAGTATCTCTAAGACCAGTGTTTGTTAATTTTAGCTATTGCACACTCACAAATAAGCACAATTAGTAGTCTAGGAAAACAAGTATAGGATGCTCAATGATCTCAACTAAAGTTTTCTCTCCTTAGGGTTATTATTGCATACCCTTATCTACAAGATTACAGCTCAGACCAAAAAGCTATCTAGGGTAGTTATGGCTCATGCCTAGATGACTATACCAAAATCAATACCTCTACACACCTCAGATTATCAATTCAACCTATACTAATTATTTAAACCAATGAAATCTACCAATCCTCAATTAGTGTTGTACATATAAGATTAATATTCATTAATTGAAACAATAAGATTTATTCATATCATTAGCACAATTTAGAATTATTGAATTAATACATATAAAGAAAATTAAATTTCATTAACATAGAAAGGGAATAAGAAGGAACAAACACAGTTGCATGACAATCAATCTCTTAATCTCTTCTTGTATATTGATCCAAAACTTTTACCATTTGAAAATATGGTTCTACATGTATATAAAGGACTTGGGGAAGGGGTTGCCTCATCCTCTAAGTATAGTAAAAATTTGATTACATCATGATAATTATAACATAAGTTCTAATTGATGTTATAAGTTATAGATTATATCAGACATGAAAAGTGTGCATGCTAGAAAAAAATATTTATTTAATTACAATATGGATGTAATAAGACTTAAATATCCCTTTATAAATTTTACATGCAAAATTGTACAAAAAAAGCCTTAGAATAAGGCTAACTGCTCCTGCTTGAAAATTTTCAAAGTTATTATTAGAACTCTAGTTGTAATTGGATTTGTGCTAGAAATGGAGTTGAACTTGTTATTATTAGAGATGAAATCATAAATTGGACTGGAGTTAAAATTGGAGCTAAACTAAGAGGTGGCATTGGGGCACTCAATGAGCTAGGAGGAACAAAAGTTGATGATGTTGTTGTAACTAGCACTATAGGTGGGGTCTGAGTAGTGTAACTAGTAGGTGGTGTTGAGGCTACTTTTTTTTGGCATCCAAATCTTGATAATTTTTTTATGTTTTAGCATGTTGTGCCCAAATTATGATCATATCAAGGAGATGAGGTCTAGTTACCCTGTTTATCCCTTCCATCAGCCTTACATGCTCTATTTTGATGGATTAGAAGCCAGCCAAAATGACCTCCACTTCTATTGCCTTCTTCCTCATTGTACTTAGCTTCACTTTAATATATTCTAGACTTAGTACTTATGGAATTTTCTTGAAACTGTTTGAATCTTATTAAATCATTTGATAAAAAATAGTCAGGGCTTTCAACTTTCCAATGTTATCTCGAGCTCCTGTTGATTTTACCTCATCCAAAATTTGTGTTTCTTGGTTTTCCTATTATGTAAGCTTATTCACTAAACTTTAGAATTACTCACCCAATCCTAAGCCTATTTATTCTTATGATATCTAAATTTAATACATTAGTTGCCTCCAAAGGGGTCATCAGATTTGAGTAACTGAATGCCTTATTAGGAGTATACAACACCAATAAATTCAATTTATTTTCATATTATCTTAGAAGTTAAAATAATATTTTTATTGAAGTTACACATGGAGCCAATTAGACTCTCAAAGAATGAATAGTATCCAAAATTTTATATAACCTTAGTGCCATACTCTATACATATTTATCTATGCTAAAGGAAACTTGTATTACCTATTGTTTCTCTCTAAGAGTCTTTAATTCTTCTTCTATTTATTTTTTGTCCATCTTTATTCCTTCATGGATGGCCAATACCACTTCAGTATGGGTCTCCATGTAATACTTGAGGTCCTTAATGTATGGGGACTAACCCTTCTTTCCATATTCCTCTTTAAAAGAGAGTAGATCTCTTCTCTTTCTTCCAAGATTATCCCTTTACCATTTCTATATTCAATCTTCCTCTTCCTAACCCTTTGCACTAAGTTTGTGGATTTGTCAAAGAGTAAGCTCATAGTGGGTAGCTCAATGATCTTCAAATTGGACCTCTTAGAATCTGACACTCCTAACTCCTTGGCCTAATCTAGAAGAGTCATCATTAACAGATCCAATGGTTGGGTTTCTATTTTTGCATCCTTCTGAGGCTTAGGCTCAGTCGATGGTTGGGGAATTGAGGGAGAAATTATCTTGGACTGGTTTATATTCTTGAATTGTGGCATGGGGTGCACAATGTAGATAGGTTTCTTCTTGGGGGCCCTTTTTGTTGCCACCACTATTGTGGTTTGAACTAGTCCTAAATAAGGTAGTGGTGAACCTAGTTGAGTAGAGGTGGGGTGATGAGTTGGTTGGTGGATATAGAAATAGAGGTAGATACTAAAAGAGTGGGAGTAGATGTGGTTGAGATTTAAGTAACCATGGTTAAAGGGATGGAGATTGAAAGAGTGGGGATTATAGGGGTAGTGGTTGGAGAAGCAAAAGTGGTAATTGGAGTAGTAGTGGTTGGAAAAATGAAAAAAATCCTAGTAGAGAGTGATTGCACATGGATAAAAGTATAAAAAATTGGGGAATGCATAGTACAAGTAACTATCAATGACATGAGAGGATAAAGGCCTAGGGGAGAAGTGAAGAGCACCCTTACCATATTGGTCACCACTGAGGGGTACCTTTATTTTTAGTCCTTATAAGCTCAAGACCTTAGCTTGATGTTACTCTTCTTCATTTAACTCATGATTTGGCTTGCCTTCAATTGAAGGTTGTGTCTCTTCATTGGTTACCTCCATGGATGGGGTCTATGGACTCTCTACCCTGGGCTTTCTTTGATAACAAAGTATAGTCCTCCTAGCCTATGGAGTAGTCACTAGTTGAGTAAGAGGGGGGAAGAGTCATACTAAATGTTATGGCTTCTAAAGCCACCATAGTAGGTGTCATCTCTTCCTCATCATAGGAGTCTAGGAAAATGATCTCCACCTCTTCCCTAATTGTGATGTTCTTATATTGCATTATCTCTTTTGTAAGTTATTATTTGGCTCTCCTTAGTTAAACAACAAATGCTTGAACTAGAGGAGTGTTCTTATTCTTCCTATGAAGTAGTTGGTGTCTCTTCTAGATCTTTCTCTTCCTCATGTTCTCTAGAAACTAATGTTTCCCCTACCACTTATTCTTGATCTTATTGAGCTATCATCATAATAGGTGGTTATTGAGGGTCTTGAATTTGGTCTATTGGATTTTGGTAAGGATTGCCACTCCATAAGTTAGAGGATCTCTATCTCCTTTGTGGTGGGATCCTAAATTTGGATTGACTCAGTGTAAAGGAGGGGACTACTTATATCACACTCAATAAGTCTTCACTTAAACCTATAGTCTCAGCTTTTTCATTTACTTCTTCATCATATTTGGCATTAAGGAACATGAATTCATGGTAAAATGGCTCATGTTTGTATGGGATGCCAAAGTTGTGAATCTTTTTTTGTACTCTCTTATGGGGGTTCTAATCCCTATGAGGTAGAGTAACCAATGCATAAACCCTCCTTACATTCCCAACTTCTATAAAATGTCTCATTAATGTATATTGCATCCTCTCAATAGTGAGATGGGAGACATGGAAAGTGACTTTCTTACTCTTTGTTAAATATTCATCTATACCATTCCATATTTGGAAAGTAATAATATCTTGATCGACAACTTTATTAGGTAAAATTGTAGGGATCTAAAGGGGATCTACCCTATGTCTAGTAACCATGATGACTATATAATTTAGGTAGAGATAATAATCACCCAAGTTCATGAGTGTATTGGAAATAATATTTAAAATATTATCTAAAGGGTGGCCATGAATGACCATCAAAACCTAAGGATAGAGGTCCTCCATTATTCTATAAATATTCCTTACGTATGCATTTATGTGGATGAAGGAATAAAAGTCATATTTTATTTTTGATATAATCAGGGTTAGGATTCCATAAACCCCCATTATGTTAGTAAAAAATCCCCATGATTTTATCTAGGAGGTATGGCATCATATTTAAATTTACCCATTGGGTCCTCTTGTCCTTTTGTATAATATGCTCATACAGGTAGGCACTGATGACCTCCTCCAATGTATATGTGTGCACTAAAGTAATGAGCAGTTTTAGCAAGGGTACCCATTATAGATGCAAAAAATGAGTGCTTAAATGGTTAAATGTTTGGTTCATCAATACCATGCCTATATGAATTCCCATCCTAAATCAAGTGATGGAGATGATATTATTTTTATGTTCTTTGGTATTGAAAGTTTTGCTTGGGAGAAGCCACTTCCATACTACTTGTTCCACATTATTTTTCTCTTCCAAGTGAGTACACTATATAAATCAAATGTAGTGTCTTAAATGGGAAGACTTAAATAACTTGTAAATGTGTCTTAATATATGTATGTAATGACTGTGTTGTTGTTGACATAGTGTAGATAGCCACTATCTACAATTCTACCTTCAAAAAATAAGTCTCAAAACAAGTCGATGCATGACATGACTTCTAGCTTGGTAGTTATGTAGTGGAGTATCTAGAATTTGAATGACCAAAATTCATCTAAAAGTTATTTCTCCTTTATTGAGATGTCCTCCTTGTATGTGAATGAATCAATGTTCTTTATGATCTCCCATAGAGTCAAGTAATTGACATGGAGACCATCGAACACAGTTATGTCAAAAACACTATCTAGGTATTCTATGGAGTCTTTGATGGAAAAATTGGATGGTGGTGGATCTCCATTAAATGCCCTAGATGAAGATGCTAATGTTGTTGGTTGAGTCTAGTGTGATGATTTTTTTTTGAAAATGGTGGTCTAAAAACTTTGTTGTACAAATTTCAAGTCATTTTAAACATATATAGGGCTTTTGAAATTATAGTTGTCTATACACATTCAAGCTCTTGAAAATAAAATGAGGTGATCTCGCTTGGGGGTCTCAATGTTATAGCTTTCTACATTCATTACATTTCATGTGTTATTAATCACTAACATCTATGAGCTCATCACCTTCATTTAATACAAACTTGACAACCTACGCTTAGTGGGTATGCCATGTAGAATGATTAATCATTTAAGATGCCACAATGTTATGTCTTCCTTTTGAAACTTTTTATTATATGGTTTAATCAAGGGATTTGACATTTACCTTCAGGCCTAATGATATGATATGGTGAGCCCAAGATTCTGAGCAAAAGACCCCAAAAGCAAAATGCTCTTTGGAGAGATTCATTCATGAAGATTTGTTTGAAAGTAATTGAATGGAAAGTTCCTAAACTAAAGGATCCAAATGAGAGTCACAAAAATAATAGCTCCTAAAGATTCTCTTTAGAGAGATTATCATTCGAGAGGAAGTTGCCACAGAGAAGTTCCCAAACAAAAACCTTCTGAATGAAAGCTGTTGAAGAGAAAGTCCTAGAGACCAAACCCTTCTTAAGACCAACGTTTCTAAAGTATAAAATTTCTACATAATAAGTTCCAAATGATCCAAAGAAAATTTTTTGGCCAAAAAGCTACTACCTAAAATAAATTTTAAAATAAAGCTCCCAGCTAAAAAGTTTTTGATTGAAAGTTTTTTACTGAAAAGTTTTTAAAGACCCAAAGTATCCAAAATGTCAAATAAAATTTTTCTAAATAAACAACTCTAAATAAAAGAACCCAAATTAAAATAAATTGAATACCTATCATACATAGTAATTCTTTCTAAATTTCCAATTATATATTAATTTCAATAAATCCTTTCAAATGGAAAATAGGTGCACCAAACATGACTCAATGTCCAAAACATCAAGTTTCTAAAAATAATAAAAAATAGCCTAAACACACACACCCAAATAATAAATAAGTCCTCTAAAAATAAAGGGGTTACCCTCTTTTCAAATAAAAAATCCAAGATGGGTGGTGTTGAATATAAAAAATGGTGAATCACAAGGGTGAATACTCTTGAGTTTTTAAGAACATAGAATCTCTAGTTTTTCAATCCCAATATCAATCATGAACTATACTAAAAGAAATGATTAAATCAAAAACAAAAAAGAGACTTTTAATAATTCCATGCAACATACTAACTTCACTTATACCTTAGACCTATGTGTAGGAAAGTGATATTCTTTATTCCTGTCAAAGGGTTTTAGGCAAAGACATGGGGTGAGCTATAAGTTTCATTTTGATTTGGCGTAGGTGTATACACATTGGTGAGTTTGGTTATTTCTCTACTACTATCCAAATTTCCATATCCTGAACAAAGATACCTTTAATCACCTTTTCTCTCTTCTTTCATATTTTCCATGATGCACGATACATTGATCTTATTTCATCATGTACACTTTTAATCCTCTTTGATTTTCTTTTGGGCCTTTAGATTATGCTTTTTATTTTTATTTTTTTATTTTTTAATGAAAGAGGGAATAAGTTAACCACCATGATCTGGTCTTAGTAAAATATGGTTAATCAAAATGCTCCTATCAATTTTTACCCATGTCAATGGTTGTTACCTCAAACAGGTATTAGAAATTTTTTTGCATTTGACCCAAGGGGATAAGGAGAGATTTTTAGATTTGCACAAAGATATGGGAGAAATTTTTACATACCTAATGAAATCATTATCTTTATGACATAGGCATGGCTAACTCTTTCAATGCTTACCTAAATTAAGAAATCTTAACTACAAGATGTAACACCCATCAATTTGAGTTGGATTCAAAAAACACAAACTATTGTTTAATTATACCAGGATTGATCAACTATATTTCCATGAAATCAAAAGAAAAATAACCTATAAAATAAGAAAACTACCTAAAATAAACACACTAGACTTAACAAAGTAAACTATCAAAAGTAAAAGTTGATAATATAGAAATCAATAACTAATGTAATGGAAGAAAATGACTAAAAATAGGAAGTTAAATAATAAATCAAATATAACCTACTCCTACCTATACCAAAACATATATTATTACTCATATACCTCTCTAGATGGAGTAACCATGAAGTAATACTTTAAAAACTGTCCATTGACTGGATATGTCACTTTGTTACCATGGAGGTCATTCAAATGGAATGCATTATCACCTAAGATCTTAGAGATATAATAAGGTATTATCCATAGTGGGGTAAACTTGTCATGTATTCCTTTCTTCTCATGGGATTCATCTCATAGCATCACTAGGTCATAAATACTGAATGCTTTAGATTTTGCTCTCTTATCAAACCATCTTTTGACTATGTCCTGATGTATGTTGAAGTTTTGTAATGATTCATTCATAAAATATTCCATTTCAATGATATCTAGAAATTTTAACTTTATCTTCTCATTGGAATCCATGTATTCTTGCATTAAATGATATGTTGGTAGCTTCAACACGATTTAGAACACTAGTTATTTCCCATAAACCAACATATATGGTAAGGCTTTAAGGGCCTGCTTATACTGAGCCTGATCTACCTAGAGTGTGTATTTTAGTAAGATATGTCATTCCCTAGGATTATCTTTGACTAACTTCTTGATAAAATCTATGAGGTTCTTGTTGGTTGACTTAGCCAATCCATTCCCTTAGGGGTAGTGATTAGAAGATGATTTATTATCATGGGACCATTTTGTAAACTTAACTAATTAAAATCCTATATTATTACAAAAAACCAAATAAATAGGTGTGTCAAACATGGTTGTGATATGATATTCAAGGAAACTAATAACATATTGAGCTCTTGAGTTCTTGGTGGTTGTTGCCTTAGTCCATCTAGTGAAATAATCTATAGTAGTGAACACAAACTTGTACCCAACTAAATAATTCAAGTTTATGACACCAATGAAATATAAGCCCTCTTAGCTAAAGGAATTACCTTCAATCATAGGCTATAGTGGCATAGCTGCATATACCTCTCTTTTTTCCAATACCTAGAATTTATGGCACATCCTCACGTGGAAGTGAGTATCCTTAAAGACGTTTGGCCAATAATACTCCATTTCGAGTACTTTATGGGTTATATTATTACCAAATAGATGGCCATTACCAATATTTTGATGAAGGTTATCTAGGATCTCCTAATATTCTTCACATAACACATCTTAAATAGATGCCTTCATAGTTATTCCTATATAAGATGCCTTTTCTAATCATATAATGAGTAGCTTTGAGCCTTAAGGCTCTCTTTTTCTCTCTCTTAAATTCTTGGGGGCATGTTCCATTGAGTAAGAATTGAACAATACCTGAATACCAATCTTTTTAGGAAACCTGCATTTATTAGACTTATTCGATGGTGATGTGTGGGTCTAGTTCAATCATCAACTAAATAATGCCTTGTCCTCTAATGATATTGGTAGGTTTAATTTAAATATCAAACTCCTAAATTTTTTTCATGCATTTACCTCTAAATTCTCCCAATTCATTCTATCCTAGTGTAATATTGATAGTAGTGTTTGGTACAATTGCAATGGTCTTATTTTGGAGTATGTAGTGCCTAAACTTCTTAACTTATTTGACAAGGGTGAAGATTTACTTATCAATCAAAGAGTATCTAAGCTCAACATATTTTAATTTAGTTCTCATGAAAGTGATATGGTGTTTGATTTCTTCCCTCTTCTATGTAAGTATAGTAGTAATGATATGCTCTAAAGTGAATGAGTACATGAAAAATTCTTTAGTGAAATCTGGACTTACCAGCATTGGGGCATATGAAATAGCCTTTTTTGTCTTGGAAATACTTATTATATTCAAGTCTCCACTCCACTTTGGCATCCTAATTGAGCATTACGTCCAAGGGTCTGATAATCTCTATAAATCCTGATATGAATTTGCTTACAAAATTAATCTTCCCAAAGGACTTGATCTCCTTTTATTTATTTGGAAACATTATTTTTGAAATCCTCTAATTTTTTTTTAGGTCAATGATGATCTCATCTTTATTAATAATTTGGGATAGTATATTTCATTTGTTAATACCAAATATACTCTTCTTAAGGTTTAGTGATATACGAAACTTCATGCACCTTTAAAAAATGGACTGAATATGATCAATATGATCAACTCTATTTTTAGATAAAATAGTGAGATCATTCATGTAGATAATTATGAAATTGCCCACCAATTTTTGGAATGCATGATCCAACATTCTTTGAAAAGCATCTCCAATGTTGATCAACCCAAATGACATTCACTTTTATGCATATGTTCCCCATTTTGTAGTAAATGCAAATTTCATCCTATCCTCCAATTTGACTAGTACTTGATTATAACCAGAAGATCCATCTAAGAAAGATGTCATTCCAAAACCACTCATAATTTGTATCACCTCATCTAAAAAAGGCAGAGGGTAATTTTCTTTCTTAGAACCTTTATTTAGGTTCCTAAAGTTGATGCACATTGTGATTTTTCCACTCTTTTTCCTAATCAAAATTAGATTGGCTACCCAAGTTGAATGCTTGATAGGAAAAACTATTTGAGCGCTTAGAATATTTTATAATTATTTCTAGATCAATGGTTCTATTATAGGGTTAACCATCCTTTACCTCTACCTAAAAGGTTTATGATTAGGCTTGAGTGGAATTGTATGGGTGATGACTTTAGGATTAAACATCCTTAAATCACCTTAGGTCCATGACATTACATATATATACTTGATAACTAGTTCCTTAACCTTATACCTTTTATCTAGGGTATATCTTAATCCAATATTAACAAGGTGTACATTTATTTCATCACCATCATTTTTTGAGCTAAACTCAAATTCATTAACCTTGAGTTATCTTTGTTATTGGGCTTCAGGGTCCATGTCAAAGGCCCTTTCCAAAGCAACCATCTCTAATGGGATATGATTTTACTTTAGTTGTATAACATCCTCTTCATCTAATTCTTCATGGAACCTATGGATCCTTTCCTCATCATCAATTATTTGAGACTCAAACTATCCTAAAGTTTTCAAAAATTAGATGATCTACTGATCATCATCAAATACTTGAAAATTTTCAAAATTTTATGATACTGGGGGATAAGGAACATTGTTTGGTACTAAGGGATAAGTTACTAATTCAATATATAACTTATATACTTTTAACTCCTGTAGAGGGGCCAAAATTGTTGTTTAAGCAACCAATGAATTGGTAGCTTGGTTTTGTTCTCTTAAAATGGCCAATATGTTCAACTATTCAAATGAGTTGATTAGATCCTAGGATTTATGCTTGTACTTATTTAAATATGATAATTTGCATTGATATATGTTTTTGACCTAGTTAATCATGAGTTAAAAGTCTCTAAATACTAGCAATTCCTTGACATTGTTCTTAAGGGCAAACTATAATCCCAAAATCAAGGCCTCATATTCTACTCTATTATTGATGCATGGAAATTTGAGTCTATATGTTGCTAAAAATTTCTTTTCCTTATGGATTAACCAACTCGATACCAACACCTGATAATTTTTTGAATCTTGATCTATTGAAATGGAGGGTCCATAATTGGGAAGGGCCCTAAATTTCTTCTTACGTTTCATGCCTCATAATAAATGTATAAATATAATGACTACAAGACTTATAAATTACTTCATCATTGGTGGTGTTTTACTCTATAATAGAATGCTTCATCCTTGGCTCTTGATTGATCTTGATCTAGTTGGAAATACCTCTCCATGGTAGCCAAATGATATAAGTTCATGGAAAGATATTGATTTAACATATTTGACCAATCTCTACTCAATAATAACCCATATCCTTTAGGAATATACACTACCAACATGTTCATAGTAATCTGTACTCAAGGTTCTAAAGCAACCTATATTCTCACATTATTAATTTCTTCCAAAATAGGTATTATTATTTTATCCAGCTATGACATAGTCCCCTTGGATAAACTTAAGGTCAAACCAAGATTTTGGAAAATTGAATTTGGCATTACCATTATTGAATCTCTAGAATATACCAAATAATTATGCATATTTTTTACAAATTTTCAAATGGTTAGCAAGAAAGGGGGAACCTTAGGCTTGATTTGTATATAACCTTTGTGTTGCATATTTTGGACTTTTTTCTAGTAGACTTACCTATGATATAATACCATAAGAGCTCCTTCTACTTTGTGATTTGTGCCTATTCATGAAGAGTAATATTGGCCATGATCTTCTTCATATCCTTAAAAATTTTGTAACCTCCCTTAATTTGTTCCTCTCTATGCTGAGGTTGATCATTCCCTTTTTGGGGAGAAGTATTATCAGGTTTAGGATTTGGGGAAATAACTATATTATTAAGAGTAGAAGTGGTGAGAGACATTTTTTCCTTAGATTATAATTGTTCCTATTGAACTGTTGGAATGCTTGAACTTCATAATAATTATCTTATGGAACATTATCATATTCATTGGGAAAGGGAGACTTATAGGTTTCAAAGACCATAGCTAAACTTCAAGGGTCAGATTAATGAGGGAGATCTGGAGGATTCATCATTTGACCTTGTCTAATCATTTCCCTCTAAAATATTTCAAAGGCTACACATAACTCTACATAGTCCAATTCCATATGTTGTGATGTGTTGTGAACCTTGCACTAATTAGATAAAGTTATCTCCATGATATTGTTTTTGGTAGCTTATTAGACTACAATTACTATGCATTGTTAGTGGGCCTAATGAAAGGCCTATTGTATCTTGAAAATCCAAAATTATAATTATAATTCTGATTAGTGGTGTTACCAATCCTTTTATTCATTTCAATAAATCATTGCTCAACATTTGAACCATTATTTTTATAGAATCCAATCTAGATTTAGTAGAGTCATAACCATGAGTGACTATTATATTGGTGTGAGCTTAATGTTAGTTATGTTGATGGCCATTCCTTTGTGTTTTCAAGAACCCATAATTTTGATTTGTTGTTTATTGCATCATGGGAGAGAGTGTATAACTAATTCTATTTGAATGTAGGGGCATTTTGATAGTGTGTGAAATTGGATTCAAAGATGAGAGTCCATTGTTGAATGTTTGGCCTCCTAAATTTTAAGGATTGAGTTGTAAATTGAGCTACGTATTGATAGCTTCTTGGAATGCCAAAGCTAAATTATTATCAATGGAAGATATTCATAAGAACAGTGCAATAATGGGATCCAAAACATTCTTGTATATCTCAAACATCAAATCTACATCTACCTTATATGTAGCATTTAATTGAATGTATATATTTTGAAATATTACATTGAAGACTCATATTGACTCATTGGGTTACATCTTCATGCTCATTAAATGTTGATACACCAGAATTAGATTAATCACTTGCCCAAATTGTACAAGAAACATATTTTGACACTCATTCTATGAAACTATATAATTTTATTGAAAATTGAGTTACCAATCATAAGAAGAATCTTCTAGAGTAAATGGGAAAAGCCTGCATGCAAGATCTTCATGGGTGACATTCATTAATCTTAGGCCAACCTTGAAAGATTTGATGTGTTATTTTGTTATCCTCTTATTTGAGGGGGAGAAGGTAGGAAAATAATTTTTTGGATTCCTTAGTAGATTGTGTTGGTCTCTAGGGATGAAAATAACAAATCTGACTAAGGTTAGGACATAGGAGGATTGATAAGTGGGACATTTATTATAAGGGAAGGTGTCTTAGCTTGGTATATCTCAAGGATCATAGGTATTGGTCTAGGCCTCCTAAGATTTGAAAATGGTGAAACCAAAATGTTAGCTTGGTCCCTATATCTTGTTAATCTACTAGGTGTCTCTAGTGTAACTCTATGTAGTGACTAACCTTTATTATTGAGAAAACACACAAGTGTGCCCTCCTTATAGCACCAAATTTTCATCTATTTATGTGGGTTTTATGCACACCATAAAAGGTTAAACAAGGTAACCTTTAAATTTTTTGGATCTCTATGGAACAAGTTTCCACTCTAGGGCACGAGTTACAGGTATGTGGTTAAAATAACTAGGTGATGGAATAACAGGTTGAGTTTGTGGATTGCTTAACCAAATTTTATAAACAGATGCATGAAATATAATATAAATTAATCACTAAGTGAGTTGGATCGGTGGATAATTATTCTATGGTAGGTAGTTCTTAAATAAACTCAAAAATAATTTGAAATAAGGGTAAGGCAGAAAAGAAGACCCTGTGTTTCTGAAAGGTCACTTCTAAGATTGTTCCTTTGGTAGACAAGTATCTATAAGACCAGTGTTTGCCAATTATAGCTGTTTCAAACTCATGAATAAACATGATTAGTAGTCTAGAAAAATAATTATAGGATGATCAATGATCTCAACTAAAGGTTTCTCTCCTTATGGTTGTTGTTATACACCATTATATAATAGATTATAGCTCATACTAGAAAGTTGTCTAGGGTAGTTATGGCTCACACCTAGATGACTATACCAAAAGAAATACCTCTGCACACCTTGGATTATCAATTCAACCTATACTAACTTTTTAAACCAATGAAATATACCAATACTCAATTTTTGTTTCAAATCTAAGATCAATATTCATTAATTGAAATAATCATATTCATCCATATCATTAGTGCACTTTAAAATTATTGAATTGATATAGACAAATAAACTTAAATTTCATTAACATAAAAAGGGAAGAAGAAATAATGAACATAGTTTCATGATAATCAATCTCTTTATCTCTTCCTATATATTGATCAAAAAATGTGACCCTTTGAAAAGAGGGTTTTACATGTATATAAAGGACTTGGGGAATGGGTCACATCATCCTCCAAGTATAGCACAACTTTTATTACATCATGATAACTAGACCATAACTTATAATGCATGTTATAACTTATATATTATCTCAGACATAAAACATGTGCATGATGGCAAAAATAATTTGTTTAATTACAACATGTACATAACAAGACTTAACTATCTATTTGTAAACATTACATGCAAAATTGTACATACATAGCCTTAGACTAAGGCTAACTTAGCTCCTACTTGAAAAATTTTAAAGTTGTTATTAGAACTATAATTATAATTAGAGCTATGTTTGCAACTAGATTTGAAATTGTTATTACTAGGAATGAACTCATAGCTTAGACTGGAGTTAAAACTAGAGCTTAACTAAGAGGTGGCATTGGGGCACTCATTGAGATGGGAGGAATCAAAGTTGATGATGGTATTATAACTGGTAGTGTAGGTGGGGTCTAAGTAGTATAACTAATAAGTGGTGTTGAGGCTAATTTATTCTTGGCATCCAACTTTTGATAATGTTTGTATGCTTTGGCATGTTGTGCCCAAACTATGCTCATGTAAAGGAGATGAGGTCTGGTTAACCTATTTGTCTATTTCATCAACCTTGAATATTTTATCTTGGTGGATTAGAAGACAACCCAATATACCTCCAAATTTTTTTCCTTATTCCTCATTATACTCAACTTCACTTTAATGTTCTCTAGACTCAGTCCTTGTAGACTTTGATTGAAACTGTCTGAAGCTTATTAAATAATCTGATCAAAAGTAGCCCTAGATACCAGCTTCCTAGTGTTAACTTGAGCTCATGTTAATTCTAGATCATCCAAAATTTGTGTTTATTGATTTTCCTATTATGTAAGCTTATTCACTAAAGCTTTGGAATAACTCACCCAATCCCAAACATCCTAAGTTCTTATGATATCTAAATTTAATGCATTAACTACCTCTAAATGGGTCATAAGATTTAAGTGGTTGAATTCCTTATTAGGAATGTACAACACCAAGAAATTCAATTTATTTTCATCTTCTCTAACAAGTTTAAACAATTTTGTTATTGAAGTTACATGTGGAGACAATTGGATTCTCAAAGAATGAATAGTATCCAAAATTTCATATAACCTTAGTGCTGCACTCTATATATCCTACTCTATGCTAGAGGGAACTCATATTAATAATTATTTCTCTTTAAGAGTCTCTAATTCTTGTTTTAGTTTTTTTGGCTATCTTTGTTGCTTCATGGATGTCTAATATTGCTTTAGTTTAGGTCTCCATGTAAGACTTGAGGTCCTCAATGTAGGGGGGCAAACCCTTCCTTATATTACTACCTCTTTGAAAGAGAGTAAATCTCTTCTCTTTCTTCCAAGATTAGCCCTCTACCACTACTGTATTCAATCTTCCTCTTCCTAACCCTTTACACAGAGGTTG
Source organism: Torreya grandis (assembly GCA_037957365.1). Taxonomy (NCBI): domain Eukaryota; kingdom Viridiplantae; phylum Streptophyta; class Pinopsida; order Cupressales; family Taxaceae; genus Torreya; species Torreya grandis. The sequence goes on from JARHVA010002299.1 coordinate 351,364, forward strand.
TGGCTTTGTCAAAGAGTGATGTCATAGTGGGAAGCTTAGTGATATTCAAATTGGGCATCTTAGAATCTAACTCCCCTAACTCCTTAGCCTAATCTATAAGATTCAAATTTGATAGATCTAATGGTTAGGATTCTATTTATGCATCCTTCTCAGACTTAGGTTCAGGCTCAATGGATGGCTTGGGAATTAAGGGACAAACTATCTTGGACTAGTCTATGCTCCTAATTTTTGGCATGGGGTGAAAAATGTATCTGATAGGTTTCTTCTTGGGTGGCCTTCTTATTTCCAAAACTACTATATCTTGAATTAGTCATGAAGAAGGAAGTGGTGACTCAATTGAGTAAGAAGGAAACCACTTGGGTGATGGGTTGGTTGGTGAATTTGTAAATAGAGATGGATATTGAAAGAGTTGGAGTAGATGTGGTTGGGATTGAAGGATAATGGTTGAAGAGATAGAGACTGAAAGAGTGGGGACTATAAGGGTAATGGTTGGAGAAATAGAAGTGGCAATTTAAGGAGTAAGGGTTAGAGAAATGAAAACAAACTCAATAGAGAGTGATTACATAGGAGTACAAGTAAAAATAATTAGGGAAGGCATAGTAGAAACAATTGGCAATGAAATGATAGAGAAAGGCCTAGGGGAGTAGTGAAGAGTGAACTCATATCAGATTGGTCACCACCGAGGGCTACCTTTGCTTTTAATCCTTGAAAGATTAAGATCTTGGCTTGTTATAGATCCTATTCATCCAATTTATGACTTAGATCAATTTAAAATGAAGATTGTGCTTCTCTACTAGTTACCTCTATGGAGGGGGTCTGTGGTCTCTCTACTTTGGGCTTTCTTTTACAAAAAAATGTAGTCCTCTTGGCTTGTGGAGTAGTCACTAGTTGGGGAGGAGGGGGAAGATTCATACTAGATGTTATGGATGATGAATCTACCAAAGTAGGTTCCATCTCTTCCTCATCAAAGGAGTCTAGGTAAATGATCCCCACCTCTTCCTTAATTGTGTTGACCTTATATTGGGTTATCTCTTCTACTAGTTCCTATTTAACTCTCCTTAATTCAATAGTAGATGTTTGAACTAGAGGAGTTTGTTCTTTTTATTCATTTGAATCATCTGGTGTCTCTTTTAGCTCTTGATATTCCTAATGTTCTCTAGTAGTTAATGTTTTCCCTACCAATTTCACTTGATGTTGTTGATCTATCATCACAATAGGTGGTTTTTGATGGTCTTAACTTTAGTTTGCTAGCTATTGGTAAAGTCTAACACTCTAAAAGTTAGAGGATCTCCATGCCCCTAGTGATGGGATCTTGAATTTGGCTTGACTGAGTGTAAGGGAGGGGTCTACTTATATCACCCTCAAAAAGTCTTCTCTTAATCCTAAAGTCTCATCCCTTTACTTTACTTCCTCATCATATTTATCATTAAGGAATATGAATTCATGGTTGAATATCTCATGTTTTTATGGGATTGTGAATCTTTTACTATACTCTCCCATGGGGGTCCCAATCCCTATGAGGTATACTATCCAATGCATAATCCATCCTTGCATTCCCATCTTCTCTAAAATGTCTCCTAAATTTATATTACATCCTCCCAATAGTGATATGGGAGTCATGGAAAGTGCCATTATTACTTTTTATCAAATTTTCATTTATACCATTACATATTTAAAAATTAATCTCTTGATCAAAAAAAATTTTAGGGAAAAATTTGGGGTGCCAAAGGGGATAAACCATATGTCCAACAACAATGATGATTATATAATTTGGGTAGAGCCAATAATCACCCATATTCATGGGTGTATTGACAATGCTATTTGAAATCCTATCTAGAGGGTGGCCATAAATGGGCATCAAACATGAGGATAAAGGTCCTCTACTATTTTTTCAATGTTCTTTATGTATACATATATGTGGATGAAGGAATAGAAGTCACATATTCTATTATTGATATAATTAGGGTTAATATTCCACAAAACCATATTATATCAATAAACAGTCCCCATGACTGCATCTAGGAGGTATGACATCATATATAAATTTCCTACTTGAGGCCTCTTGTCCTTGTGTAGAATATGTTTGTGCAAGTGAGCAATGATGAAATCCTCCAATACATAGGTGCACTTTGAAGTAATGAGCAAGTCTAATAGGGGTACCCATTTTAGATGTAGTCCATTTCAATACTATGTCACCTTCTTAAAACTATTTTGAAGTTGCTTTCTTGTCAAAATACCTCTTCATTAGTACTTGATGATGCTTTATTGATTGATGAGATTTATGTCTAGTCTCTTTCAACTCCATTAATTATGTCAATCTCACCTCCATTGGATTATTCTCAATAACTCTAGTTGATGTGCTAACTCTAAGGTAGGCATATCTTAAGAGATAAACAACCTAGCTTCCCTTCCATAGACAAACACAAAAGGATAATTCCCTGTTGACCTCTTTAGAGTTATCCTATTAACCCATAAGGTCATATTTAATTTGGTGTGATAGGGTCTTTAGTTATGCTCCATGGTTCTCTTGATGATTCTAATCAAATTATTGTTAGTAGATTTAGCCAATCCATTACCTTGAGGGTAATAATTAGATGAAGTGATCAAGAATATGTCATTAATATTTACCTAATCAGTTGTATTAGCACCCATAAAATCAAGAGCATTATCTAAAATAGTAGTAGGAGTTCCAAACCTTGTTATGAGACTCTCATAAAACTCCAAGAGAGCATTCTCATTAGCTTCTTTCAATGCTACTACCTTGACCCATCTTGTAATAATTTTAGTTGCTATGAGTATCCATTCATGACTAGCACTTGATGGGGGATTTATCATCCCAATGAAATAAAGACCCCATTATATGAAAGGTTGATCAACTTGGATAGGATTTAAAGAAAGATTTGAAAGCTTTTATTTTCCTATAAAAAAGCACATTATATAAACCTTCTCACCTAAGCATGGTAATATTTGAAGAGGCTAGGCCAATAATAGCTTGCCTCATGATCTTGGCAGCTATGGTTCTTGGAGAGAAATAACCTCCTACGATCCCATCATGATTTTTTTTGAAGAAACACTCCAAACTGGGCATTATCAATGTATTTTAATAGCACATCATTGATGTCCCTCCTAAAAATCACACTATCCATAAGACAAAAGGGAATAGATTGCAATATAAAATTTCTCCTTTGTGATATACTCATATTATTAGGATACTCACCATTTTAAAGAAATCTGATCACATCTTATGTCTAAATTTGTGGAGGTAATGAATCGATTGATTGGGAACAATCGTGATTGACTAGAGCCTCTTCATTTGATTCATGAAGATAGATGTTCACAAAGGAATTTACCCTTGATCAATTTTTTCACCTTGATATCAACATCATATTCCATTACTTTAATGACCCACCCTATCCTCTTTTCACTAAGATATTTTCTCAAGAGAAATTCTTTGGTACTAGGATGAGAGACCATAACATGAATCTTATTATTTGAAACCATATGTCTAAACTTATTTAGTCCCATTACAATATAAATGACTTATTTCTCTATAAAGGTTTACTTAACTTCATAATGCAATTGGATACTCTATACCCTCATCATTCTTTTGCATCAGTATGGTTGATATAGTATCAAGGTTGGTAAATGAAAAAAACATGAAGTCTTTAGTAAAATCAAGATTCACAAGAGTAGGAGCTTCTAAAATTGCTTTATTTATGTCTTCAAAACTACTCTTACCCTCTTTGGTTTAAGAAAAGACTTGGTTCCTCTTGAGCATAGCTATGATAGGTTTCACCAAAGATGCAAAACCAGGTATGAACCTCCTTAAAAAATTTATCTTGCTTAAGAAAATTTGAAGACATTTCTTATGCAAGGGTAATGATAAGCCTAGAATAGCTTCTATTCTCTCAATGTCAATAGTCAAACCATCCTTAAAAATCGTATATCCTAAGAGATTACCTTTATGAAAAATAAATATGCACTTCTTTGCATTAAGAGATACTCCATATTATTTACATCTTTCAAAAACTTACCTCAAGTGTTGCATGTGTTTATTATCATCTTTAGAAAACATTTTTAAACCATCTAGATAAACCAATATCATCTCATTGATCAAACCTTTGAATGCTATGCCCATTGCTCTTTGAAATGTGGCACTGGCATTATACAGACTAATGGGCATATTCTTATAAGCAAAATTCCGCCATTTGTAGTGAAGGTTGTCTTAAACTGATCATCTTCACTGACTAAAATCTGATTATAGCCTAAATATCCATCTAGAAGAGAAAAATATTAAGAACCTAAAATCATTTGAAAAATATTCTCCATTGAAGGTAGAGGAGAGTAATATTTGAGTGACACTCTCTTAAAATCTCTAAAGTATACACAAAGTCTTATCTTCCCATTCTTCTTTCTAATAGGCATAAGTTTAGATACTCATGTTTAATGCTTGATGGGAAAGATTATCTTATATTCAAGGAGTTTGGTAAGCTCTAACCTCATGATATCATGAAACTCTCTACACATCTCAATGAATGCTTACTTCTCTAATGTAGAACATACATTGCCTAGTTTGAGGAGTTTGTCCTTGAAGATCAAGACTCTTTCATAATTATCCTCTTTTGTAGATATACTCACTTTATCCTTTTGATCATTCTCATTGAAGATACTTTCTAAGGTTATCAAACCCTTAGGTAATCTTATTGGTTCTTAGTTGCACAATTTGATCACCCAATTATTCTTAGAGCCTCCTTTAGTTCCTTGAAGAAAACATGGCCTCATTTTGTAATAAGCATGAAATGTGTTTGTCACTATCAAAATATTGCCAAGAAACTTTATTATTAGGTACAGAAGGTCTAACAATGATCTTAATATGAGACTATTTTCCCTCCTCTTTTATGGTAGTTGGAGTATCAACTTGGGATCCTATGATAGCTTATCTATCAACATGACTATTCTACTCCCTTAAAACTGATTAAATATTAAATGCATTAAGTCTTCAATAAAATCCCATACCCTATGATTGTATGAATTAAGCAAAGGGTTATTGGAAGCAACCACATTCCTCACCTAATACACAACCAATTCACTATCTCCATATACTTGCAAGTTCTTGATTTATTTTCTCCTTGCCCATTGAAGGCCATGAATTGAACCTTCATACTCAACCACATTACAAGTACAACTAAAATGAAATATATATGAAGCATAATACTATTGTTTATATGGGGAGACAAAGATAACACTAGACCTTGCACCAATTTTACTTCTTGAACCATCAAAAAACATCTTCCATAGCCCATCATCTTCACCCTCTTCCTTGGCAAGTAGAGGTGTTGGTACTCCTTCACGTATACAATAAACTCTTAAATAAATTTCATCCATAAAAGTATAGGGATAATTCTCATAATTATTAGTGTCATATTCATCAATAAATAAATATGAAATACCCTCAAGCTTGGAAAAAGTGCCATCATCTACAATAGAGTCTTTTTCTTCATAGGCCACATAATTTAAATTGGAACTTGTCTCTATGTAAGGATCAATATGAAACCTTGAAAGGGGTTGTGTCCTAATTTTCACCTTGGCCTTGTACCTTGTTCTAAAGTCCAAGAAAGACTAGTTAGCTAAGAGATATCCACCTATCTTGGATGTGAAGTCCCTTGATAGGTAGATTGTAAAGTGGGTTGGGAGATCAACCACAACTATGTATTATAAGATAGGAAAATTGGGAAAATCATGCAAGAAAACCTTCAAGCCTTTTATCAGTCCTAATATCTTATCAATTATACCATCTAATTGAAGGACCCCTTTGTTATGTGGCTGATATTTTAGGCCTAGCTTATTAGCTACAACTTTGGGCATGATAGAAGTAGAAGCTCCACTATCGACTATGCATTTGTGTACTAACTTGTCACCTACAATGAGGGTGAGGTAAAATGGTGGAGGTTTCTCATACTATGTTATAGTTCAAAAATGGTACTAGGATCATTTTTAAGAGAAACATGTCCATGACTTTGATTTGGGGGTGATGCACTAGCAGGGATAACAGATAACTACTTTTGTAGGAATTCTTTTTGATCGGGCATATGAAGAACATCCCAAAGAGAAATGGATGTTTTAGTGTTATTCAAAGAACCTAAAATGTTTAAATAATCCATACATAATTTATATTTTTATTTTTTAGGTAGATAATTACTTAGAACCTGAAGAATATGAGCATACTTTACCATATTTTGACTTGATGGAGATGTAGAAGTTTTTGGAACTATCACACTTATAGCTATGTCTTATTTCCTTTTAGGAGGATTGGATGAGCCTATGGGAATTATAATTACACCTCCTAGAGCCTTCCTCTTAGACCTTGTATTATTTGTGATAGAGTCTCCTTGATTTAGCACAAAAGTGTCTTCAACAAAAAAATTAGTGAAGATCTCTCCTTGAGGTTGCCAATCCTCATTAACTTGCATCATCACCTCATCCTCCTTTTTATGGGATGGGAGTAACTAATCCTTGAGCCACCATATCTTACTCTCCATTCTCATTGGCATCAATGAATTGGTCTTGCTACCAATATTCTACTTGCACCAAATTTCTATTATGAACTAGTATCATCTTCCTTGCATTGGTGGTAGAGTTAGGACTGTATACATTGGTAGGCCTATTGGGATTAGGCTACCATTGGCCTCTTCCTCTTCCATATTATTGACCATATTATTTCTGATAGGGGTAAGTATTTTGATAGGCACCTTTTTCATATTAGCTTTCCTATTTTGAGCCCTTAATGATAGGAACTTTGCTTTCTAATTAAAATTATTTTCTACCTACCTAGAAGCAACTTTAGTTTTTGTATTGACATTAGGAACTTGAGCCACTTTCAAAATACTAGTAAAAGTATGAGGCAAAGAAGGCATAGACACCTTATGAGGAAATATTCCATCTTGGATGAGACTATTATCAACTTTGATAGTAATATCACACACTTTGGGGAGAATGGAATCTCCCATAGATTGAAGCATGATAGCAATTTCAATCTCAATAGATTTCAAGTAAGCAGGGAACATGAAGATATCATGTGTTCTCATGGGAGGAGGAAATATATGTCAAGTCTTTTTAAACCTTTTGTTAAAGTCATGCATTATTTCTTTGGGTCCCTTTTTTATCATGTTGAGCTGATGTATGAGAGAGGCATGGTCACTTTCATTTCCAAATCTAGAAGTCAAAAACACTCCAAACTCATCCCATGTTGTGATGCATCCACTTTATATAATCCTAAACTAATCAAGATCCTTCCCTTTAAGGGACATGGTAAGGAGTCTAATGGAAATGTTATCTTGAATAATATTATGGAAATTGCAAAAGTTAGAAACATCTCTAATGTGCTCACTAGGTGTAACATGACTCTCACCATTGAATGTGGGCACACATTTCATGGCATTAAGAGGAATGGCATCATATACATGAAGTTTAATTAGATTATTAGTATTAAATTTAGGGAAATAATGAGGTCTAGCCATGTCTTCTTTTTCAAGATCTTCAATTTTTTCAGCCTCTTAAACCTCTTCCTCTCTAGAAAAATCTACTTATTCTTCAAAGGGCAGATTAGGCTGTACATACTGAACTTAAATAGGAATTTTAGGATAAATGGGTGGGTTAATGGGATTGAATGTTATACTAGAGGATGACTTAGTGAGAACCATGAATTATGAGGGCACATTTATAACAAAATAATGGCCTTGAAAAAGATTTACCTTGAAGGAGTCACCAAATGTTGAGTAGCACACCAATTTGTAGCTAATGTTTGTTAAGACCAACATTCACTTTGACAAGTTATCTTGAAGACAATGGGTCCCATAAGGTGTGTTATAATTGTGGTCACCAAATATCATACCCTAGAAGAGGGTTATCATACCCTAGAAGAGGGTGTTTAATCCTCTTCCATAGTTGGGCAATATGAGAATAGTTTTAGGCATGTGGGTGTACCTATATTGTAAATGAGCCTCTAGATTTATGGGATAACTCCCTAAATGTATCATGCAATTATCTGATCTATGTCATCTAATTAGTTATGGGGAATAGAGTTAGATATTGCATGAATTGGACCTAATTTAAAGGAGGAGATGCACCAAATGTTCAAAGATCTAGTCTCAATATTAAAATCATTATCACACTGATAGATTATGAATATAACTAATGCAGTGTCTACAATGGTTTCCAACTAATAATTTTTCACCTAGAGGTCAAATTGATGGACTCAAGTTGGAGATCAATGAGGATAAGGCTTGATTGAAATCACTTACAGTCAATAATCCACTCTATACTTGATATATCAACATTAAGACATGATATATGACCTATAAGAAAAGTTTATCAGCACTTAGGTTGAACTTGGACCTATAAAGGGAAGATGACAACCACTTTTGAATATCAAACAAACATATAAAACTAAGTATAGATTAGTGAACAATTTAAAAATGCTTTATTCATTACTCCAAGAGGTGCATAATATAATTTATGGTAAAGTCTAGTCATACCATCTTGAGGGATGTTTAAAAATAGCTTAAAGGCAATATTTATATAAAACAAAGGGTCTTTAGAGAGAGAGATTTTGGTACTAAAATAAGAATCAATGAGCTCAACTCCATTTAAACCATATTTACAACTACCTCTACACTTATGATCATTTAAGCTTCCTGATTGATCTGGGTTACTTCAAGTGGTTACATAGTCACATTAATCCCTTATTAATGCTCCCTAATTGTTGAAATAGTGGGATCAAGTTGTTCCAAGTTGGGTCTTGGCATAAATGTAGTTACAACCATCAGATCAATCTATTAGAGCTTTGTCCTAGTGCTAACTACTCTTCACTAGTTCATCATGGTCTGCAAAAGTGGAGAGAAGGGTCCCTTTTATGCAGTTGGTTTTGGCAATGAGTCCATTATAATCTACGTGTATGCCTTCATGGCACCATTTAAAATTATATCTTTTGTTTAAATTTGATCATGCTCAAGCTTGTCCCCATGTTCATAGGTCCATTATAGATGGAAAACCAATCTTAGACTATTGATTTTCCTATAGTCATTAAATCAATTCAGACCTATAGACTATATATCCTCCTTTCTTGATCTAAATAGGTCCAAATAGACCCATTATGTCATTACAAGAATCAAGGATTCACCATGTACATGGATCCATTTAAGAATAGTGAACACAATCATAGAATGAACCTTGTAAACTATAAAATGTCTAACTAGAAGTCCATATTAAGCTTTAATAGTGCCTCTTTTATGTTCTTGATCACCTTGGTTACATCACTATCTATTTTTCATGGTGTTAAATCAAGATTAAATGGTGGCATATGCCATTTGAAGATCTTACCTTGGTTTGACCTTAGTCATGTGTTTGATCTCTAGGAAATCCCTTAGATTCTTGACCTTTAATTTCATTGGTCATCGACTATGACTTAGATCATTGACTCAATGTCATTTTCTCATACCATCCAATCTCCATGGTATGAGTTAGCATGAGCCCTTGGATCTATCCTTGACCTATCAACTCTATCCAAGCTGGTGCCACTTGGCAATCCCACATTTGCACTCAAGATCCACTGTCAGTCTACCTACTTTATGCACTTATTCCACATGGTGGCCTCTCAAGATTCTTGACATTTTAACTCATCTCGTATCATTGGATCAAGATGTATGATATAATTTATAACATTAGATTTGTCTATATTTGAAAATAAATAAATATTTATCATGGTCTAAATTTGACATCTACACGACCATCATTTGATGTTTGCACGACTATCATTGACATCCACATGACGAACAAATTTAAGGCCCTAATGCTTTTTCCCATAGCTTAATGTTGATGTCTATGTGAATGTATCCCATTTTTTAACCAAATTTAAAGGCTTGGATATGTAAGTGAAAAGGTCATGGAGGCACCAAATTTATAGGAGATGTTCTTTATACTAAAAGGATTGTGCCCACTTGATCCACTGGTTCTGAGAGATTTCTAAGTGTGTATATAAAATGTTCAAGTGAGTTAACCTACATGTTTTACATGACATATACATGCCTATCACTAATCATTTAAACCTAAACGACTATTTTTTAAAGCTTGAATTTGTTGCTTATACAAACATCTAACTTTGAAACTCTATAACTTGAGCTAGAAATCTCACATAGGCATGAAATTTTTAGGATATGATTTAGGCACAAAGACATATATGGCACTATAATCCTTTGAATCATGTGTATTTCTTGAATGAAGATGAAAAATTCTCAAAAAATTTAGTCTACTCATTTCCTTGTGATGTGCAGGATGGTCTCACCCCTTAATCTCGATAAGCTAAACTTTGAAGGCTTAGATCTCCAAATAGAATACTCATCAAGATATGAAACTTGCATAGAATTATCTTGGAACTAAGGACATTAATCATGCATGGTTTGATGCTCATGTAAGGATTTTTGATCATATTTATAAATTACACAAGCAAGTTGTCTAGTTTGGTTCTTCATGATGTCCTGATGATGGTTTGAATTCATGAAGCTTATTCTTGAACTTTTGTAGCTCTGAATGAAATCCTTGATGCCTGTGTGGACCCTTTCCATGATCTTGACTATTTAGACACCATGAAAACCTACCACTTGCATATATGACCCTAAAATGACCCCTAAGATGCCAAATGACATAAGGACTAAGCTAGACTGACTAAAGCTATAATGTCATATGAAATAACATCAAATGAGCTACAACATACCCTATGACATTATAAAAAACTCTTATACAAGATTTTGGCTATAGGGGGTTGACCCATTTATACTAAGGTAAAAATAGTTAATAGAAACCTAATTAAATTTTATATATATGTATTTTTTAATGTTCTATAACTTTTGGAAGTAGTTTCAATTTCTTAAAAAATACATGAGAGAAAAAACTAAAACACAAGTCTGTACCATGAGGAAAATCAAGGTTCTTGAGTTTGTTTACATGAAATCAAGAGTGTTAGAGACTTCAAGGAGGTTTAAATGACAATATGAGGTTGAATTAATCTCTAAACTCCTATTTACCCATGATAAAAACCATAATTTTTCTAAGGCCTTAGGCCATTAACATGGCAAGCTAAGGTTATTAGACAAGCCAAAACAAGGTCTTCTTAAGAGGTTTTGAACTAGAATGAGGTTTCATGTCTAAAAGGTAGTTAGGTACATGATTCTTCCATAAAGACACCTAATCCACATGGGTAAATCCTTTAAGTCTAAGAATATACCTTTTTTATGCCATTTTGGGCTAATGATTGAGCATGGTCATGAGAGAAATTAATGAAGTGTAACTCCTCCCAAAGAGTGTAAGAATGAAAGAACCATGTGTTAGAGATGGATTATGAACTAAATGTAGTTTTTATTCATGATTTACATGAGGATGTATATCATATAATTGATTACCAAAATTGAGGACATTTTATCTCACCTCTTGTTATCTTACTTATTCCTTCTCATTCTTCTATATATACTTTAGATTTTGAATGTAAAAGGGATCCTCTTTTTGAGTATGGCAAGGCCCTAATCAACTTAACAATTTTTTATTTCCTTTGAATTGAATATAAGTTGGTTTATACCTTATCTATCTCACATCTATTATTTTAATGGTGAATTGTTGATGAATGATAGTGATAGTGTTTAACTTCCTTGAATTTTTCCTTTTCATTCTTGCCTCTTTGTGAGTAAGTCATCTTCTTATAGGTCATATGGTGTGTGTCAAGTAGTTTTTTCAAAAGGTTAAGTGTGTAAAACTTTCACTAGTGTCTTATTCTATACCTCTTGATCATCCCTCTTGATTGATGTATTAGCTTTTGCCTCCATATTAAAATACCCATATTGGAAGGACTATTTGGAGTGGTGCAATCAGATTCCAGTCTTATTTTAGTTCATAGTACAATAAAAAACAAGTAGAGGAGACTTAAAATGTAGTTTATCCTTTTATCTCATTGGTTTAATATTTGTTTCTCCCTTTTTCTTGTAGCTTGAGTAGGTGTAGTGTTCACTTTCTTTCTCCTTATAATAATTTTTTGAATATGTGGCTCACTATCATTATTTGCACTCTCATTAATAAGATAATTTGATATGGTATTATCTTGAATAATTTTTGATGGTCCAAGGGATAACTTAAGATAATCAATAGGAACACCACGTAATATAGTTATATGCCTAGGTTTTATGTAAATAATATAAAATATCTGAATCAAAGTAATAAGTAAATACCTTAAGAGGTTGAAAACTCTAAAGAAAGTTAAGATTTATATAAAAAACTTAGAGGTTAGGTTCACCAAATGTTTAACCCTTTTTTGAATTAAGGGTTGGGAGCAATAGGCTATTAAAGAGTGAGATAACCTATTCTTTAAAGTAGGCCAAATAAATAGTTCATTTTATGATATTCAATTTCAATGCTAAATTATGAAAAATACTAAATATAAAAATTACAATACTAAATAATATTTTAATTGCAAAATCATGAAGAAGAAACAATACTTAGCTTATGCAGTTATGCACAAACAAATTTGAGATGTAAATGTTTGGAAATACGTTGTCTAATGTTCAATAAATAATTGTCAAATTATAAAAATATTATTTCTATTTATGTGGAAACTTACATTTCCCCATGGAAACTTGCATCGATGCTACTATTTGAATCCTAATGCAACTATCCTATACATAATGTTCAATGTATCATATGTGAATGCTTGGGTCTTTTTATGTTTTCTTTCCCCTTTTATTTGATGTATCTGGATCTTGAACCTATGTTGTTGATGAATGTTTGTAGCTCAAAATATAGGTCTCCACCTATGGTTAGGTTACCTTACCAAAAATGGGTTAGTGAGCTCATAATTGTGAGCTGACCTCAAATACCCCTCTAACAATGAGTGATATCTACAGAGCCAATATTCTAAGGAGGGCCTTAGAATTATGTATTTCTTCCCTATATGTGATGTGTGTGCACAAGGGTGTAATATACTATATAAAAATGCACGTAGTGATCTATCTTATAAATTAAAAAATATGGATCATGTGATGTCTTTTGAGTACTTTAGACCTATAGTATGACGTATCCTATGCTTGATATGAAAATAGGGATTAATAAGTAAGAATACATTAGTTGTGTATTTGATTGATTGAGCTTAAATGTGAGATTGCTTGGTAATTGATAGATGTCTAAATTAATTGGATATGGATTGTATTTATACTATATATTTTCAAATGATCCTCATGAAAGGTTTAATGACATTCTTAAGCCAACCTGTACAGTTTGAAAGATTTGAAATTTTGAGTGTTTGTAGGGTGAGGACACTTGTATTATAGTAGGGACAATAGTGGCAATGTTACTATCATATATTAAACGTAATTGTCTAAGATGAATGAAAGTTATTAAGGTTATATAATTGAATACAAAGGATATGTGTCATATTTTAGGCATTTTGTGGATACATGTGATCTAGATAATCAGAATAATCAGTGCTGGACTAAGAAGTGATTAGACCCAATGAGGTGGTGAGTGTTAGCATTTTAGATGCAAGGAAGGTTAAACTAAATGGTAAAGACTTGAGATTTATTTTTCAAGTGTACAAGACTAGTTTAGCATATAAATCCAAATTTAAACATCTATAGTACCTTATATGTGGCCTTTATTCCTTATGAGTGACATATTATGTAGATTATGTCATATTACTTGTATGTTCATTATTTTTTTAATATGGTTCCATGATTCATATCATGCATTTATTTTTCCTATCAATTTACTCTTGTGCCATGATATATATCATGCTTATGTGTTTCAACACTATATTCATCTAGCACATGTTTCACATACAATTCAAATGTTACATTAAATACTATGATACAATCCAATTCAAATTGTCTAAGTGCTACTGCATGATTATATATTTCACATATGATTTATTTTGATATAAGTGACTTTCAGGATACATCTCTAATATCAAAAGGGGGGCATCATAATGGTCTTGTCTTGAAATTTTGAAGTTATCATGAGCAAAAAAATATAGATTCATTACACTATACAATTTTCAAAATACAACATGGTTCATAATTTTTAGATTATGGGGGCATGTGACATGCATGTCCACACATTCCTACATTTAAAATTTATAGTATGTAAATAGTTACAAAATTCAAATGGAATTAAATATCAATAATGTATAGATAAATGGGGCATGAAATTCATTCATGTTCATGTTTTTACACTATAACATTTCAAATTTATCAAGTTTAAATTTTTTAAGGCTGTAAAGTTTCAAATAAAATATAGATTCATATGTAGTGGTGTGATTCAACTCATTTTTCAAGTGGGCCACATAAAATTATAGTGACATTCAACATCAATGGTTTTAATTTTTATATGTAGTGAATCACATTTGATGGTTCCACCCCTTCAATTATTTTACATAGTACTCTACACAGTCAAATGAGAGTTGGAGCATACAATATTTCTAACTCAAGGGCTTTCATTGGTTTCAAAATTGAGACTTGGTCGCTCTCAATTCATCATAGGTTCAACATTTATCTCAATTCATAAATAATAACACACATTGATCCAATTCCAAGTTATAGGGAAATTAGATTTTATACTCTTTCAGGTGTATACTTTCATTGCTTTCTTTTCAAAATTTCAAATTACAGGTTTTAGTTTTTTAAATTTTCAAATATGGACAGTAACTAATTTTAGTGGCATTGATATAGGTTTTGAATTGAGTAATATTTCATAATAAATATTCACATCAAAATAAAAAATATGTATACACACTTAGGTTCACATCACATTTACTTTAGTAGTTTCAATTTTTTGCATCATTAGAATAAAGTTGGGGGGGGGGGGGCATTCACACACTCAAATTTAATCATTAAGTTATTAACAATGTTTAATATTAACATCCTTACTTCACTTGGTATATTCACCATTACATTAACTTGAAATATATACAAAAACACTCATTATTATAAAAAATGTCTTATAGTTACTAAAAACATCATTTAGGCATCCCTATTTTGATTACAAACTCTTGTCAGACTAATTCAAATAGCCTCTATCCTTTTGGGATAGGACCACACTAGGTCTAATAGGGATGTAATGTGGCCTTATCCCCTATACGTCGATGATAAATTTTTAAATTTGATACATTGAATTTTATCCCTCCCATGATTTTAGTAAGGTTAGTTAGCATATATATTTAAAATATTACTAGATATAACAACACCAAGCCCTCTCAAAGCATCATCTAGGAATCACTTGGCAATTCTACTACAAATTGAGTAAAAGAAAACAATTTCTTCCAATTCTAATTCTAAATCATTCTTGTTGTAATAGGTAAAGTATTAAATTGTTTTATTATAGGTAAAGGGAACTCATTTCCATGAACTTAAATTAATTTATCTATTTGCATTCTATATAAAAGTTCACTCTAGGTGGGAGAACTATATCAGCCTGAGGCTCTTTTGGGCTATGTAGGCAACATTCAAATTACACATGGTTTTCTAAGGATTTCTCAATTACTCCCCTTGTCTAATTTTACCCTTGATATTTTATATCTATTATGCTTATAGTGAAGGATATATGGTTTGTGTTTTTCAAGTCTTTTATACATCAAATCAACACACACAGTAAAATAATAAACCCTCATAAACAACCACAAATACCTAGATCATAAAATAAATCCCACAATCAACTAGGATGTAGTCATAGTGTGGCCCTTTCCTCCTTATGTGGCCTTATCCAAATATTTTGAATTACTAATTTCAGTTACAACACAATTCATAGGTATTTTTTAGTTGGTTCCCACTCATAGTTAGCTTGTAAAGTCAATAATAAATCAGATCCAAATTAGGTTTGTATATATTTTGTCAATTTACTGTTTTTATCTCACTTTCAATTCTATAAATTATATATTTTACATTTAGATATCTATATTTAAATATTTATTCAACATTTTATTTATTTTTTAAAATTTCATTATTAAATAAAAAACAACATTAAAAAATGTGCATAAACCAATATCATGACCTTTAAATCTATACCAATGACATTTAATGATATGTATCTATATGTAGAATTTGAAAACTTATATACCAAATCTATATGAATGTGTAAATATGAAAAAAAAATCTATAAATTATTGTGCAAATTCCCATGCATATGCCTTCGATTGTGTATGAATCTATACTCAAGTGATTTTGAATTAAATTCATATGCCTCTATACTCTATATCAATATGCCAATGTCTGACATGCATCTAAAACAATCTAATATCTTAACCATCTAAATATTTGAATTATATGAAACATATACTTTGATCCAATTTTCTACTCATAGAGGCTTATGTTTTGAAGATAGGACCAATATAATATTTGAGATGATGGACGTATCTTTCAATTCACTCATCTAAAAATAAGAATCAATTATACCATTCCATGTAAAAATATAAAGTTGTGTATAATAATTTTATCATTTGGAGAATATGTCATCATAGTAATGTATGTATCAATCAAGGCATGTATGTAACATATGAAATGTGGGGCATGTATTGTCATTTATAAATATGTATATCAATGAAAAAAGAAGTATAAATACATTTGATTAAAAATGCGCAATAATAGTGCATGGTAGAGATCATGACACCCCAAAATGTTAGCAAGCTCAGCAAACACAAGTTTTAATTTTCACACATAGGCCAAAGGGCCACATATAATGGACATAAGATGCCACAATAATCAAGGTGAAAGGCCACATGTAGGAGGGCATACAAATTTCCAAAATTAAGGGACATCAATGGATTTCACATCAATAAATTCCAATGGCCACACAAAAAGTTACATAGAAAATAATATCAAATAAAAGAGTAACAACATCAATGGAGTATAAAATAAGGGACTAGTCTAAACCATCCATATGTATCAGTGTCATATCATAGTAAATTGAAATATCAAGTGTCACTATGTAATAAATGAGTAACTATCAAGGCATGTATATGTAATATAGGTGGATCAACATGGTACAAAAGTATTATAAAAATATAATATATAATAATGAAACCTATGGAAAAGTTTGCCTCCAGTGTAATCTAGAAGGAGAACCAAATTTTGTATGTCCATGTGTAACCTATATTTCCTACATGGTAGTAAAAAACCATGAAATGCATGTGTATCTAAATAATATTCCATTTACAAAACATGTGATAAATAAAAAATTTAAAATTGTAAACTTCCCATCATGTCATGATCAGGTCTTGATTTTTGGTTTTTTTTGGATTTTTGAATGTTTTTAATTTTTTTGATTATTTGATTGTATAATATTTGGGACTTGAAATAATATATCTGAAAGTAATTCATTTTCATCAAGATCAAAATTTTCATATCTAAGTTTGTCCTTGAGACTATATAATTGCAATTCTTCTTCTTTTGTTGGTTATGATTGGTCTACTAATGTGTTTTTAGTTTTTTCTAAAGATTATAATTTTGGATGGTACACATTGTATACACATAATATTTTTCACTTTTATCATTTAATAATGTTTTCTCTTGTAATAACCTATTTATTTTCAATCTCCCTTAGTGCATGCCTTAAAGGGTGCACAGGGAAAGGGGTGAGCAAACCTTTAGTGCTTTACAAGAGATATTGTTATCCATGTCATGATCATATCATTAATTATATCACATTGGATTCCTCTATGCTTATATCAATTTACCTCTTATGATGTCTTCCTAAAATCCTAGACCCTTTAAATATGGCTAAGTCTAAAATATAGTAGGACCCTCCAAAACCTATAATTTGCATTATAACTCCTAGAGGTCTAAAACCAATCTCAAACATCCTAAATGTTTATATAACTTAAAGTATAAGAAACTAAATGTCCATACCTAAATTCCAACTTATAATTAAATGTTTATTATATATATACTAACTATTCTAGCACCTTTTCTCATCTTATCCTATGACATCGACCATGCTGATACTATTTTCCATTTTATCATATGGTATCAGTCTAGCTAATGCCATCATTTATACTATATCAAATAGTTAGATAAATTCCTATGCTATCCACTAGTTTGATACTATTTTGTGTTAACCAACTCATTGTAAACTACATCAAATTAGATGATCGTGTCAGCTCAAATTTCAAGATGGGTTAAGATCATTAACCACTATAACTACACGTTACCTTTTCATTCCAATAAATCATATATACTCATTTCACTTTAATTTCACTCACACTTCTACCCTAATCAATATTTGGGGGAGTTATTTCTTAGAGTCTTGTCTTGAAGGAAGCTTGTCTTATGGAAATATTGGATATTTATTAAGAGGTCTTTAGTTATCTTAGAGCCTATTTTACATCATTTAGAGTATTCAAAACCACAACAATCTCTTGAAAAGAACATTGGACATGGGGGATATTGAGGCTTGATAGGTCCTATTCAAGGTAAGTATATTCTAACCCTAACTCTTTAATTTCA
Organism: Torreya grandis; assembly: GCA_037957365.1. Taxonomy (NCBI): domain Eukaryota; kingdom Viridiplantae; phylum Streptophyta; class Pinopsida; order Cupressales; family Taxaceae; genus Torreya; species Torreya grandis. Next base: position 369,891 of record JARHVA010002299.1, read on the forward strand.
TAGATAGAAGTTGATTATGGCTTAGTAATTTAATGTGTGTGTATCATTTTTCAATATTTATCTAAACTTAAAATTATTGTGGCTATAGGATTGCTTTAAATTTCCATTTATTCACCTTAGCTATCTTAGGACCCCATTTTATTACAATGTCTCCTTACCCATTTTGATATGTTTTTAACCCTTCCCCCTTACTTTCATTACTTGTTTGAAATATTAGATTACCTACAAAATAGATGTATAGTTAGATTTAAATCATTGTACTATTGGCCTAAAGGATTTGGAACTCTTTCCTTTAACATTGTGTTGTAATTAAACCTCTAACTAGGTTTATAGATCCATTTGGTCATATCCTAAATCATTGAGTATCATTAGGTTCTATTTTCTTAACATTTTCTAAGTCTGGATATTTAAAGATAGGATAATTGTAAGTTGATCATAACCCATTGGATAGTACATCACCATCATATCAAATTATAATCATTATTTATTCATATAATAGAGTGAGATACTAGTCAATATAATCTATTAGTTACAACCAATGTTGTCCTAATTTGAAGGACACTCTATATTTAGGAGGAATGGACCCTATGGATTCATTGATCACCTTTAGCCCAAAATTTGTTGGTAAAAATATATATCCATGAGGTTTTTTTCATTGTGTGATAAAATATAATTCAATAATTTAATGTCCCAATTGGTGTAAACCTATAACACTACATATGACATGTTTTATGTTATCATAAATATGAACATTTTTATAGTATTCACCTTCCATGAATATAGTAATAGTCAATGGCTCTTGTTGAGGGAATTTCCTATTCATTGTTGTTTTAGATGTCACTTTTATGGGAATTTATTTTATTTATTCCTATTGGTCATGAAATACCTAATAATACCTTTATCCTTATATTTTTGAATATGTTTTTGAATTGCTTTATAATGATATGTATCATGTCTCCTGATTTTATGGTAGCTACATTATACTTTGTATTTTTGATTTAAAATATGCCTCATAACTTGATGTCAAATAGATATCAATGTGATAATATTATGGTCAAGTAGAAAATTTAATATTATATTTAGTGTGTCATGTATTTTTGTTATTTGTACTATTGTTAAAATCTAGAATTTTTTAGCTCCAAATTATTTATAAAATTATATTACAACTCCTTTGTCTAAGGCTTGTTTATATTTATTATTCATTGGGATTAGTGCATGATATAATTATAAATATGTTTCATGTTTAGGATATTCTCATAGGTTTTCATTGATACATTTCCTTTATTAGAATAACATTGTGTGTCTATAGTAGTTTTCAATTTTAACTTATTTGGATTTTATGAAGCATCTTGATATGTTCCAACTCCCACATGTGTGAATAGGATATGAGATATGTATTATTTTGAGTGACTAAAGTTTAATTTTAAAATATAATAATCTATCATATCTACCACATTAATATCTTCATCATCAATGTCATAATAATATGTAACCATGCCATCTTGATATTTTTAGTTTACTAATAAAGGAAAACTATGAATACGTTATGGTTATTTTAGATTAATCTATTATTATTATCCACAACTTGTTGTCTTACAATTAGTTACTTATTATTTTTTGCACTTGATTCACAAAACTCATAGGTATGTATTTGAGATATTATAATGGTCTGTAATGGACAAATAATTGTATGATATTCCAATTGTGATTATAATTTATCATTAAGAGTAGATTAAAGGAATTTATAATATTTGAATGGATCCTCATTTTATATTTATGAATAGGAATAGTCTTTATTAAGATATTCAATGCATATATATAATTTCAATGGTACTAATTCCATAGCATGTGTCCATGTCCATCCCAAAAGTAAGTTATAATTTCATTGATTAGGAATGACGTGAAAGATAATAGGTACTAATTTGGGACCTAATACACATCCATTGAAATGGTTATAATTACTTGTTTTGAGGTGTTATCAAATCCTTTTATTCTTTAATGTTATTTTTAAAAATTATTCATGTTAATATCTAATAATTTTATGAAGGTAATGTTACAAATATTCAATCTAGACATAATATCTACCAGTACATGCATGACTAGACTATGTTATACTCTAACTTGTATGAATAATGGAAGATTTTGCTTGATTATATGTTGTATGGGTAAATGTTTTTTTTTTTAAATGATAGATTTTTTAATCCTTTAATGAGTTCATAATAGTATAAAATTATGCATGTTGTGTATCACTAGATAATATTGTTTCTTTTAACACCTTGTACAATATATATTTGTAAACTTTTTAAAAAATTACTAACTTTAAATATAAATTTTAGTATGAGTATTATTCAATTGGTTAATGATTTAGTAACCTATAGGTTGGTTTTATTATCTTGTGGGAGGTAGAGGGGGTTAAGGTGGAACATATTGAATACCTTTATTCTACAACATATAGTGGGGCACCCTACCTCATCTAGTGTTAATACAATGTACCATATAATATATAATAATCCATGGGTGAATAAGTGGAGTGGGATGGTAGATATTATAACTTTGAGATATTTGGGAAGGAGTAATAAAGATAGTCATGCATTCCCTTTGATGTCTAGTGGTAACAATAGGTATCTTAGATTGGATGTTACAACAAGAGGATTAGAGGAATGTTTGGGATTTTTTATTGGTAAGTTTAGCTTTATTAGTGAATCTAGATTTGATATTTATTACTTATTTTTTGACATAATCGATCCAAATAAGATATCCTATCCATGTAGAAAAAAATTAAAAGAGTTTTTATTTATTTTTAACTAATCACGTTCATTCAACATGGTTATGATTAGTGTGTATTTTTAGGGAAAAATAAAAAAATAAAAAGATAAAAATAAAACCTTAGAAAGATAAAAACCTAAATAAAACTAGGGTTTTTTCACTATTCGATATATATGTACATGAGTTCACAAATAAATTTTAACCTAATTTGGATGAATGGTTAAGGTTAATATAATTAAGATAAAACTTTGAAATATAATTAAAATTAAAAGATATGGCATTCAAGCATACATCTAAATGTAAATGATTGACAATTGATTCTTCTAATTTGATAAGGGCATATGGTAAATATGGAAAGTAATAAATAAATAATGATCCTTAGCTTTTCTAGATTATTGTCTAGCTATTATTGTGTTCTTGATGTGAAAATCAAACAAAATAATTCTTGTAGTTCACTTAGTTTAATAATTAACTTTTTTCTTGAACTAGGTCAGTTTTGTAGGATTATGTCAGTATCATTGATTGATACTAACATATTAATCGATACTGACCTATGTGTAAGTGAAATATAGTGACTATATGGTCATTTGTGACTATATTTGATGGATATTTTTGTGATCCTAATCCTTGATGATGCACACAAATCCATAAATGAGCCTCCTTTCCTTGAAAACCGTACACGTGTTTATGAGGAATAAAAACCTAAAAAAATAAGGGACATGTAATGGGCTAAACTAAATCCAATAACCCTCATCTGATGATTGTCCATTTCATATGTATCCAATAATCCAAGGAGATAAATCATAGTTCTCCCACCTAGTGTGATTTTAAAATTATGCTCCTTCACTATGCGTGTGTATCTAATGATTGGCCTTATTACTTAATAATGGTTTATTTGAATAAGATTTTAAATGCTCCAAACTTGGCATATGATTGATATAAGTGATATATATTTAATTTGGGAAGAATAGGGTAGATTGTTTTATTGTACTATAATGTATAAATGTATCACAAATAAGTGTCAGATCCCTTTTTAAATGAGCCATTGATTTTTTAAATAGAGATTCATTTGAATAATTCCTCCTACCATCAACATGATAGGATTAAAGGCCAATCCTCAAGATGTGTTTTATTTTATAAAATAGTTATTATTGAGATCATATTGGTTTTGACTAATACAAGTCATTATTAATTGGACATAATGACTATAATTATTAGAACTTACTTGGTATAGGTGGACTACTCTAAGAGTTTGGAGATGTTTGTGTAGGATGTTTAATAGGTTTAAAGTAAATAATGAGGTTCTTATAGGTGTGTAAAAAAATAACATAAGGTTTGACTCATAATATAACATAAAAGTGTGAGAGGATGTAAAATTAGGACCTTGTTTGGTTGATCAAGTCATGTATAGTATATGTATCAATCTTGTCATTATCAAGTATTTAAGACCATATTTTAGTATCAACAACATTAAAAAACTTAATATGGATATAATGGAAGATATCAATGGTGTGAATACTTATTATTTTGATAGAGATAAAAAAACATATTATAATATCAATTTTCATGATTGGTTTGATGATATAAACAAGGTTGATCTCAAAGAATATCTTGAGATAAATCCATCTATGATTGAAGCATTGTTCAATGTAACTAGAGAAGAAAAGAAAAATATAACTAAGGTAACCAATTTTGAGGAAACACATGATGAAAATTTCCATATTTTAGAGGCTTACATCTTACATTAAGTGTTAGGACTACTATTCCTACTACTATTCATGTGTCTACACCTATGGTTACATATGTGATGCCTATTTTACTTACTACAGGGGAACCGTACTTTAATCCTTAGATATATATGGGTATTCACAAAAATTCAATATTTATTATGAGCCTCTTATGCTTATAACTCATGTCACACCATATATTCCTAATATATTTAACATGGATACCAATCCTAACAACTAATTATTCATACACCAAATTTTTGATCTTCAAGCCAATTTTGCTCAAATAACATAGATTCTAATATAAAATGTCATACCATAAATTTTAAAGAACTATTAAATAAATTTTTAACCTCACATAGTTAAAACTATCCATTACTTATGTTTTACCCTAATTTGGATTAATGAGTTAGATTAATCTAATTAATATAAAACTTTGAAAGATAATATAGATCATATATATGAAATTCAAGCATATATCAAAATTTAAATGAGTTAAAATTAATTATTATTACTGATAAGGTAATTTTCTAAATATGGAAAGTATAAAAGAGATCATGATACTTATATTTTTTAGTATACTATTTGATAATGGCTATGTTATGGAAGTGGAATTCAGGGATAAGCATGCATGTGATTCAATTGGTATAGGAACTAATCTATTGCCTATACTAGTTTTATTTTCCAAGATCATATCATTATCATAGTTTGTGATTTAACTTTTAAGGGAGTTATGGGATGTAAAACCCTAGGTTGTTAAAGTTCTCAAATAATAAAATAGGGAATAAATATAGAAATATCAATAGCCACTAATTTGATTAATTCTAATTTGTTAAATGTGGAAAGGATGAGATAGAAATATTAACTTAGATGGAAATAGGTGTTCCAAGAGGGATCATACTATAAAAATTAGTGAGAATATCGATCTGACCATCATCAATAGAATCCAGGTGTCAGAAATAACCCTGGATAATAACATGGTCACTCTAATACTAGCATGGTGTGTTAATGTCTAAGGTAGTGCACTAGTGTCCCACTTAGAATCTCCATAAAAAAATTTAGGTTTTATAGATCTAGTCCTATTATAGGTATGGTCCAAATTTCAAATATATAAAGTCAATAATTTTTCTTGTATCTCTTTTTTCCTCTTAAAACTATAGGTTTTCATGCTTGTGAGGGTTTGAATGAATGCCATGAGAAAAAGGGGTTAGTGGGTCTAATTTACTGGACATGTGATGATCCACACCCCTATGTGGGCACTCTACCTACATACCAATAATCCAAGGAGGGATAATTCTTGATGTAGTTGTCCTACATATGTGATATGTGTGAATGTCTATGAATGTTATAATATCAAACAACCTAAGTGTGAATGCATGAGAGGATGACTTATAGGCCACTTGAGATTTGTATACTTGCACTAGGCATAGATTATTGAATATATGGGCTGAAACAATATAATATTAGAATAATTAGGAGCTTTCCCTTAATATTAAGTGGTACTTTTATATACTTCTCTATGATAATGTCCACTTAGAGTGTAAGAGTGAAAATAATGTTTATATAGTGCTCTAATAAAAATGACTTGGAAGGGTGACTTAAGAATAATTCTAGGTCAACCCTAATCCTCTTAGGGAGATTTAAAATTACTTTTTGGAGGGTGTAGGGACCTAGATCACTAAGGGATTATGCCATTATGTGTCCCATGTGGTGTTTTATAGGCTTGGGTGTTATTTGTGACTACCATGTGACTAAAAGTGGATCAAAAGGGCCCCTAAGATGGGTCAAGTGCTATATTAAAGGTAAAGTGACCTCAAGTGGACATCCAAGGCATAAATGTTCAATTTTAATGAATACAAATTGATACTAATATATTATTCAAATTTGATCTATGTAGAACTTTATAACATTGAATGTATGGTCATCTATGAATATATTTGATTATTATGTTTTTGCAATCCCAAACCCTAAAGACACACAAATAAAAGATCATCCTTCTTTATCTTGAAACCCTAGATGTGCTTATGATGGATAGAAACATACAAAAATGGGGGAAGTGTAATGTGTTGACCTAACCTCAATCAACGTTTCTTGATGATTGGTGGTTGTCTATGTATATAATAATACAAGGTGTGATCAATCCAAATGTAGTTCTCCCACCTAATTCAATTGTGAAATTATGCTCCTCTGATATATGAATGGAGCTAATGATTGGATTTGGTATATGAAAATAATTTATTTAACCAAGATTTTTAGTACTTCAAACTTGGATTATAGCTAATCCTAGTAATAAGTATGTAACTTGGGAAGAATAGGGTAGATTTTCTTAGTGTGAAATAGTGTATAAATGAATAATAGATAATGCTAGTTCCATTTTAAATGATACATTAATTTAATTATATATAGATCTATTTGAATAATTTCTCACACCAATAACATGTTAGGGATGTGGGAAAACCATAAGGATGGTTTCATTTTATTAAAAAAAGTGGTGCTTGGAGTGGTATGGTTTTGACCAATGCATGTCATTATCAACTAACGATAACAATAGTTTTTATCAAAATTGGCATGTACAAGTGGACTACTTTGAGACTTTGGATGTCTTTGTGAGATATTTTTTAGGTTTGAAATAGAAAGTAAGGTTCCTGTAGGCATATACTAATAGAATGAAATGATTGAATCATAAGATAAAATGCATGTGAGAAGATGGAAATTTATTACCTTTATTTGGTGCTCAATTCATATGTGGTAAATGTGTGTCAATCTTGTCATTGTTAAATACTAAAGACCAAATTTTTAGTATCTTTAAATTCCCCCCCATTTGATTATAGTAATTAAATTGTTAGAGTAAAAGGATTAAATATAATTGAGTGTCCACAACACACTTTCCCTTATGGGATATGGATCCAATTTAAAATTTTGCTCTATGAAAATTTGTGATGAGTGTATAGTCAATGTTCATATATAAAATATAACACCATAAAATGAACATTGAAAGAATAAGGGTTAAAGTGCACGTGTGTTGGTGAAAATCATGTTGCCTTTGAGGATTGTTGGATATGATACTTCCTCATTGAAACATTGGATATTTGGGGTGATCATGCCCCAAACTTATGTAACTATGTAGGATATTGATTTGGGAAGGAAATATATCACAACCTTCATGAATGAGGGGAAAACTATATAATGTACTAACCCAAATAGATATGTAAGAAAACTACAAAGAGAACTAATTAGGTAATGTTCAACTATAAAATAAAACACTACACAAGTAAATGAGATAATTGATTAGTCAAGGTTTACTCCAAAATGAATCAATTGCTACAAATGGTTTATATATTAAAATGTAAATTTTACTCCAGTTAAATCAAGTTTTATCCATGCAAAAACAACAAATCAGGATCACAAAGGAATGAAAAATGTTCTTACCCCTATTATATACTCTAGTTTTGATAAATATGAAATGGAAAGATAACCACTTACTATTCAACTATAACATACTATGTTGTATATGTTAATGAACTAATATCAATCTCCTTAAATTTGTATGCTAAATTTTAGAACATATATCTCAAATTTAATGTGAATGTGTAAGTTCAAAACTCTATTCTTGTATATTATTGTGCGTATACCCATTCATATGTACCCAAGTGTGTAATAATTTGTTCTCAAATGTCTGTAAAGTGAATGATATGTATATCATATGTCCTTGTAATCTATATTAATGCACCAATGTTTGTCATGAATATGATTTTTTTGATATCTAAACCATTTTAATCTCTAAAATCTATGAAACTTGTACTTTATTTTGATTTTTTACACATGGAGGATTATGTCTATAAGACAAGCCTATTATAATGTCCACATTTTTAGATAAGCAATGCATCTTGTAAATCAATCATATCAAAATAATAATATCTATACTACGTCACGTGTAAATATAAAATCATGCAATATCATTTGATCATGTGTATAATACGTCATCATAGTAATGTGCATAACATATGGAATGTAAGTGTCATGTCTAGATACATATATCAATGAAATATGTAGTCAATGTATTTTTGAATAAAACTACATAGTAATAATACATGATATATATTTTGGCATCGCTCAATGTTGATTATGAAATTCAAAATTTATTTGTCCCACATAGGTCAAAGAGGTTGCATACAAGGGGATAAGATGTTAAAACAAATAAGGAAAAAATCCATACAAAAGAGGACATTAAAAATGTCACAAATAAGGGACATCAATAGACTTCATATAAACTAAGCCTAAGGGCCACACAAAATAGTCACACACAAATTAATATATCATTTAAAAGAGTATCATGATTAAAGGAGCATAAAAAAGGGATTACTCTACACCATCCATATACATCAATGTCATATTAGTAAAATGACATAGCATGTGTCAATGTGTAAGAAATGAGTAACTAACAAGGCATGTGTAAATAATTAGGTGCCTAAACATGTTACAAAGCCATAAAATATATAACCTATAATAGTGAAAATTATAGAATAAGATACCCCCTAACATGACCACTGGGTAAAGGGAAAACTAACATATGTATGTCCATGTGTATCCTGTATGTTTTTCATAACACTCAAATATTGTGAAATACATGTGTGTATGCAAAGGATAATTCATATACCAAAACATGTGATAAATAACATATGTAGAAATTTTAAATAACCATCATGTCATGCTTAGGTCTTGATTTCATATTATTTTTTAAATATTTGAATCTTTTTGTGTTTTATTATTATTTTATTTTTTATATTTGTAGAATATTTTAAATTTAAAATCATGTATCTAAAAGTAGGTAATATTCATCATGATCAAAATCATCATATCTTGTTTTTTCCTTCAATTTATATAATCACATTTCTTTTATTCTTCCAATTTTAATTGGTTCACTGATGTATCTTCTATTGTTTATATAGTTTATGCTTCTAGATGGTATGCATCACTATCATGTCAAAATCTAATCACTCTATCTTCATGTAATAAATTGAGATACTAGTTGGTTGAATATATTTTATCCTACATATATTATAACCAATTTTATCCTAATATGAAGGGTGTACCTTAGGTGTTTAAAGAGTAAAAAATATGTAAATTAGTCCATTATTAGTCTAAATGACAATAAATTAAGCATAACAATACACTAGGACTAAACACTCTTTCCTAAGAACTAGGGAGATCATAACATAATAAGTAAGGTCACAAAATAGAGATAAAGATAATACACATTTATTACCTCCTTTATTGAATTTGATGCTTAATTTTTAGGATAACAATGTTCATTCTTAGCCAATGATGATTTGATTCTTCTAGCAATGCTCTTCCATGGTGGTAGCATCTTTCCAATAGTCACTTGTGATTGGTGTGAAGCTTAACATAAATTGGGTATTATAACATTAATCTCAAAGGCTTCAAGAAGGTATTCCAATAGAATAATCTTACACACAAAATCTTATTAGCATATATGGTGTGGGCACTTATATTTATAGTTCAAACAACTAACTCTAATTCTAGGGAGGTTATGTTAAATTCTAACTTGGTTGAGTCTAAATTAACCTAGGTTGAGTCAGTCTAACCCTAGGTTGGGTTAAAGCACTCATAAAATCTTGATACCTCAGTTTTATATAATTGTAAGGCATGATAACTCACATATTTTTTAGGTTGTGACTCATATTTTTGGAATACTTAGGAGGTAATAAATAACTTTATTAAATCCTTTGACCTTTTGACTTCATATTTGGATAAAAATTACTTTTTTGGTAAATAAAATTCACTAATTTGATTTGGAATTTTTGTTTAGGCAAGTTAATTAAGATTTTCAATGTAATTAATCTTGATTAGTGTTTTTAGATTTTGGTAAATTATTTTAAATGTTATGAATTAATAGGTTGACAAGCCAAAAGTGTCAAATTACTAGATCATTATTTGAATAGGGTTAAAACTAAACTAAGTTTTTGGTGCATAAAGGGTAATATGCCAGATAGTTAGCCTCATCATGTTTATGCAAAATTAAATCCCTTACATGGAAAAAATGGGAAATTTATTATATTTTTAGGCTTAAAATGTGTCATTTGTTAGAAATCGAACTAAATCCCAATTTATGCATATAAGTGACCAAAACTAAGTGTTTATAGTTTGAATCTATTTGAGAAGGAATTACAAGACATAGGTAAAGTAACATCTTTTTAAAGAATGCAAAAGTCATTAATCTAAGTAGTTCATACCCCAAACGTTGGTCAATAAGCCCTTAATGCCCCCTTGAGGGAACAAGTGGTAAAATAAAGTCATCAAACATTCCCTCAAAATGAAGATAAAAACATGATCTAGTGGTAACGAGGGTGAGATTACTAAATTTTCCAGAGGTTATAAATAGTAATGACAATGGAGTCACTAATTTACCCAAGGGTAGTTACAATCAATAACAAAAGGTATGACACTAGTGCTCCCAAAGTCAATTATAATTAGTGGCATGGATAGATTCCCTAGTAGGGTGGTGTAATGGGTACTGATTTTCCTAAAGGTAATTATAATCAGTAACAAAAAGTGGGAAAACACTAATTTTCCTAAAAGTGGTTATAATAAAAAATAGAAAATAGGGAAAACATTGATTTGCCCAAAGATAGTTATAATCAAGAACGAAATGTGAAACACTAATTTTCCCAAAGTTGGTTATAATCAGGAACATAATCATGCACCCTTGAAGGGTGGGTAGAGTGAGTAAAAATAATTATTTTCCTAAGAGCGGTTATAATCATTGCCATAAGATGCAAAAAAAAATATTTGCTCATAGGTAGTTATAATCATTAAATTAGTCAAAAATAGAATGATTTTCCTAAATATGATTATAATAATTTACACATTCACATTAAGTAATTTAAAACATAAATTCCATAGAAAGGCAAGATATATATCGTATATTGATCAAAAAATAATTTACTTGAAGAGGGTAAAATAACAAGGATAACTTATTCAAAAGATACATAAAATAGATTTATCATAAACTGGCAAAGGATAACAACACATTTTTAGCCTAAAGGCAAGTTCAAAGATGAATGTTCGAACAAACATAGGATATAGTTTGATAAATTTTGTTGTTACGTGCGCTTATATATGGGGCATCAAAAATTTGGCCTAATTACAATACGAATAAAAAATAATATTTGGTCAATCTCAAACTAGGACTCATGTTATAGGTGCCTCAGGCCAAGTTTTTCATCAACCATAAACACCACCACCAGGGCCACTAGGTCCTCCCTCAACTATGGGTCTCATGGACACACAAATCTAGAGTTGATCATAAAAACCTTGGAATTTTGGCATTTTGACACATTTTGGCATTATTTTAGGTCTTATATCATTGTACATTGTATCATAATACTTATGTATTTTTGAGACACCATCATGATATGTATATATATTATGTATATGACATTTGAGATACATTAAAATTTATTTTTTGGGTCCTTTGAGATTGTTGTACATGTATATGATATTATTGACACATGCACGCACACACACACACATAATTCCATGTTTGTTATCTTTATTATCTCATTCATTAGCATTCATTAGCATTCATTAGCATTATAAATGTTGAAAATTATTAATTATTATGCTTGTGCATGCTCTATTAATGTATTGTGTATGTCATGTGTATGACATTTTTTGTTGGTTATCATCTAAATATGTTATACGACTTATATGTATACTTATTCGTAAATGCTCATATATATAAACACATAATAAATATTTTGTCATTCTTGTTTATTACTCGTGGATTTAGGCATGTATTTGGGTACTTGGATAATTTTGTATATATTAGAGAAGTATTACCATTTCATTTCTATAATAGACTCCATGTGTGTACTTTTGCTTTAGCTTCTGATATTATGCATGATAGTTATGGATAACTAAAATGAAAATATATACCCTAAGCATGGAAAACTAAATTTAAATGTAAATATAAACAACCTAGGAACAATATATGAATAATCAAATCCTAAGTGAATATAATCAATAAGTCAAATGTAAGACTAAATACAAAAATTCACAATTGAAGTACATGATATGGATAATCAATATTGAAGTGTAAATAAAATTTAATAATCTTACAACAACTGAGGAATAAAAGGCAAAATAAATAAGAAAATAAACAAACAATACAAACAAAAATGCTAACAAACTAACACTATACAAACAAACAAATAAATAACAAAATATAAAAAAATTAAAAAAATGAATAAATTAAACAAATTATACAAAATAACAACAAAACATTAATAACAGACACACCAAAATACCAATAAATAAAACAACAAAATGTTGACAAATAAAAAAAACACCATGCAAAAAATCAACTAAAAAAACACAAATAAAATAACTAAACAATCCAAAGAAAATAAAAATGTAGTAAAATAAACTAATCTAAAAACACAAAAATAAACAAACAAAGTGAAATAACAACAATACACAAATAATGGTTAATCACAATGTTAGTACAAATAGAAAACAATTTTTTTCATGTATGTGTAATAGAGGTGCTTCTCTTGGTGACAAGGTGGCCCCTAAGCTAGGTAGCAATGACACATGTAAAATAATACATGAACAAAAGGCACAATATTTCCCCTAGGTTATAGGGAAACAACAACACAAATGAGATGAAAACATTGCCTCTAGGTTATAGGAGATAATGAAACAAATAGAAAACAAACATTACCCCTAGGCTATGGGAGACAAAAAAACAAAACAAAAAAAATGGGGGGAATAAAAGAACAAGAAGGGGTAGTCAATTTTACTTTGGATGCACTAGGAAAATGGATGTTGCCTACATAGTTTCATGGACAAAAGATCTAATGTGAATTCACACCAAATATAGTTCTCCCAGGATATGGTATAGAATAAAATAAATGATAAAAAAACATGATTGAATTGTATAGGAAAATAGGAATGATATCACAAAATGGTGAGTGTGTGAGATAAAGGGGACAAAATTTCAAAATCATGAAAATGTCAGCAAAAAAAATTGTGCAAGTGCAAGAGTATGGTTTAGGTTAAAATCACACTAAAGGATAAGAGACAAGTATCCACAAATGAATTGAATTGGTAATTCATAGTGTCTACTACATCTAACACTTGGAATGAGACTAAGCTCACAAAATGATAAGAGTGTAAACTAATTTTTCTCTTAAAGTGGTGAGAGTGTAAGAAAAACCAAGTGGTCATTAGCGTATCAAAGTTGAATACACAACATCATATCACAAAATGGAGAGAGCATACAACTAAGGCCAATAAGGATGGGGAAAATAAATAACAAGTGGTTACTCATGAGATAGTTAGGAGTCTTAAGAACCTTAAGGTAAAGAAGTGGTCAAAAAATAAAGGAAGGTGTAGCTGAGTTAACTTGAGATACCCCATGTATCTAAGTGCTGCCTACAGAGTCCATGTGGACCTCAGGCTGATCTATTTCTCCCAAAAATGGGAAGAAAAAGACCAAGGTGGTTTAGAAGTGAAATAGAATAGATAATATGGCCCATCCCCAAAAACATTGATAGATTTATATTTCACATGGAAATTCTAAACTAATTTTTATGGTTTTAGGATTTTCCAATATCTTTGCAAATGTTTAGGGGTTTTTGAAATTATTTCAAATGTTTTTGGAATTTGCTAGTCATCTCAAATCAATCAAGGATTGTGAGATATATAATGGTACAAATCAAAAAATGATAAGGGTGTGGCTTAGGTTACTTGCAAAATGGTGAGAACATTCAAACTTAAATTACTTTCAAAATGATGAGATCATGGAAAAGGGGTGAATAAGTTAACCTCAATGTGAATCTAGTGCTACCTACATAGTCTTGTATGATCTCAAGTCGCTTTATTTTTGCCTATACAAAAGGCATCTAACTAAGTACCAATAAGTTTAGGAAAAAGGCAAATAACAAGGTAAATGGTAAAAATAATGGCAAAGTGATGCAATAATGCATGGTAAAGGTGTTGTCCCTAATTTGCCCATAGGTAGTTATATTTAAGAAACAACGATAAAGGGTCAGTGGTACTAATTTACCCATAGGTGGTTATAATTAGTATCACAATATGGGAATGTAATAAATGAAGGATGTAATTATCAGGACCACTACCATACTACTTTCATATACTACCATTTGAACATGTAATTCTAAAACTGCTAGAACTAAATTTGTCATCAACCACTGAAAGTGCCTAAATTACAAATGAATCATAACCAAGGCCAAACATGATAGGTAAGGTTAGGTAAAAATAACTAGTTGGCAAAGGGTTAATGGAAATGTAGGATGGTAAGTGGTATAGTACAAAGAATAGGTACAATGTGGCATAATTTATATGATCCTTGTAAATAATAATCTCTCCCTAAAATATAGAAACATTTTAGGTAAATTATGTTCATTGGGTCATCAAGTTCATCTCCCTCTAGTGTAGTGAGCCTCTATGCTCTAGAACTATAGTTGACCACAACTACATAGGGCCCTAACTAGTTTGGTTGGAACTTTATTTTTTTATTTGTTTCAGCGTTTACAATTTTTTATTCTCTTTTAGCACAAGGTCACCAAGACAAAATTCATGATGATTAATGTGCCTATTGTATTATCCCTTTAATTAGTTTTGATATGCCTGAAGATTATTCAAGTGGCCAAGCATTTACCATTAAGTAGGTCTAGCTCTTTCAAGCAAACTACTCTATAGTCTTCATCGTTAATGATGTGCTACAACAAAATTTAGAGAGAAGGCAACTTGACCTCAATGGGAAAAATGGATTTAGTTACATAAACAAGTGAATAGGCTATAGCTTATGTTCAATTACAAAAGGTGGTATGGTATGCCTAGAGGGCATTAAATAGATTTAAGTGCTAGTTATGACCAACATCATTGATAATATTTTTTAGAATGTTAACAATAGTTTTATTAGAATCCTTAACTTGGCCATTACCTTTTGGATAGCATGTGGTAGAGAAACGGTGTTTGATGTGGTATTGAGAACAAAGTGATTTCACATATTTATTCTTTAATGATCTTCCATTATTAGATATAATTTTGGAGGGGATGTCATAATGGTAGATGAGAAGGTTGAATATGAACTTGGAGATTTGCTTACCAATGATGTAAGTGAGGGGAATGGATTCCACCCACTTATTAAAATACTTGGTAGCAGTCAAGACCTATTTATGGATATATACATATTTTGGATCGATCTTCCCAAAATATTTTCTTACTAGTGATGTAAGTGATGGGAATGGCTTCCACCCACTTATTAAAATACTTGGTAGCAATCAGGACCTATTTATGGACATATAAATATTTTGGATCGATCTTCCCAATGAGGTCAAGTCCCCATGTTGAGAATAACCATAGTGTTATAAATGGTTTGAGTATCTTATCTAGAGCATGAATGGGATTGGCATGCTTCTAACACCTGACACACCTCTTCACACATGCAATTATGTCTACTTTAATCATTGGCCAGTACTTAATAAATTTTTGGCTAAGATTGCCCCATTGGTATGGGCTCCACACACTCCTTCATGGAATTCCCTAAATGATATTCAATATTATACCAAAGGTAAATAATGAAGCAAAGTTCCATCATATATTTTACAATATATGGTTGGTCTAAGTAGGGTATAGTGAGAGGCTTTATGGGTGAAGGAATTTTTTTTTATGTGATAAATTGGGAGGCATATTTTGGTCTTGAGGATAATCATATATGTATGAGTACTAGGGAGATATGGGACTAATAATGTCACAAACCATCTCAATGGCTAATTTTCCATGTGACAGCATTAAGATACATTCAACAATAAATTGATAATCCCTTACTCTATCTATTATTTGGATCATGGATCTAATAGTAGCCATGGCATTAGCTATTCAATTATTGGCTTGAGGTATTATTTTAAATTTAATGTTAGCAATCTATTGCTTGAGAGTATCAACCATGCCTTTATAGGGTACAAACTTCTTGTCCTTAGTTTGGTACTAGTTATAGTCATATAAAAATGCAAAATTAGTAACTTGAGTGTGGCTGATCACTCTCAATCCATAGATCCCTCTTTCTTGCTCTCATGACCCTCACAAGATTATTCTCACTAATTCCAATCATCTATAGCCTTATGGACTTGATCCTCGCTAATCCAGGACCCTCTTTTCATGACCAATCAATCCCCATAGGTCCTATCTGCCCAAAACAATAGTGTCACACTAGGACTATAACACTGGTGCCACTCTTGTCTACTTTTAGCACTATTGTCCAAGCTCATTTCTGGCCCCAATGATCAATTTCTTCTATTTATACATCCTTATTCTTGTCATCTTAAAGTGAGCACATTTAACCCATGAATAATATATCCTTATAAAAACCCATTCAAAGATCATTTGGAAAGGGTTGGTAAATATCACAAAGTAAGCAAGACTACTCAAGCACATTTCCCTATTCTCTACATATAGCCATCCAATATTATTTATAGCTTATTTAAATCCTTACACTAGTCCCTAGTCATCTCAATCATACCTAGTTTAGAATTTCCTTACATTTTCATATCATATTTGCACCAAGCACTTTCAAAGGGAGAACTACATATGGCTTGATCCCTCTTCAGAGTATTGGTATGTAGGTAGCATGACTACACAAGGGGTTTGGATCCACATCTAGTGAATATTACACACACTAACCCCCCTTCTTGTTCAAAATTGGTCAAAGTACAATGTAAGATAGGGTTTGAAAATAAAATCTACTTTACAGGGAGCTTTATAGACTTCTAGCTATTGAAACTTTAGAGATAAGGTCCACAGACCTGCCAAACAAAACCTAGAAAGCTCATATCCTCAAGATAATAGCACCAGACAAGGAATACAATATCAATGCCACTCATATCCACTTTCAATTCTCCTATCCAATCATAAAATTAAATTTAGAATCTTATTTATGATAGTGTCATAGGCCTGCATAGTGAATATCAGATCTTGTCTCAGTCAAATTAACACAGTTTAAGCTAACTCTTATTTTCTCCCTCTTATTAATATTTTTAGAAAATCTCTAATTACCAATAAATTTCAAAAATTAGTAACTTATTTACCACATATTATTTATTTATTTATCAATTTAGACTCTTTAAGTAAATTAGGAATAAAACCCCAATTATTCTCAAAATCGTTAAATCATTTAGTGA
Source organism: Torreya grandis (assembly GCA_037957365.1). Lineage (NCBI taxonomy): Eukaryota > Viridiplantae > Streptophyta > Pinopsida > Cupressales > Taxaceae > Torreya > Torreya grandis. The sequence goes on from JARHVA010002299.1 coordinate 387,613, forward strand.
ACCTGACTTAGTTTGTTTGTGCACAAAAACCCTAGAAACCCTAGGGTAAAATTCATACTAATTTTTCCTATAAATTTTTTAGTTTTTAATTGAATATTTAAATCAAAATTTCATTTCAAATTTTAAAATCTAGTAGTAAATTTTAAAATAATTTTCTTTCAACCCCTAATTGCCCATACTAGGTGCCAATATTTTTCCAGTAATTTTCCAATAATGTTTTGAATTTATAATAGCATAATAAAATTATAAAATCCATTCAAAATTCAATAGTAATTTTTTTAAAAAAAATTCAAAACCCTAGTTACACATACTAGGTCCTATTCAATCAAGCATTTTTCAAATTTTTTTTTGAAATTTTAGTTGCATATTTAAATAAAAAATACACTTTCAATTTCAAAATTTTATATTAATTATTCTAATAATCATCTTTCAAACCCTAGTTACATGTACTATTTCCTATTTACTTATTTAGGTATCACCTTACATGTTTTTGAACTTCATATCTTTTTTGTGTAATTTCCAATTCACTATTTTTAGGTCTCTGCATTTTTTTAATTTAGTACTTACCTTTTCTATAACTTTGCCTATTAAAATTTTTTGCAAAAAATTTAAACATATTTTAAACTATTTTCATACCCTAACAATGACCCAATAAAAATTCAAGAACTCTTAACCAAACACCCTAACATGCAAGATGACATGATAAAAATACTCCAAGAAGAGCAACAAAGAGTAAACAATGGTCAGTATTCTTAAACAACATAGCAGTCATATGCAAATGACACTACAAGGGAAACTATGTCTTAACAACCCCCTATAGTAGCCCAACCTTCTTATATGCCACCAGCTATAGCTAGTACATCTTTGTCTCTTGATGTGGTATCTCTTATGCAAGAGATAAGATCTCTTCAAACCAAGGTGATACATCTTGATCAAGGTGCCTCTAGACCTACATAGGATTTAGATTCTTTTGATCTTCTAAATACACAATTATTATGTCACATTGCTTTTACACCCTTTCCACAAGGTTTTTTTCAACCCAAGCTTACTCTATATGATGTCAAGGGTGATCTAGAGACATATTTGAGAGCCTTTCATAATAGCTTGCTTGGACTATGTACCTTCTATGCCCCTAACCTATCACATGTATGAGGATAGTATTAGCCGACTTGTGGATTAATTATCCCTCTTTGATGTTATGTTACATTTATCTATGCTTTATTTTTATTAGTAGGTCGGCCTATGGAGTAACCATGGCCTAGATAGACTATATATAGGAGGTAGTGGGTAATTATTTATCAACATATTATGAATTATGCTTTTATTGAAGCTTGTGGAGGTTTCCCCCTCGAAGTGGCTTATCTATTATCATATATTTGGATATATTTCAATCATATTTGGATATAATTCTACTATTATACTTAATTGTTGAAGTAATTTCATTACAAGTGGTATCAGAGCTGTGATTTGGGCAATCTTGTGGGTGAAACACTAAATTTTTAAATTTTGTGATATATAAAAAATGGTTGCGAATTTATCTAAAAATTTTTTATTGGAGGTTATAAATAATAAAATTAAGCTTCCATTAAAATTTCCTCTCATTTGGATCTTTTTTACAAAAGTTATATCTATTTTATGGTTTTTCATAAAATTGCTCTATAGTGCGTAATTCAAAGAATTTTTCTAAGTTATTTACATTTTTGGAAAGCTTAGAAAAATTTGGATACGGTATGTTCTTTGTATATTTTTATTTGAGGTAGACATAATTCCAAAATCACTTGGTCAAAGTTGGGTCAAAAGTGCCAATAAGGGTCGACATCGTAAAACCCTTTTATGGCAGGTCCACAAACTCAGGGCTGAAGAAAGGGTGAAAAAACTCTAGGTAAAACTCCTAAAAAGGAAGAGATGGAGTCAGAAGGGGGATGTACTAGACCCTTTGTACTAGGGTTTTCTGACATAGATCACAAAGTGAGCCAGCTTGACTATAGTGTGCAAGGCATTCAGAGTGAGGTGCAAGGCATACAATCTAATATGCAATCCATACAAGATAGTTTGGGAGATATCATGACAAATTTGAAAATTAATCATTTAAATCATTAAGCTAACTCTATTTCACAATCCCACCAGGGTGGTTCTCTTAACCAGTCTACTTCAAATCTAACTCCATGGCCACAGAGGAACCTATTACCAAAAGTGGATATGCGCAAATTTGATGGAAAAGATCCACTCAATTAGATCAACCAAATGGAGAATTTTTTTGACCTACATCAGATTCTAGGTGGATAGAAGGTTACCATGGCATCGTTGTATCTTGAACCTTATAAATTCATTTGGTATCGATGGTTATGTGCTCAAAAGAAAAAGATGACTCTCAATGTCACCTGGTCAGTTTTTACAGAGGAGCTGCAATTACACTATGGTAATAGTGTGATAGAGAATTACTTCGGCCAACTAGAAAAATTGTGACAAACTGGCTCCGTCAAGGATTATATTCATCATTTTTAGAACCTATCCTTACGTGTGGAGATAATTTTTGAAGCAAACTTGAATGACCTATTTTTGGGTGGACTCAAGGACCACATTCAACATGAGGTACACATGTTTAATCCACTTAAGATTTCTGATTCTATTATCATGGCATGTAGAGCTAAGGAAAAATTCATAGCCAACAAGAAGCAACCATTCACTCACTTCAAAGATCATAGCATATCATCACCAACATTTCCTCCACCTACTAGATTGACCCCTCTATAAATTGAAGAGAAGCATGCAAAAGGATTATGTTTCGGTTGTGATAGCAAGTGGAGTAAAGGACGTAGATGTGCTGAGAAGAATTTATTCTACATTAAGGGACCAAACAAATATGAAGAAGTAGATGATGCCTCCAATGATGATGAGGAAGATATAGAGGAGGTACCTAAAGATTCCCAACCTACAATCACTTGTCATGCACTTGCAAGTATTAGCCCTCCACAAACTCTTAAGGTGGTGGGTTTCCTCAAGAAACAGAAGATGACAATGTTGATTGATTTAGGGAGCACACATAACTTTATAAACCATAAGTTGGCCACTCGATTGAACTATTTCATCTACACATCACCAAAATTTTAGGTCATGATTGCAAATGGTGGCACAATTAATTGTTCAAGAAAATGCCATAGTATTAAGCTTACTATGGGTGGGTACAATCTCGATTCTCCTATGTTTTCTATTCCCATGGGTAACATAGACATTATTTTGGGAATCCAATGGCTCACAACCTTAGGTACCATTGAGATGAACTTCCAAGAACTATTCATGCACTTTCATTCTGAAGGTAAGAAAATTAAACTACATGGATTACATGTAAAATATCCACAATTGATTAGTTCACATCATATGACCAAGATGCTAAAAAAGGGGGCAGAGAAAATTATTTCATGATTATGCTCCATAGAAGTTAATCCACACAAGCATCTACACATCCTAATCTACAGATAATTCTTGAGGACCACTCATCTATTTTTGGGGCCATGCCAAAAGGACTACCACCAAAAAGAGAACATGATCATGCCATTCAACTAATTCCAAGTAGTCAACCACCAAATATCAAAACATATAGATATCCATATGCACAAAAGAGTGAAATTGAAAATATGGTCCATGAGATGCTAGAGGCAGGGATCATCAAGCATAGCCAAAGTGCATATTCATCACTAGTGGTCATGGTGTGGAAGAAGGATGACACATGGAGGATGTGACCAGATTATAGGGAACTCAACAAGTACACCATCAAAGATAAGTTTCCTATTCCAATAATTGATTATTTACTTGATGAGTTGCATGGTGCTAATTATTTCACAAAATTGGATCTTCGCTTGGGGTACCATCAAATTAGAATCAAGGATGAAGATATTCATAAAACTACTTTTAGAACACATGAGGGCCATTATGAGTTTTTGGTAATGCCCTTTGGTCTTACAAATGCACCATCTACTTTTCAGAGCTTGATGAACACTATATTTAGGCCTTTTTTAAGGAAGTTTGTGCTAGTTTTCTTTGATGACATATTGATTTATAGTCAGACATGGGAAGCACATCTACAACATGTGAAATAGGTGTTGATAGTTTTGGAGAAGCATGAACTTTATGCAAATCCATCTAAATGTGCTTTTGGAGTATAGGAGGTAGAGTACCTTAGTCACATTATTTCCCATGAAGGTGTCAAAGTTGATCCCCATAAGATCAAAGTGATAATGGAATGGCCCATGCCAAAAACTCTCAAAAACCTTCAAGGGTTCCTTGGACTAATAGGTTACTATAGAAGATTTGTGAAAGGTTATGGCAACATAGTAGCTCCACTCACTGCATTACTAAAGAAGGATGCTTTCTATTGGAATGATGATGCCACCAAAGCATTTGAGAAACTAAAAGTAACTATGTGCACCAATCCATTTTTGGCTACTCTAGACTTGTCACAGACATTCACTGTTGAATGTGATGCTTTTGGGTCTAGATTGGGGGCATTACTAATGTAGGAAGGAAGACCCATTGCATTTGAAAGTCATCAATTCAAAGGTAATAATCTATAAAAACTTGTCTATGAGAAATAAATGATGGCTATTCTTCATGCAGTTAAACAATGGAGGCCTTATCTGATGGGTAAACACTTTAAGGTGAAAATGGATCATGATAGTCTCAAATACTTTTTGGAGCAAAGATTATCATATGAGGAACAACAAAAATGAGTAACCAAAATTTTGGGTTATGATTTTGAAATCATCTACAATAAGGGTAAAGATAATGTAGTAGTAGATGCACTATCCAGATAGGATGTATCCACAGAAGCATTACTTTGTGCAATGTCCATGTTGCAAGCAGATTGGGTGGATGAAGCTAGGTTAGAATGGGAGCAAGACAAGGATACATAGGTTCTGATTTAGAATCTTTAGCAAGGTAATTTAGCCTTTGAAAAATTTGAATGGAAAGGTAATGTCCTATGGTATAAGGGCAGGTTATACTTGTGCAAAAATTCAGAGCTTAAGCATAAAATTCTTGAAGAGTTGCATGCATCTCCAATTGGGGGACACTCAGGGTTATTGAAAACTTATCATAGAATTAAGAAAGAATTATTTTGGGAAGGACTCAAGGGAGATGTACAAAATTTTGTGGAAGAATGCTTGATATGCTAATAGAATAAAGGTGAAATAGTTAAGACCCCAGGTCTGTTACAACCGTTAGCAATTCCTAGTCAAAAGTGGGAGGAGGTTTCCATGGATTTCATCACTGGGTTGCCTTGTTTTGAAGGTAAGAATGTTATCTTGGTAATTTTGGATATGCTTACAAAATATGCCCATTTTTGTGCTCTTTCACACCCATTTTTAGCAAGTACAATAGCAGTTATTTTTATGGAAGCAGTTCTCAAATTACATGGAACCCCAAAAATAATTGTAAGTGATCATGATCTTATTTTCACTAGTATTTTTTGGACTGAACTATTTTCTTGTTTGGGTACTTATCTAGCTCATAGCTCATCTTACCACCCCCAATCTGATGGACAAATTGAAGTGGTTAAAAAATGTTTAGAGGGGTATCTCCGTTGTTTAGAAACCCTAGGTTAAAATTCCTACTAATTTTTCCTATAAATTTTTGAGTTTTTACTTGAATATTTAAATCAAAATTTCATTTCAAATTTTAAAATTTAGTAGTAAATTTTAAAATAATTTTCTTTCAACCCCTAGTTGCCCATACTAGGTGCCAATATTTTTCCAGTAATTTTCCAATAATGTTTTGAATTTTTACTAGCAAAATAAAATTATAATATTTAATCAAAATTCAATAGTAATTTGAAAAAAAATTCAAAACCCTAGTTACACATACTAGGTCCTATTCAATCAAGCATTTTCCAATAATTTTTTTGAAAGTTTAGTTGCATATTTAAATAAAAAATCCACTTTCAATTTCAAAATTTTATATTAATTATTCTAATAATCATCTTTCAAACCCTAGTTACATGTACTATTTCCTATTTACTTATTTAGGTATCACCTTACAAGTTTGTGAACTTCATATCCTTTTTGTGTAATTTCCAATTCACTATTTTTAGGACTCTACATTTTTTTAATTTAGTACTTACCTTTTCTATCACTTTGCCTATTAAAATTTTTTGCAAAAAATTTAAACATATTTTAAATTTTTTTCCTATCTTAACAATGGCCCATACACTAGTTTTGATGTAATTGTCAAAATATAACTTCAAGAACTCCTAAAAAAACACCCTAACATGCAAGATGACATGATAAAAATACTCCAAGAAGAGAAACAAAGAGTAAATAATGGTTAATGTTCTCAAACAACATAGCGGTCAGTTGAAAATAACACTACGAGGGAAACTATGTCTTAACAACCCCCTATAGTAGCCCAACCTTCTTATATGCCACCAGCTATAGCTAGTACATCTTTGTCTCTTGATGTGGTAGCTCTTATGCAAGAGATAAGATCTCTTTAAACAAAGGTGATACATCTTGATCAAGGTGCCTCTAGACCTACATAGGATTTAGATTCTTTTGCTCTTCTACATACACCATTATCATGTCACATTGTTTTTACACCCTTGCCATAAGGTTTTGTTCAACCCAAGCTTCCTCTATATGATGTCAAGGGTGATATAGATACATATTTGAGAGCCTTTCATATAGCATGCTTGGACTATGTACCTAATGACTAGTTACTTACCAAGTTATTTCCATGAAGCTTAAAAGATTATGCTTTACAATGGTTCTATATTTTACCAAATCAATTAGTCAGTGCATTCAATCCTTTAGGTGACATGGTTTGATCTCATTTTAGCATTAACATTGGTGACAAGGTTTCATATGCCCAAGTTTCACAATAGAAACAAATGTCAAATGATCATCTCATAGATTATGTTCTTCGATATAATACTATCTTGGCTAAGATGAATATCCCCATGGTTGATCAAGATTTACAAGATCTCTTCAAACAAAGTCTTTTAATAGATTTTCATGAATCAATTATGTTCAAAAGATTCTCTTCCTTCATTGAATTTTGTCACACACTTAAGGAAAGAGAAGTCAAATTAATTTCAATGGGTAAACTCAAGTACACAAGTATCTCATAAACAACCAACAAGAGTAACAACAAAGTCCCATACAAGGTCAAATTTAATGATAACAAGACTTAGAATCAATTGATAGTTAATGCAGCTTTAGATCCCCCTCAGTGTGTGGTTTTATCAGCACCTCCTTAGTGTACATTTACCAATCTACCAGTTTCTCTAGCTAGAGTTTTATAATAGATATTAGAATGTAACATCACATCTCTCCTTCCTATTCTATAATTTGACCCAACAAAGCCTCTTCCACAAGGATATGATCATCAAGCATTTTTTGAGTTTCACAGGGTACTAGGTCATACAATAAATAGATGCATCAATTTGAGACACAAGATATAGGATTTAATAAATCACAATCATATTGATACTGACACTTCAGTTGATCCTCCTTAACTAAAGCAAACATAAGATAAAGCTTTGAAAATATTGTCAGATCCTTTTCTATATCATTCAAAATAGGAGATAGGGGACACATAAGGGGTTCACTATGTATATCATGCACATCCCCCACTAAAGACATATAGGGCACCTTAAGTTGAGACATAACCTTTGAGAAACATGGTTGGTGTATACAATTATAGAGATCTAGGTAGACCTTCCATCTCCTTCTCAGAGCAAGAGATCATCGAGGATGATTTGATCTCTTTATTAGATCTTACATTCACAATCATCATATTTATATTATTCTTATTGATAATGGATCCAATGTAAACATGTGAACTATGACATTAATGCATCATTCAAGATATTTAAAAAATGATATTACATTGATAGACATAGTTATCAATAGATTTAGTGGGCACATATAAAGTTCATTAGGTGAGATTGTACTTCCTTTATAGATTGGCCCAACACAAGTGGCCACATCATTCACTATAGTTCCTATTATAGGAGTTTTTGATAAGTTACTTGGTCAACCATGGATATAAAAAATTCATGCAATACCTTTTATAATTCATAGATACATGAAATTCATTCATGTTAATCAGGTTGTTATAGTTGGTGGAGTTCCATATGATTACTTCAGAGCCATCTACTATTCCACAATCACTACTTTTAGCTTTGCCACCAATTATAATTTCTCCACTAGTTATGGTTATTCCTCTAGTATATATTCAAACATAGTTGAGGCATCTATCACTAACACATAGGGTTCATACACCTCCACAACTTCAAGATTCTAGATAGATTCTAGATATAGTGTTCACACCCAGGGCGTCTCATTAAGACTGCATGCATCTATACATAGAGCACATGTTCAGAGAGATTTTCCTATGACCATATGGGTCCTTAAGAGCCCTATAATTAAATCCAATTTTAAGAGTTACAGGGGGACCCCACAGTTATTTCTCACTTCAAAAACTTTAGAGCATTTATAACATATACAACTTTCAAAGAGATAGTCTCAACATTTCCATCATGCTTCATGATCATGCGTGATTCCTCTCCTTGTTATAGGACACCATGATAGGGAGTCTCCCATGAGACTCATTGGTTAATATCATCCTTTCCCCATTTACCTGTACATATTTTCTTATGATTGATTATACATAGCTCAAAACTTAAAAAATTTCAAAAACATTCAAATATTTCAAAATATAAAAACAATACAAATTTTTAAAATCTAAAAACATTCAAATATGTCAAAAATACAAAAACATCTTGATTTTATGCATCTTCCATGCTTTACATTTCTACTACTATGATAGATTTACATTTGTTATTCTATGATATTGTTTGTTGATATATCTACATTACCATGCTTCACTTGATCTTCTGTGAGTATGTGTAGTGAATTCTAGACCCTTGATTGCTTCACCCTACCCATTGAGGGGTATCCTACTTATACATCAAGACACACATCGATATACATAGCCACTAGGGACATCTTCTACATGACTACACCATCCAAGTTATGTCAATCTTACACCACACATTCTAGTTATCATGTTGATGTATGTTACTTACTAACTTACATAGATTACTCTATCGACACTCACTAGTATATAGCACGTGTGTATTTATTAGCATATACCTAGTCTTGTACTAACATGTCTTGAATACTTTCCCTCTTGATTTGATTAGTTAGATGCGATTGTACTTATAGTTCCTTACATGATTAATTTTCTTGCTTAACATAACTACATTGTTTGCATTTCTTAGTTCCTATTTGCCTCTTGTATTTTACTTAGGACATTTGCCAATGTCCTTTGCTTCTATGACATGTGTGTGCCTTAGGAAATTTTATAATGTCCTTTATCTATATTTTTCTATGTGATTATGGCCCTCATGCCAACCTTTGCTTGTTTTAATTGTATGTGTATGTGGCATTTGAACATGCCTTGTATGCCTACCTTTTAGTTTGAGTGATATGTGCCCATGTCCCTTGTTTGATTGGCCCCTTGGCCACTCTTTTACACTTCTTACTTCTTGCCTTATGTGCTTGTTGCTTATTTACTTTTGATTGTTTTTAATGCCATGATCCAAATCATGCATTATCTTGCTTCTTAGATGCCATGATGGATATCATGATCCATCCCTCCATGACAAATAACAATTAATAACTAATACTTCCAATTCTAGTTCAATACATTACACATGCTTTTACAATGTTATATCTATCTAGGCATACCCCTATTAATCTAAAAATCTCTTAATACAAACCATGTATCTTTAGATATCCTGTCAAATATCATTACTATATCATATATTTTACAACATAACACACTTGTAGGGCTCTTTCTTCTAAGGGTAGTCATTTCAAGGTCTCCATTCCTACCCTCAGAAGAGGGAAAAACAAATAGGGTTTTGTAATAGATATCAAAGATCTTATCAACTAAAAAATCTAGATTTAGAACACTCAAAATAGAAACCAAACATCAAACCAGTTAGAATAGACCAGGCAAATAGTGAAGAATCCAAAATAGTCATCAGATTTGGCCCAAGACAATAGCTCTAAGACTAGACTATAACACTAGTAGTGGTACTATCCATTTCTAGTGCTCCTATCCAAATAACATAAAAACTAAAATTTCTAAAAGTAGGCAAAAAATTAGGTTCAACTATAGATTTACACAACAAGACTAGTTCAAAATTAGTAGTTTTAGTACACATTTTGCTCAAAGAATCTCTGTATAGGGGGCATCATGCATGGCATGATTTCTCTTACTTATATTTTTAGATACAATAGTTGGTATAACTTCTAGATTAAAATCCATGTTCTAGACATCAATGATTGGGGGCAATGTGCATGGCACATTTGTTTCTTTTCTTTCCTAGTTCAGCATTGTCCAGACATTCTTAGTAATTGCATACCTTATTCTACTTACAGGTGGTTGGCATCATTTCAGAGTGTCTTTCATACAAGCCTACCCTCCACATCCTGAGTGGCTTTCACATAAGCTAGATTCTCAATTTTAGAGTGGCTTTCATATAAGCCTAGTCTCCATCTTTCAAAGTGGCCAAGAGTGGCCTAGTTTCTAGCATACATTTATCTATCCACACCAACATTGTTAGATCATAGTACATTCATGTTCTTCAAGATCCATCTCATATGACATACATTTCATACCAATATTAGTTCATAGCTTTACTTCATAGGGCAATGATGGAACTAAAGGTATAACTAGCCTTTATATTCTTGAGTTGCCTATTTAGAGGGATTAGACACATAGTCCAAACATTGATCAATGCATGTGTGACCACCTAGCTTCACTTAGTGGGTGATGATGGTACTAAAGGGCTAGCCTTTGCATTCTGGAGCCACTTTTTGGGGAATTGAGCATTGTGCTCCATTCATGATATTACTCTTGGTACAACATCATCCAACATTACTCAACATCACAATAGGTTTTGTATTGGTATACATACCCAATGAGGTGTATTTGTTCCTTTCTTTTCCTCTCTCTTATACAACTTTATACATTCTTATTTTAGATATAGTGTATCTAGTAAGAACTAATCTACTCTTATTTTTTCTTGTAGACTCACACTTCATAATGTGCTCTCTTTATGCATAACCCATCATCACAATAACACCATGAGCTTCACCTGTATAGATAAGTTTAGGTATGATTTTTCTTTTTCCTTTATCCTAATATTTTCCTTTATTGCATCACTAGAATAAAAGGGGAGAAAATGTAGTCATATAAAAATGCAAAATTGGTCACTTAAGTGTGGTTGATGACTCCCAATCCATAGGTCCCTCTTATTTTCTCTCATAACACTCATAGGATTATTTTCACTGATTCCCAATCATCTGTAGCCTTCCATACTTTTTCCCAGTTAATCCAAGACCCTCTTTTCATGACCAATCCATCCCCCCAGGTCCCATCTACCCAAGAAAATAGCAGCACACTAGGACTATAGTGTTGGTGCCACTCCAATCCATTTTTAGTGTTGTTGTTCAAGCTCATTCATGGCCCCAATGGTTAGTTTCTTTTAATTCCCCATCCTTATCCTTTTTATCCTAATGTAATGACATTCAACCCATGACTAATAGGTCCCTATAAAATCCCATTTAAAGATCATTTGGAAAGGGTTGGCAAATATCATAAAGCAAGAAAGAATACAAGTAAGACTACTCAAACACATTTCCCTATTCTTTACATATAACCATCCAATACCATTTCTAGCTTATTCAAATCCTTACACCAATCCTTAGTCATATCAATCACAACCAATTTATTATTTCCTTGCATTTTCATATCATAATTGCACTAAGCACTTTCAAAGGGAGAACTACATATGGCTTGATCCCTCTTCAGAGTATTGGTATGTAGGCAATGTGCCCACATAAGGGGTGTGGATCTATGTCCAATAAATCTTACACACATTAACCCCCCCCCCCCCCCACCCTTATTTGAAATTGGTCAAAGTATAATGAAAGATAGGGTTTGAAGAGAAAATATGTTCTACAGGGAATTCTTTAAACTTTTGGATACTAAAACTTTAGAGACAAGGTCACATAGACCTGTCAAACAAAACCCAAAAATCTTAGATCCTCAAGACATAGGTCTAGACAAGGAATACAGTGTCAGTGCCACTCCTATCCACTTTTGATGCTCATATATAATCAAAAAATGAAATTTAGAATCTTGTTTGTGATAGTGTCCCAGGCTACACAGTGAATATCAGATTTTATCTCAGTCAAATCAATGCTTTTTAAGCTAAGTCTTATTTTCTCCCTCTTATTACTATTTAAAAAAAAATTAACTACCAATAAATTTAACAAATCAATAGCTTATTTACCACAAATTATCTATTAATTTATCAATCTAGACCCTTTAACTAAATTGGGAATAAAACCCTAATTATTCCTAAAACCATTAAATCACTAGTCTATAGCCTAATTGATGATTAATTGAGAATCACCATACACTAGTAAATGTTTAATGTTTCATTGTACTACTTGATAAATCCCTTCAATGAGTGATTTGTATTAGGCCATGTTATTGGTACAAGTAAATCTAATACAAAAGGACTTGGTATGATATCCCTTGTGGCATAAAAAATAATATTCCAACCCCTAACCCATGAATTGTGAATTATTCATCAAAGTACATATTCCATTATTTGGCCTTAGGAGGTGCATCTACTTCTTCAATGGTCATAATGGCCTCATCTGGAAATCCAAATGTAAAACATTGAGTATCTTGAAGAGGAGATTCAGTAAGCTGATTTGCGAGTATTTTCCCATTGATGGCCTTCTATTTAGCATATTAAATTTCAAAATTTCTCAATAACATGATCCATTTTTCCATATGGCCCTATAGAGCTTATTTATAAAGTAGATATTTGAGTGGATCTATTTTGGCAATAATAATGGTCTTATTATTCAACATATAATGATGTAACTTTTAGGCTATGAACACCATTGCTAAATAGGATTTTTAAATCAGTGTATATTTATGTTCATATGTGACCAATGTTTATCTCAAATAATACACAACATGTTCCTTTCCTTTTTCATCCTATTGTGCCAAAAGTTCGCTAAAGCAATTCTCAGTTGCTGATAGGTAAAGAAGTAATGGATTATTTGACATTGGTGGTAATAAAACATGTGGGTTGGCAAGATATTATTGAAGTTGATTGAATTATTTTTGACACTCTTCATTCTAGGAGAATGTATCACCTTTCTTCAACAAGTGCATAAATGGATGGCATTTTTTGGCTCATTGTGAGATGAAGCATATGATAGATTAAATTTTTCCCTATAAATTGTAGAGCTACTTCAAGGTAGATGGTGGTGGCATTTATGTAATTGCATAAACTTTGGTTCATTCAACTTTTATGTATTGGTAAAATCATATCTTTTACAACAAATATAGAGCCAAACATTGGACAAAATAATTAAATACAATAATATTATCTCACACACTGTATTTCTTATATATTATTTCATACAGAAGATCAAAATTATATAATAAATGAGTTTCATATATTCAAGATGGTGAAATCCCTATAAACTCTCAAAAAAATAAGTTTTTGACTAACCAAACACTATATATGAATGCATTATTACCAATAATATATTTGAGTAAATACCAACTAACTAAATTAAATCACCTTGTATATTATTGTTATGCATAATAATAATATACCAAACAACTATTAATGTATTATTGTTTATATAACATTAATTACTTTATTACAAATTAATAATGTGAACATACCTCAACATTCACCCCATTGTGAACATTATTAATCCTATATACACCCCCTTAATGTGAACATGGGAAAAACAACTCTCTTATATCTGCACATGTGCTCATTATTCAATGATTTTTAGAGGACAATCACAAACCTTACATGATAGTTTTACAAATGGTTGACCAATAAACCACAAAATAATGGTGTTATAAGTGGCTTACCATAAACCACAAAATAATGGTTTTACAAGTGGATTACCATAAACCACATCATGATGTGCAATATAGTTACTATCTCTCATCATTATCATATTTCAAAGAAGTTACATAGGAATATTCAGTTCACTTATGACAAACGTGAACAGGCATACATTATCTATTCTTATTTCAAACCACATCATGCTAAAAATAACACACAACTAAAAAATAAATATTCCACTAAAGTAGAAAGTGGTTGTGTCACTATTGGATAATGAGAGGCTATGAAACCTTCAACCTCAATTTCTTCCTTCCTCTAGTTGTTTTATTGCTTACTCAATTGATGAATATTTATTCTTTAAGTGTCATATGTATTGGCATGTTGTCAAGCATCAATGTTTTAGTAGTTGATCATTCTTGGGTTTGGTATCAGCCTCATATCCATATTCAAAAAATATTTGGATTTTGTTGTCTTGGAATTTCATAAATTGGATGTTGGTTTCTACTGAAAATGCATCTGTTACAAAAAAAATATTTTTTTACTCTTTTTGACATTTTTACAACAAATGACTTTATTGATGCTTACAACTAGTTAAAACAAAATCCTTTTAACAAGAAAGTAATATTTAATTACTTTCTAGATTGTCTTAAAGACTAAATTGGACACTTTTGACAAAAATGACTCTAACTTAAGACTTTTATATATCTAATAAAAACTATTTTTTATTATGTGCAATGACTTCAAGCACATATACCAAAGAACAAAATATGGTGACATGCATGGTAAAAAATGGTGGAAATGAGATTTTAAAAATACCATACAAATGAATGGACTTAATGACACTAAAAATGACTTTTTAAATAATTTAAACTCTTCAATACTAGAACATACTATAAGACTTGACTTAAAACTATGTGCAAGCTTGGTGGAGAGTCAAGCTCGATGTCTAGGTTATGAGATGTATGTTATTCATTGTATAAAAATGGAAGCAAGAGAATGCCAAATGAAATGTTGTAGGAACCATACATTCACCAACATAAATTGAACCTCAAAACACATGGCTAAGACACTTCCAACACTGACTGCATAATAACTAAATTTGTTTACTTCTTCTCAAGATCTCCAACAACATAGGTGATAGCCTGTATGACTTGATCATTCACTTTCACTAGAATATTAAACAAAAATTATGCCTAAGTTGAAGTTTTACTTTGAATCTAATATAAATATGAATCGATGCAACTCTTGGTTAGTGGATTGATGAATGTGTCCCTGATCTGATTCACCAAATAGCATAAAGAGATTGAATAATATGTATAATAGAGCTAGGATGTAAGTACACATATATATCTAAGCATAGCATATCATATCACACATAGATAAATTAATAACCTAGCATGTTGTGCATCACATACTTATAGGATATAAGTTGAATAAACTCATAGATTATTTATGAGATAATGTAGGGCTGCATTAACATAATTAGATTCATGTCTTCATCTTCAATATCTAGCAAGAAAATTGGCACTAAGAATACAACAAAATTAGTCACATCAATATAGGTTAGAATTTGAATAGAAGTAGAATGTGATGTGGCTTGGAAATAATAAATATTTATTCACATGGAATAACAAGAAAAAATAGGTCTCATATGTGGCTACTCACATCACTGAGAATCTAAATGACAATCGGTTTACTGACTATAAAATAGAATAAAATTGATTCTTATTTGGTGAAAACTTGAGTGAGTGGGCACAAAGTTGATTGGAGATGCAGGAGAAATGCCAATCCAAGAGAGTTGAGTTTCCACCAATCATGTAGGGATATGAACAACTATACAAATTGATGGAGCCAAATCAGGAGGAATTCACTATTTAGAATTTCATTCATAGGGGAAAATAACAAGAATACAATATCCCCTCACAAATCCATTACACAACCATCATTGAAAGTACCTAACACTACTCTGATACTAGATATTGGTAAAATTAGAGTTTACACAATAAAGAAAGAGCTGAACATTGGATAAAATAATTAAATACAATAATATTCTCTCACACATTGTATTTCTTCTATTATTTTATATAGAATATTAAAATTATATATGAAATGAGTTTCCTATATTTGGGAATGTGAAATCCCTATAAACTCTCAACCAAATAATCTCCTAAATAACCAAACATTATATACAAATATATTTGTACCAATAATATATTCAAGTAACTACCAATTAACTAAATTAAATCAACCTATATATTATTGTTATGCATAATAACAATAATATACTAAATAACTATTAATGTATTATTGTTTATATAACAATAATTATGTTATTACATATTAATAATGTGAACATACATCAACATAATGCTTGTTGGAATCACAGTTACTGAGAGGGAGAGGGTGAATCAATGTCCTTAATAATATTTTACATTCACTTCATCATTCTTCATTACCATTCATCAAGCAATATCAACTAAATGTACACAAGCATGAAGAAAGCATTAATCAACTAAAGCAATGCATAAACAACCATAACACATCATATAGGTGGGAAACCCTCATGGGAGATAAAACCCACTAAAACAAATATTTGACAACTATTCTTACAAATTAATGAATCAATATTTAATTGATCATGAATCCATCAAGGATCAACAACCCCTAATTCACCAAGTACCCATTTGGCTTTAACAAGTATCAACTTGTTAGGAGGCACCAACCCCCTTGTTGATAAAGCACCTAGTCAATCAACACTTATGATGAATCAACACTCACTCAACCACCAATTATTTTTCCACATTTTTCTTGATGCTTATCAAAACATTATTATGGTATTCTTCTACTCTCTCTCTTTATTCTACTCACTATGAGATCAATGTCATAGTTAATCTTCTATCTTCTCTCTCTATACATCAACTACCTCATCATGGCCTTATCAACATATTTAGGCATATAATACACCTGTTATCATCTATTAAAACCTCATATAATTATTATCTTCTCCTATTTGTCCTTGTTTCAATCTTAAATAGATGATGGTCCTCTTCTTTAGCTCTTCACACACTTCTATCTCTCTTAAAACTAGTCCCTAGCCTTTTTCACTCAACTAGCTATCTCCTTTACTTGATTAGGTAATATGACCTTGATACTCATATTAAAACCTTATATTATATATTCATGACACCCATATTATTTTCCAAATTACCTCCTCTTCCTTTTTGTGCTCTTTTATTCGCTTGTACACATTCACTTCTCTAATACACACAAATAGGCCTAATTAGCCTTGATTTTATACAAATCACTTGCTCTCACACATCATACACATTTTCACACTTATATTACCCTTTAAATAGGTCTTATAAAAAATTTAAAACATGAATCATCTAATACATTAGGTTATCCATAGCTTAACAGGAAACATTCCTTATTTAGGTCTCATGGAGACCTATTAAGCCTTCTTAGACACATGTTACACTTAGATATTATTGGAGAACTTAAAAACTAAAAATATAGTAGGTAAAACTCATATTAAATTAAAATAGACATTATATATATTCACTTTATGTCCACAACACCTTTTATGTCCAACCACCATTTGAACCCCTTCTCAAAACATTGTTCACACTAGACATGTGCACATACATAAAATATGTTTTGAAAAACTAAATCATAAACTAAATTTTTACAAATAAACATTGAAAAAAATCACATATATAGAATCATCATGATCTTAGGGTCATCACAAAATTCATTATATGATTTAGCTCAAGGTATACAGACACAAACTCTTCTCTGCAAATAACCCACTCAAAACTGACAACTAGCCTCAAACACAATCAAGGAAACATGAATTTTTGACACCTAATTGAACATAATCAAGGGATTTAAGTGTATTAAAATGATATTATAACATAATTATAATAAAATAAAACAAATATACCATAATCTCTAATGGAAACTATTGGTATTGTAGACCAATATATTTGACCTTATCTTTCTCAGACTTCACTCTACCTAACAAGTGATTTTGGACTTGATGTTTAAACCTCTTAAAATAACTATTAATCCTTATAAAAATCATGGATAGGTCATATATGTCCAAAACAACATCACCATATTCATTAGACACTTCAATTTATAATGTAAGGATTCAAACTCATCATTATATCTTGTTCACTCAGAAATATCAAAGACACTTGAAGCATGTGGATGATATTATGTGATAATTATTCCATTATAAAATATAAATATAACATGGTCATAAGGAAATATTGGTCTTGCAGACCAATCTCATATCCTTACACCTTCACTATCTCATTTACACTAGATAGGTCAACTTATGAGTAACTTTTCATCATATTCACAGACCTATCAAAAATAATATTCATAATTATCATGTCTTAAAAGTCTTTAAAAATGTCTTAATGCACTTGGATTCATCCCTAATCCATGATATCATATCCATAATCACATTTTCACTTATGTCTGGGTTTTTTCACTATTTTCACCATTAGGCCTTTTAGCCATAGGTTAACTTGCATGACTAATTTAGCACCCCTAAGGGATAGAACCTACTCATAAACCACCATGGACATAAGATAAAAGTCTCAAGATTCAAATGTCATCTAATTATCAACTTTGACTTGACCAACTCTGCCTACTACATCAAATCTCTAAGAAATAAGGCCCTTCCTATAGGGTTCACTCTCTCTCCTAAAAAATAAATCACACCTAAATATTATTGAGAGAGTTTAATTCATTATAAAATCACTTATCTATCCATTTTATACAATTTTGGGCACTTTTGATCAATATCTTTAACATCAAGTCATTGTTAGGGTTCTTTGAGGTTTTAAACCATCTTCTAGTCTTAAGAAGCATTCATAAAGCTTATCCCCTCATTTCAAAAACCAATACTTGGAAATTTGATATATGACCCTTCCCCATCTACCATGAATATCTTAGGTACTCATGTAGATGATTCATATGCCAATGAACTCTTGAAACACCTTCTCAGGTAGACAACTATTCATTTTGTGCACTTGAGAGACCTTAAAACTTATTTTCATGCCTTTTCTTGCAAAATTTGACCTCAAACTTGGTAAACACACCTAGGATAACCTATCACACCACTGATAATTCTCACATGCTAATTACTATCTTGAAATATGGATCTCATACCTTATTTGGCTACCATCTCTCTCTTTGTTCTCTAGAACTTGACCTGCAAGCTACATTAGTCCTTGAAATTGTCCTAACCACTATCCAATCTTTCAAAACCTCATGTACATGACATAAAAACTCTTACCATGATTAAATGTATCCATACATGCTTTATGTGCCTTGAAAATAGATCATGATGCCTCATTAGGCCAAGTAAGGTCTAGAACTAATCTAGTTGTAGACTTGGACTAAAGTACTTACCTCTATAGGCTTCACCTTGAAACTCTCCTAAGTACTCCAATGTCTCTTATGTATGCTCAAACAACCTAATATAGCCTATTCCTTAGAGATTCAATATAATATCTTTAAATATTTATTAAAACATCTTTATAACTGCTTATGTAGATCTTTAGAGATTGAATAAAGATCTTCATAGCTCACTGAAGCATCTTCAGAACTGCTTACATAGATCTTCATAGTTCAACTAAGGATATTTGTATCTCACCATCTTCTATGCTAAGTAAAACTATTGATGACTTCTCAAGCCTTTAAAATTTCTCTTAGTAGAAATACATTAGGTTGGTTGGCTTCCTTTTCATATCAAGCAAGCACACTCATACCCTCAATTCTCATAATCATGTCATAACATACACTCCTAATTGGTCTTGCTTATTTAGACACTATGATCATCTAGACATCAATGACAACAAACTTTGACATTAATGGCATTAGATTGACATCAATGACAACATTATGCCAATAAACTCCCCCTTTATCTTTGATGGCAAAACACATGATAATCTGATCAATCTCTTCTCCCCCAAATAGGTCTTTCTCCCTTATTGAACTTTCTCCCTCTCTGACATTAATGATAAATGGTGATACATACTACAACTTTTAGAACCATTCATTCTCCCTATTTTTAAACTACTCTCATAAACTAGAGAAGAACTTATAGCTACCAAGCTCGCCCTTTGAATTCATAACTTGAGCTCTTAATGAATCAATAGTATTTGTAAAAATAGGTTATACTCAACTACCAACTATTAAAAATCATAGAACAACTTGAATATCTCTCCCTGAGCTGATGTTTCTCCTCAATCTATCATTATCCATTCACACACTATGAAAACAATATATTTTTATCTTTTCTAAGCTCCATAAGCCATATCTAATCCATCTATATCATGACAACCCTTCTTATATTAGTTCACTTCTCATTAGATCTATAAAACACTTGGTTCAATATCTACCAAACTTATATCTTGCTTGATCACCTTTACCTCACACAACTAGAGCATACTAAGCATATATACCTATGAAACATAACCCAATGATCATCTTTAAATTCCTAGATATATTACACTCAATGTCTATGAGCATAAAACATCTGTATAATTAACACTTATCCATCATGTCTATTAGGTTTTTCTACAATCA
Organism: Torreya grandis; assembly: GCA_037957365.1. NCBI lineage: Eukaryota > Viridiplantae > Streptophyta > Pinopsida > Cupressales > Taxaceae > Torreya > Torreya grandis. Next base: position 408,182 of record JARHVA010002299.1, read on the forward strand.
AAGATATTGTTCCAAGGAAATAATCCAATCTTCCATGCTAGAGAAAAGATCACTCATGTCATGTTCATAAGGTATATCAAAGGTTCTTTTTGAATCAATCTACCTCCTTTATGTCCACAAACCTTATCATGACATCCTCCTTGCATCATTCTATTAACCACATCTTTGCTTACATGCTTCACTATAATAGACCTCTGTCATATCTTCTCTTCTTCATGATATGTAAACTGAGACTATACACCATGTGCCTTCATCCTTTATGAACTTAATTTCATATTGATGCAAATATAAAAATTAACTCTCTTTCACAACTATCTCAACCAATAATATTATACACAACTAGACAACCATGCTTCAACATAGATCAAGCACCTTGGAACCAATACCAAAAACCTACCTCACAATATGTCAAAAGACCACACTTCTAGCTTAGACTCAATTATAATTCACCATGCTTCTACTTACTGATGAGTGTCTCCATGAAGCCTAATGGAGTCACCCCTTCCATATGTCTCTATAACACAATAAACTCAAGAGATTCCCATATCTCTAATCTAGTCTCCTTAGCCATCTTGTAATCATGAGACTAATAGTCCTTCTTTAGAATCCACTTATACTTAAATAAATCATTTGACTCATCCACCTTGTCATCCTTCTTCTCTTTGACTACATTGTCAATACATGTAGATAACAAGTATTCTTGACACTCCTTTACTTTTGATCCTTTCCTCTACCTTAGCAAATAATCCATATTGACTAGTAGACTGATCATGACTCACCTTGATTATCTTTGGCTTTCATACCTTGATTTGATTTTTCTCCTTCATTATAGGAGCTTCAAATTTCTTTTTTTCACTAGCATCTTCCTTGGTTTGAGCTAAATAATTTGACTCGTCCTTATTTCTTTGAACATCCTTATGAAAACCAAAACCTTCCTTATCTTCTGTGATGTGGCTTGAGCAACTGCTATCTATAAACTTCATGTCTTTATTTTGAATATGTAACACAGTTTGAGTTAGCATATAATCTTCTCTTTTAGACTTTTATTCTTCCTTCACCTCTTCACAAGGTTCAAATTCTTTATCTCTAGCATAACTTATTTTGTTTTAGTATTTTTCTCCATCTTTACCTTATCTACAAGGTTTGTCTTCTTGATCCATAAGTTAATGACATGAATATGAGCATTCTTGTCTTGACTAGTCTTCTTCATATGCCTCATCTTGTAATATCTTTCAATGTGTCCTCTTTGATCATAGTTATATCACACAACATATTTCATACCATGATTCCTTTCATAGATCCATTAATACACATTCTTTAATAATCTTCTATAGTCTCTTACTTTATGACCAAACTAGATACAAGAGAAATAATAAACATTAAAATAAATTTCATACCTTAGGGTATTAGGTTGTTTGATAGGACTTGTCTTCATTATGATAGCACAGTAATTCTTTGGTAGACCATTGACCTTTGAGTTATGACTCTCCTTGGTTTGATCTTTCTTCCTTGTGGTCTTCGTTGAATGCAAGACCTACCTTGACATTTACATATTTTTGACTACTCAAGGTATCATCTAGGACACATGAACTCATCTCAAATTTCTAATAGGTCTTAAACTTGCTTGATACTTGCTCTAACTATGAATTCAAGGAACCTAGATAGGTCTTTAACTAATCACACTCAAATTCATTTGATCTCAAACTTGCATTTGTAACCTTTAATTAATTATTGAGATCTTTGATAGTATTTTCATCTCTTTTGGCTTCTTTGACCATGTCACTCTTCAAGGTACATATATACTCCTCAATATCCTTGACCATAGATCTCAACTCATGATTCCTCTTCTTTTGGTGATTTAAATCATCTAGAAAATTTATGATCTTAGCTTCAAGATATTCACTATCATAGTAGACTTCTTCATCTGATTCATTACTTATTCCTCCAAAAATCATGCAATCTTCTTCTTTGGTTCAACCTACTTATTTAGCCAAGAATATAATTCCATTGTTAGCTTGATCAACATAATCATAATCATCATCAGAAACTTTATTATCACTTACCTTAGATTAATTCTTATTACCTTCAAACTTTTTCATCATCTCTCTTACATACTTAGCTTGTGAAATCAAAACACTATCATCATCACAATCCATGCTTGCACTTATAGGATTTCCTTTAGACTATTAGACCTACTTCAAAGGGCCTGCTCTGATATTAATTATTAGAAGCACAATCACTGAGAGGGGTGGGTGAATTAGTGTCTTTAATAATATTTTACTTTCAATTCATTATTCATTCATTACCATTCACCAATCAATATCAACCCAATGTACATAAGCATGAAGAAAGCATTAATCAACCAAAGCAATGCATAAACAACCATAACACATCATATAGGTGGGAAACCCTCATGGGGGATAAAAAACCATAAAATAAATCTTGGTTAACCATTAATATAATTAAATTAATAAATATTTATCTAAGCACTAATCCAAAAAGGAGCACTAACCCCTAAGTCACCAAGCACCCACTTGTCTTTAACAAGTAACAACTTTCTAGGAGGCACCAACCCCCTTATTGATCAAGCACCCACTCAATCAACACTTATGATGAATCAACACCCACTTATCTGTAAATGATTTTTACACCTTTTCCTTGATTCTTAACACTTGATTATGGTCTTCTTCTACTCTCTCTCTTTCTTTTGCTCACTATGACATCAATGTCATACTCAATCTTCCATCTGCTCTCTTTACACATCAGCTACCTCATCATGGCCTTATCAACATATTCAAGCCTCTAATACACCTTTGATCATATATTAAAACCTCATATAATTATTTTATACTCTTATTTTTCCTTGTTACAATCTTCAATAGATTACGGTCCTCTTTTTTAGCTCTTAACACACTTCTATCTCTGTCAAAACTGGTCTCTAGCCTTCTTCGCTCAACTAGCCCTCTCCTTGGCTTGATTAGGTCATATGAAATTGATCCTCATATTCAAAACTTATATTATATATTCATTAAACCCCTATTATTTTCCACATGACCTCTTCTTTCTCCTCTTTGTGCTCTTTTATTCGCTTGCACACATTCACTTTTCTAACACACATAAGTAGGCCTAATTAGCATTACTTTTATACAAGTCACTTGATCTCACACACCTTGGTCAGACATAAAAATTTTCACACTTTTATTACCCTTTAAATATGTCTTATAACACATTTAAAACATGAATAAACTAATACATTAGGTTGGCCATAGCTTAATAGGTTACATTCTTTCTTTAGGTCTCATGGAGACCTATTAGGTCTTCTTAGTCACACATTACTCTTGGATCTTCTTGGAGCAATTAAAAAATCCACATATAGTATTAAAACCTCATATTAAATTAAAATAAACATGATCCAACTTCAATTTAGGTCCAAAACACATTTTAGGTCCAACCACCATTTGAACCCCTTCTCAAAACACTGTTCACACTAGGCTTGTACATATATAGAAAATCTATTTTGAATAACTAAACCATAAAATCATTTTTTACAAAAAAACATGGAAAAAAATCACATATAAATAAGCCTCATTATATTATGGTCATAAAAAACTTCATTATATGCTTTAACTCAAGGTATATAGGCACAAACTCTTCTCTACAAGTAGCCCACTCAGAACTACCAACTAGCCTCAAAACACAGTCAAAGAAACATGAAATTATGACACATTATTGAACATACTAAAGGGATTATATTGTATTAAAATTATATTATAAAAAACTTATAACAACCTCAAACAAATATATCATAATCTCTAATGGAAACTATTGATCTTGCAAACCAATCTGTTTGACCTTCTCTATCTCAGACTTCACTTTACCCAACAAGTCATTTTGGCCTTGATGTTTTAACCTCTTACACTAAATATCAATCATTATAAAAATCATGTATAGGTCATATATTTACTAAAAAACATCACCATATTCATTATACACTTAAATTCATAATATAAGGCTTCAAACTCATCATTGTACCTTGTTCACTTAAAACTACCTTTTCTCCTTCAAACACAGTCATGGTGATAATGACCTTCAACACATGTGTAATCACTTTCAAATAATACTAAATATTTTGGATGATATTATGATATAATTAGTAAATTCTCAAATATAAATATAACATGGTTATAGGGAAATATTGGTCTTGCAAACCAATTTCTTATCCCTACACCTTCACTATCTGATCTACACTAGATAGGTCAACTTATGAGAAACTTTTCATCATATTCACATACATATAAAAACTTATATTCATCATGATCATGTATTAAAGGTATTTATAAATTTCTCCATGCACTTGGATTCATCCCTAATTCATGATATCACATCCCTAATCACATTCTCACTTCTGCCTAGGGTTTCTCACTATTTGCATCATTAGGGATTTTTGTGATAGGTCAACTTGCATAGCTAGTGTAGCATCTATAAGGGATAGAACATAATTTAAAACCACCATGGACATAAGACACAAGTCTTAATATTCAACCTTCATCTAATTAATAACTTTGACTCAATCAACTCTGCCTGCTATAATAAATATCTAAGAAACAAGGCCTTTCATGTAGGTTCCACTCACTCTCCTAACAAAAAAATCACACTTGGAGATGATTTAAATATTTTAATTAATGATCCAATTACTTATCTATCAATTTTATACCATTATGGGCACTTTTGATCAATATCTTCAACATCGAGTAATTTTTAGCTTCCAGTATTAATGATCATTCATAAATCTTAGCCCTTCATCCGATAAACTAATGCTTAGAACTTTGAGATATGACCCTTCCCTATATACCATGAATATCTTATGTCCTCATGTAGATGATGCACATGCCAAAAAACACTTGAAACACCTTCTCAGGTAGACAACTCTTCATTCTATGCACTCAAGAGACCTTAAAACTTATTTTCATGCTTTTTTTTGTAAAATTTAACCTTGGACTTGGTCAAAAAACTTGGGAAAACCTATCACACCATTTAAAATGCTCACATGCTCATTTTTATCTTGAAATCTGCATCTCATACCTCATTTCTCCACCATCTCTCTCTTTGCTTTCTAAACCTTGACCTACAAGCTACATTAGTCCTTAAAACTATCCTTCTAACCAATGTCCAATCTCTCAACACCTTATGTACATGCCATACAACCTCTTACCATGTTCAAACACAATTATACATCCTTTATGTTCCTTAACAATATATCATGATGCTTCATTAAGACAAGCAGGGTTTACAACTAATCTAATTTTAGGCTTGGACTAAAGTACTTACCCCTGTAGGCTTCACCTTAAAACTCTCCTAATTGCTCTAATGCCTCTTATGTATTCTCAATCAACCTCATATAGCCTCTTCTTCATAGCTTCAATAGAACATCTTTATAACTTTGTCAAAACATCTTCAAAGTTACATAGATCTTCAGAACTTGAATAAGGATCTTCATAGCTCACTAGAGCATATTCAGAGTTGCTTACATAAATCTTCATAGCTCACTATGTTATATGCTGAGTCTTGAAAATTAATTCCAAAAATGTTGATGACTTCATAAGCCTTCAAATTCTCTCTAAATAAAGAGACATTAGGTTTCCTATCTTCCTTGTCATACCAGGCATACAATATCATACCCTTAATGCTCATAAGCTTTCCATAACATACACTTCTAACTAGCCTTACTCATCTAGACACCATGATCATCTAGACATCAATGACAAAACACTTTAACATTAATGACATTAGATTGAAATCAATGACAAAACTATGCCAACAATGCCCCTCTAAGAGATAATGAAACCTAACTATTTTCCAAAAGTGATGCTAAACACACATTTATTTGGATTAATCTTGAAAATGTACTCATAAAGTCTCTCAAATATTATTCATATCATGACTAGGTGATTGGCACAAGTTTTTGATTTACCCAAGATGTTATCAACATAGTCCTCAACAATGTTGTGCATCATGTTGTGGAAAATAACTATCATATCTCTTTGGTAAGTTGATCTATCATTCTAAAGTCTAAATGGCATCACCTAATAACAAAATTTTCCACATAGAGTGGTGAACATTATCTTGTGTTGGTATTCTATTGCTATCTTGATTTATTAATAACCTAAAAATCCATCCATTAGAGAGAATTTCATAGATAGCCATTAAATCAACTATCATGTCAATATTAGGCAAATAAAAGTCATATTTCGGGTATGCTTTGTCAATATATCTAAAATCAGTGTAAATTATGATACCTTATAGTTTTTTATTACTATTACAATGTTTAAAATACATTATGAATAGTCAATCAGCCTAATGCATTTCACATCTAATATTTTCTCCAACTCTTTCTTGACTATAAAAATAATACAAGGATTCATCTTACGTAACTTTTATTTAATAGGATTAACATAAAAATGTATAACAATATGGTATATAACCAAGGTAGCATCCAAACCTAGCATGTTTGAATACACCCATGAAAATATGTCAATAAATTCCCTCAAAAGGGTTTTAAAATATTCATGTTCCTCCTCAGTGAGGGACATGAATAGTTTAATCCACTATAGATCTTTTAGAGTCCCAATATTGACCTCTGGAGTGTCCTCCATAATAAGTGTAGAACCATAATCTAGAATAGTTGGTAAGGATTTGAAATGATTGTCAATGGAATTGTCTTCCAAATAGATTGGCTCATTGAATTCTCCCAAGTAGGATGAATCAAAATCTCCTAATGTTGGCATCAACTATGATACAATACCTCAAGTCACTCTTGAACAATCTATGTAAAAGCTTGTCACTAGTTAGTAATGATAAATGATCTATAAATAGATTGTGGGCTATAAGTCTCCTATACTTCATAGGAAGAGGGGTGAACATCCCCATCTAATGGAACTAGAAACTAGTTTTTACCAAGAGACTTGCCTTTATCTTTACTTTTTCCCTGGTCAAAAATCACCCCAAAGAGGTTTTCAATTTCAGACCTCAATGTTTAATTTTTTTTATTTTTGGCTATGGAATTTCACATGATCTCCAAAGTAGGTAGAAGGATCCAATCTAATATTAAATCCCTACTTTTGATCTCCAAGAGGAATGTGACTTCTCAATCCTAGAAATTTGTATATCGCCTTAGTATTTTCAAACTTGTCTAATAGAATTGTTTACTCTTACTAGTCTTAGTCTATCAATTGTGGATGAAAAATGGTTAAATTTGAAGGTTTATAAATAGATATAATAATGAAAATGGCATAGGGGTTAAATAAATTTTAGTGTCCAAATCATTGTGAGAAGAACCATGTTATGATCCTGGTGAGCAGATTCACTAATAGTCTGGGCTTTTGGTGTAACAGTTCATTACATTTTGTATCAAAGCAACCACCCATGTTTGAGTCATAGAGCGGGTGGGTTACACCGGTATTGTAGTGTTCATCTAGGGCTTATACACATAGTGGATCTCATGTACGTGTGCAAATCCAGCCCAGAGTCTAGGCTTCAGAAGCGTGGTGGGATGTTATGATCCTGGTGGGTGGATTCACTAACAGTCTAGGATTTTGGTGTAATGGTTCATTACATTTGGGTTGATGCTGGGGTGAATAACTCTGGACTTGAGGAGTTCCCAGAATAAGTTCTCAATTTCAGTCTTTTGTAGATGGGGGTAATGATATGGCCGGATGTTGGGTGGGATGCTTCTTGGAAGGAGAAGAATGTAGTGATCTTCAGGGCATGAAGGGGGCAAACCTACTAGTTCTAAAAAAATGGTTGCATGCTTATCGAGTATGGCTTGTAAATATATAGGGTGGTTAGTAGCAGTGGGGGGATGGAGTTGAATGGAATGTAGCTATGTAATGGCCCCATGTGAGCCTTTCTTCAAAAGTTTTTCCATGCGATGAGAACTGATGATGCTAGCAGATCTTGGTAATAGCCCTTTTAAGGTGTGATTCTGACCATTATCTTTGAACTACATCTAAAGCTCAGAGAAGTCCCATAAAATAGGTCCTAATGTGTGAAGCCATTGTGCCCCTAAAACCACATCACACCCTCCTAAAGGTAGGGCAAACATATCAAACTTTATGTGTTTCTATTATTGGTAAGAGTTATTTTATTTTTGTATATTTTGATTAAATCTATTGTAAGAGGTAAACTGTTGTAGGAGGTTCTTCTCATCTGGTATTAGAGTGACAATTATAATCACTGATTGCAATAAGCACATTTTGACACTTCCCTTTACATGGAAATGTGCCCCCATTAACAATCATGACTTCAAAGCTAGAACAAGGGTATATAAAGCAGTCTACCACCTTAGCAATGCAAGGATCGATGAAATTGTGAGTAATACCCGAGTCAATGAGGATTGTGAGAGGGATATTTTTGAATCACCCTTTGACCTTCATGGTTTGGGGAGTGGTGACACCTACTAGTTCATGCACTGAGATCTCAGGTTGAGTCTCTTAAACCACTAAGTCCTCTTCAGTGCTGGGTTCTTCTTGAGCATCTTAAAATTCTAGAATATCAGGCTTACTATCCTGCTCTGGTGGTGACTCCACATCTAGCAAGCAAAGTTTTTGTTGGACACACCTGTGACCCTTAACCTATTTATCATCACAATTGTAACATAATCCTTTCTCTTTACGAGCCCACATCTCTACCTCAGTCAGGTGCTTAACTGGTGTGGTTATGGTTGTCCGTTGATTCATTATGTTCTTTACTGGTAAAAAGGTGGGAGGTCGACGCTATGTGGAGAGTTTATCTTCTACTAACTTAGCTAGACCCAAGCATCCATCATATTTTCAAGTCAAAACATTTTTACCTCCGAGCGGATTGGCTCTCTGAGGCCACTAACAAAGCAACTTTTGAAGAAGTCATCTGACAACCCTTCAGTGTGATTAGCGAGTTTTTCAAATTTAATCTGATATTCATGAATAGTACCTATTTGATGGAGTTTGGTGAGAGCTCCTGTGAAATCCTTGAATGCTGAGGGACCAAACTTGCCCAAAATTAAGGATGCAAAATTTGACCAATCGGGTTCATCATTTGTCTTGAGATACTAATGGTACCACTGAAGTGCTTCTTGTTCCAAATGAAAGGAAGCAATTATGACTTTATTTTTAGAATAAGTATTGTGGAGGTTGAAGAATTGTTCAGCTCGATATATCCATCCTGTAGGATTTCTACCATTAAACCATGGAAAGTCTAGCTTAGGTCCACATGAGAAGTTGGAAGCAAAGGAGCGATGCTCTGAAGAAGACTCCTCCTTTTGCACTCTGTTGAGCAAGATGATATTCTATTGATTCAAGCCATGCATCATATTGGTTAACTCTATAACCTAAGATTTCAATGTGGTGATTTCTTCCTCCATGATTTTTGTGCCTGCACGAGTGGATTTTTTTTTTTGGACTTTTTTTTTTGAACTTTTTTTTTTGCTACTATTTTTTTCCTTTATTTTTTTTCTACTGCTTCAGAAATGGATTGTCTACAACTGTGTGGTTGGAAATATCCTCAACTATGGATATGCTATTGTTTGTTCTATGAACCTGATAAGTTGGATATGGACCCCAAGTTTGTTTGGTTGCCTAAAGGATTTTTTTTAAATTCTCTCTGGCCACCAAGGCTATCTGATCGAGTAGCGCTCTCCAAAAATTTTTGGCCATGGGTTTACCCCTTAATGATAGCTTTTGGTTTACCTCACAGGTGGGAACTAGTCAATCATGATGGGGTTATTTCCCTTTTTGCTGGTAGGTCCTCTCAATGGGCTAGCTACTTTGGGGTTCCTATGGTACTCCTCACAATGAGTTTTAGGGCTTATGCCCAAGCACTTCCCATAGTTAAGTGGATAGGTAGGTATTTACCCAATCCAAAATAATGGAACCTGTAATGAAAAAAAATTCTTTCCAGAAATGGCACAGCTCCTAGAAAGCCCTACTTCAAAAAAAGAATTGCTCCAAATCTACCCACAAAGCCAAGAAAGTGCTCTGATACCAGATGAGAAGAACCTCCTACAATGGTTTACCTCTGACAATAGATTTAATCAAAATATGTGAAAATAAAATAACTCTTACCAATAATAGAAACACAGAAAGCTTATATTGATTGCAGGCCACTTCGAGGGAGCAACCTCCTTTGAGCAAGCTCAATACAATAAATTCATGGATGCCTTCATTGGGCCTCAACACTTACTTATATACTAACTCTATTCTAACAACTACTACTTCCCTTATATGTGGGACAATTCAAATAAGCTCTAAGGGATGACTTACAAAGCATATGTGTCCATAGCAATTATTACACTAATACTGCAAAGAGAAGGGTAAGGCACGGGTTCCTAACACATTGTATAGGTTATAATCAAACCCTATATCACTTTGATATTAGTATTGCTAGTCATTGATGTTGGAACATGGATAAGGTATGTTGGGTCACCTCTATGTGGTTTAAATCCAATACCATAGGTTCCCTTATAGTTGGTCCTTGAGATTGGTTCAATCATGCCTTGTTTTTGTAGCCTAAGGCATATGCCTTCACAAGTTAATTTATCCATAATCTGATTAGGGATAGGATACTTTGCACTTTGGTAATATTCAACTAACTCATTAATGTATAATCATTAATCATCTTTTGTTACAGGATCCTATTTTAAGCTAGAGGGTAATTTGAAAATAATGGGCTTATTCAACTGATATTTTCCTTTGGTTTCCCACTCCATATGAGTAATTGTGGCCTTAGGTCTCCCATAAGATTTTGGATTTCTAGATAATTTGGAAATATGGAATGCATTATGGGTACTATATTATTTAAGACCTTTGTTATTTATATAGAAGTGATTAGAAATTTCTAGTGGAGGCATGGCTGAGGTAGAGGCTAAGCTATCTAGATAAATGTAATTAGCTTCTAGTCCTGATTCAATGGATTTTCCTTTTTTGGATCTTTCTCTATCTGATTTAGGCATAAGATTCATGCCAAATTGGTAGTTTTATCTTTTATATTCACACTCAAGGTGTTTATGATATTGATATGGTTGAAGATTAGCTGGTATAGTCACCTACATTCCTAAATGTGAAAATTATATACATTGATGCAATGTGGAAGGTATAACCTTAATTTCATGGATCTAGGGTCAGCCCAATAATAGATTGTAAGATAGTTTTAGGTCTAAAATATGGTATAAAGTATCATGGGTTAATGACCCAATGACCATTGGTAGGCTAATAGTAAATTAAGATTCCCATTCTTTGTTATTGCATGCCTTGATAATGATGGTATCTAGATGCAATTTAATTATTGTATATCCAGTATGTTTAACTAACTTTAGAGACACAATGTTAATAACCAAACCATTATCTATAAGGACACATTTAACTCTATGGTTCATTATATTGACCTCAATGTATAATGAGTTATTATGTAGAGGGCCTAGATAAGACACATCACTTTAGTCAAAGGGGAGATGTTGTCCAAGGGATAAATGTCTTACCATGACTTGGAATTTGTCTAGAGTGATGTCATCTGGCATAAGGGATTGGTTCAAGTACTCATTCAAGATGTCTTTATGGATGGTAGACATATGCAACAAATCTATGATGGATATGTGCATAGGTGTCTTCTTTAGTTATTCCACAATATCATAGGTCTTCTCCTCAATTTTTTTATTTGGTTTATTTTTGATAGGCATGGAAGGCTAATTAGGCTTATTTTTAGTATTTCATTGTGGTCCTTTAAAAGTAACCCTAGCTCATCAAGTTATGAATGCATAATATCGATCTAGAACTTGGATTTGATAGTTGGATTGGTAGGTAATTAGGCTTGGAATGAGGATTTTTGGATTGTATGGATTTTGGTTGTCAACATATCTCATATAATAATCATCGGCATAATGGGGCTGATAGGTAAATATGCATTATTGAGGGAAGATCTAGGTCTTTTGGTAGTTAGTCAAGGATTCATAGTGATAATGGTAACATGACCACCTAAAACATGTCTTATAAATTATTATAGGTATACACAATGACATGATATCATCCTTAATTGGTTTGGTCTTTTTTCCCTTGGTTTTGATAATTTTACTATTGTTATTATGATTGGTGTTATTATTGATGATTTTGAGGTGGGTTTCTCTACCATTGTTGTTGTTATTATTAGTACTAGTATTATCTATTGTTATTATTATTTTGGGGAAATAGATTCTAGTAGATACCCAAGTTATGATTCGTCGTAGGAGCATGGGTGTCTCTTTTTATCTCTCTATTTTCTAGCATATTCTTAATTAAATGCCCAAGTTGCATACACCACCTTAAGGAAAGTCCTTTAACATGATGGTACTCACAAAATTCATGTTCCTTATACCAATTAGGAAAAAAATCCCTTCAAGAAATGGTTTTAGTATAGACCAATTAATCATATTTACTTGAACCAATCTTCAAAAAATAAATGCGATAGGCTTACCAAGGTCACTGAATGGTCTAGCAATAGGTAGTTGTGTCCTTTTAGGAGGTGCTTGAAATTAGTTTTGATTTTGTGGTAGTTAGTTTTGTAGAATTCATGGTTGAATGTATGAAGGAGGTGGTTATTGAGTGGGTAGATGTAAATAGATAGCTGGTGGTTGCACCATTTAAACATGGCATGATTTAGTAACCCCATTACCAATAACATTCTTATTATGATTATATGGTTTAGGTCTCTAGTTATGATTAGCTTGAACTGGCATTAAAGATGGTATTTGAATTGGGTTTTGATTATGGTTTTGGCCTTAGTTTTATATTTAATTAGAAGAGGATAATATGATTATCCCTTTGTGAAAAATGGCTTTCTCAATCTGTATTCTTTTGTTTATATTCTCTTTGAATGTATGAGCACATTATATCTAGATATTGTTGACATTTTGGCCTCACAAGTCCAAATGTCAACCCTTACCATCAAAAACTTGCATAATACCCCCCCCTTTTAGCTTACCTACAGTGTCCAATCTTGTTATGATCTCATGCATGTCTCCTGGATGTCTTCTAGTATTGGTTAAGGATTTGTTTAGGTCTATTTGTGAATCATCATATGTCACAACTATTTGAAGGAACATTATTAGTGTATTAGTCTTCATGGTGGTCTTGAGGTAAGTAAAGAGAGTGTAAAGTTGTCTTGGAGGTCTATTAAAGGTGTTTTAACTTTGTATGAGGTCATAATATGAAGGCTTATTGGTGTGTTCAATGTCATTATCCTTGGTTTGTTTATTTAAGCATTTTCAAACCTTTATCACCCCTCCTTAAGCATCAAATACCCCTCAATTTACCTCATATGAGTCAATATGCCTTGTAGAACCTTATAAAGGGAATATCATGATGTTTAATTGATTAAAAATTCTTGAAAGGGTCTTATTCTCATTTTCTAGTCATGACTTGTGCATTTCATATCTTTAAAGGCCCCTTTTAAGGCTCATACACATATCCCACTTGCCAAATGGGCCCCACATGCCAAAGGATGTGCCTTTATAACTTTCCCACTATAATAATAAATTTGAAGTGTTATTTGAGTCATGTTTTCCTTCCCTCTATCCTTCAGTGGTGGGTCAAGACTAGAAACAAGGGGAAAACATAGAAAAAAAGAGATTTTTTAGGTGTTTTCTATAGTTGTATGGATTAGTATGTATTGTTCCATATAAATGAGGTTTAGATTTTTAATTTGGAGTCATGACAAGTGTTTAAATATATTTTCATGGAAAAAGGATGTTAGATAGACTCAAAAATGATCCTTAAACACCAATGAGCCTCTTTATAGACTAAGACAACCCTTTAAGTTTATGCTTAGATTGTACAAAGGAGAGAGAATGGAGACCCAAGTTCTTAGTCAGAGGAAGTATAATAATTAAGATTTATTTCATGGGAATTTATTTATGGATTGGTCTCCTAATCTCTAGTGAACATTCCTTAATAACTTAAGGGATCTGAGCATCATCCTTATCTACATAGGCCAAGTAGAACAAAATGATTTTCATGGGTTTTTAGCCTGTTTGATCAAACCAATGCTTGATTTTGTTTCCTAAATTTTGAAAGAACATCTTATCATATTTTTAGTGTTTGTCTCACATGTTTGATCTTGTGGAACCAATAAACCTCCAAACTAGCATAGAATGCAGTCTGTAGGCAGATATGGGAAATGAATGGAGTGTTGAATGCTTTCATTAGAAGGAGTTGGAAATGTTTAAGGATTAGTTAAGTGCTTAAATCTTCCATCTTCTTAGGGTGCCTTCAAGGAAATAACTCATATACATTTGAATTCCATTGCGTAGTAGCACTGTATGTTATCCAATGGTGCCAATAGAGCCTTAAAACATAGTCAAAAGTATGGAATGAGGTGTTAGATTCATAATATGTCATCATCATGTCCTTAGAATCAGTTTTTTTAAACTCCATGATAGCTTCATATGCATAAAAACCACCCTTCTTACCTCTAAAACCACACAATCAATTTTAGCAAAGGTTAAGGTTTCTTAGCCAATATTAAGGTTTCTCTAAGATTCTTAGGTTACACTTTTGGACTATGTGTGCCCTCTTTTTGCCTCCAAAGAGGTATGTTTGCATAGGTATATGTTTCAGGGTCTTCAAGGTGCCTGTGAGTTGTCTTGAAATGGTCTTCATGCTTCATTTCATGTCACATTCATACATCTACCATTTAATGTTATTTTCACTACCATTACACTATGTTTCAACCCTATCTTGATGTTACAACCCCCATATCACTCCATAGTCATCCTCATCCACCCTTCCATCCAAGCCTAAACTATGTGAGATAGGCCTATAACACCTTATAACCCTTAAAATCCATAATATCATGGAATTTTGGATCCATATAGGTCATATACCCTATTGAAGTATCAAAAGAACACCTAAAACATTGAATACAATAGTCACCTATAGATAGTCTTTTTAGAATGTTATGATTGAAATAGAGGTGACAAAATAGCTAAAAATTCAAATATAAGATGAAATCAAAACTCTAAAGTCAACTATGATGTCTATATTCTCATTAAAGTTCTTTATTCCATAGGCACTCCATAGGGTAATCAATCCATATAGAGGTGTCTCATGATCACCTATGACCATGATAAGAAAAGATGAACCAAGTTCAATACAAGAAGAACCTTGAGACCGTAATGAATAAATTGAATTGAATGGATCATTAAAAATCCTTTATTTGAATTAAGGTTGATTCAATATATTTTCATCAAGATCATTATGTTGATCTAAAATGAATATCCTAAGAGAGAGACCTATAGTCATATCTACAAACACACTCAGTCATGAACCCAAAAGTGGCCAGAGTAATGATTGAAGACTTTAAAGGTAAGTGAAGATTAAAATGAGGTCATGAACTATATAGATACCATTGAAATGCAAATGATGGAGTCTCAAAATTCGAAGGACAAATATGACCTAACCTTCATGTTAAGAACATCACCTACAGTTAGCATAAAGAGCCACTCACAGTGACAGGGTGAGGAACAAAAAAAAGAGGACTAAAGATTAGATATTGGTATATATATAATGAGATAAAGATATGAAATTCTGATATGGAGTAGAGATAATAAGGTCCTTGAGAAGTCTTAGAGATGTAAACATGATACATTTAAGTGTTGGATCTATTGAGTTGAAAGATTCACCTACAATAGTGTTAGGCTTGGGTCAAAGAGGATGTGTGACTTTAAGGTCACATTATTTGTGAGACACTTCTCAAGTTGGACTCAATTCACTACTCAATAGAGGATAATCCACACATACATGGCTAGATAGACCTAAGTGTCATACATAGGCAAGAAACATAGTCAACGCCATGAATAGTATTAGGAAAGTTTATGATTTTTTGACATTTACAGGTGTGATCACACCTTTAAAATGGGTATATATGGTTTTTTAGGTATGTTAACATACTAATGATAATCTAAGGGTTATAAAATTAGTGAAAATATTCATTTTTTTGTCTTAGATAGACCATAGTTTGTTAGTAGTCTTTGAAGAGGCCAAGTGGGAAAATTGGAGATTTGAGAACTAAATAGGGAACTTAAGCTTAATGAAAGAGTTTTAAGATAATTAAATGTTATTATAGTGTCTTCATATTATGTCTAATATTGGTGACACTCAATCTTCCAATTTAGATGCCCTTGGGGGCTAATTGAAGAAGGCAAACATATAACCAGTCTATGCATGACAATTGAAGACTTATACAATTTTAAGGGGTCGTTTGAGGTTGTAAAAACCTAGGAGAAGAGATAAAACTCCATAAAATGGGTCTTATAAAGAGGAAGAACCATTCATCCTCCACACTATCCCAAACACTCAGACTTGATAGTCTTGGCAGTGTAACCCTATAACCATCTATATAAGACTGTGTAAGTAATTCAAAATTTTGATGATTGAGGGAAATTGTATAAATTTTAAATAATTTGAGAAGGTATTATGATGGTTTTATCATCCCAAACCATTTATAGGACATTTAGACCCTCAAACATAGTTTATGTTTGTTTGGCCTAGAAGGCTCACACCACCTTGGGGTACATTCAGACCATCCCTAGACAAGCAAAAACCATAAGAAGGTGAAGGAGGATGTTTCAAGTCCTAATGTGTTTTCAAATATATTAAAATATGGATAAAGTCAATTTCAGTCTTAAAGGCTAGTTCAAAGCACACAGTCTTAGATAATCATTTAAGGCCTCTATTCAAGTGCTTGGATATTTCACCACAAGGAGACTTAATGTAAATGTTATAAATAGGATTTGAGGAACCCTATGTAATTAATATTCATGGAGAAAATATTTTTATTGAGGGTCACCAGTTTATGAACCATTTCTAAGACTATGAACATGTCTAAACTACCTACAGAAGAATATGAGTCCATTTCTCTACATATCAATCTTGATGCATCTTTTTCATGGGAAATTTATCTTTTAATATAATTTAGAGAGGTAAATGTACCTAAAATACATTTAAATATTTTTGATTTAGGGGTCCTTACTCTATGAATCATTACTAATACTCTTGGACACCAAAACCTTTCTAAAACCCTAAGCAAACCCACTTTTGGAAAACTTGGTATTTTGGAAACCTAACACCCAAGAATCACCTAATAAACACCTAAAATGTCAAGCACACTTAGAGGGGGACCTATTCATGACACTTGATTGTATCAAATCTATATGAAAGTGTCAAAATATTGTAATTTTCTAAGAAATTGAATATAAAGGAAGCTACAAAGTTGTTCTGAGATATTCCAATAATTAAGAGGTAAGGTTGAACACTTATTATATCTCCTTAATCACTCAAAAAATCATACAAATTCTTATGTGGGTTTATTCTAATGATCCAGTCTGTAAAAATGAATGGCAGAGTGACCTAGTCAACTACTATGATCATATTATAGGTGTTTATTGATCAAAAGGGATCATGTTATGATGTGAGGATTTTTTTTAGGCATAAAACTCATCCATTCATATGCTCTTGAGGTTTCTTTTAGTTTTCATAGATTTCAAATGCAAATAGTTAGGATATTTTGTCTAATTGGCCTATTTGGCCTACTTGGTCAACCAAGAGAGTTAATGTTGGCATAGGGAGACTTTTGAGGGATTTAATGTAGAGATGTAACACCTGGTAATTTATCCTTGAATGGGAAATAATGCACACTTCATGGTAATTAGAGAGAGTGGGGTAGTTATCAATCCCTATTGGCATATGAGGGGGAGTTAAATCATTAAATGCCTTATGGATAAGGCTTTTATTAGACCTCTTTCAATGTTGGTAACTGATGAAATGATAATAAGTGGGAAAAGGGTGGAGTGCATAGACTCTTGATGAGTCAAAAAAAATTAATAATAGGAATCAACACTCAAAGGAGCTCATTTAAGGCACCTATTCAACCATAAAAGCAATGTATGAAGGGAATATGGATGAAATGTTGAGACTTGTAACTGATGGTGGAGTGAAGGATCATTTATGGTCCCTTATCCACTTTTCCACACCAATATCTCTTATTTCACTCTCCCATACTTTTATATATTTGGGCCTTATGACCTTGAGTTGCATCCCTCATGCTGGTATAAGGAAACTCTACTAGGTTTTATACTTATAGACCTATTGGACTGATGAATAGAATGTTTCAGCTTCTTCATGATCAATAATTAGTGTGTTCATGCTTATTTTTATATGAATAAGTGGTATAATATTCCATTTTTTAGGTCAAAGTATCACCTAGGTGATAATAATCTTTCTTTACAAGTCATTTAGTGTGTTTTGATGTTGATGGAGCAAGTTTGAAGTGGATGTATAATTGTAAGTGCCTTGAACCAAGCCTTATTATTATCACCTTCATACTTTATCCATTCAAATAAACCTCTACATAAAACATTGTTTCTTATAATCCATTAAAGATAGTGTTTTATCTCTATGCATTGTCTACTAGTGTTTGTATGAGTTCAAGTTGAGTGGATGGATGAATCATTTAGGTGCATCACCACCCCTTAGAGTAGATTTCATTTATTAAATATATTTTCATCCCATATATTTAGGTCTTAAAATATAAGTAAAGTTGACAAATCAGGGGATCTATCCCCATAAAGCTAGAGGTTTGGCCTAGACAATAGGTAACCCATAGCCTATAGGTCAATCCCATGTTAATCCAAGTTTGAGGTGGATGTTAATAGTCCATTTTCAGAGGGTGAAACTTGGGTAGCTAATATTTTTGGCATGCTTTATTAGACTAGCTATCAAGTGCCTTAAAATGTGTTTTGACAACCTTAGAGGACATCTAAAAACTAAGGACATTTAATATCAACATTAACAGATTTATAGTTAGATTTCAAGCTCAGAGACATCATTATAGAGGTAAAGAAGGTTATTGGTCATAATAATGTTTTGAATATGTTATGTGAGGAGTTATGGTAGCCTATGGGACAAATATATATCATTCACCTCCCTATCAGCCCTCCTATAACCCCTATGAGCCTTATGTTGACCCTTATTAGCCTTACAATGGGCCTCCTTACTGCCAATACTATCCACATTATTATGAACCTCCTCCACCTCCTTGGAAATCCTCTTATTCTCATAACCAATCATGGTACTAATCTATTATTCCTTATAGTTAGCCTCCACCAAACAATGAAAATCAAAACTTTGATATTGAGAAACTAAGGGAGGAGAGAGACAAGTTCCAAGAATATCTTAGGTAATAGAAAGATATTGAATGACAAGCCCTTATCCATCTTCAAATTACCCCTAAAAACTAAGATAAATATTTAAGGGAAAGTGATCCATCTCCTTTTCTCACCTTTTTGATCATTGGAGACTTCTTATTTTATAACTAATTATTTAATGACAAGGCTCACATTTTAGTTATTCCTAAGCTAGTGGTAAATAATCTATATTTGGTGTATGATCCTACCTATGAAATTAAATTTAATTCAAGTGGGTCTCCTATGATGACATTTTTCCTTGTCAAAAACCTTCAACTCACCCTTCATGTCTACCCCAAGATTTCAATTACACAAGATATCATTGTTTTATACTTGCTACTTCACTTTGCCCTATGTTTGTCTAGTGATTTTATGAGCAAGATTAGGGAGTGATTCTCTAATGATTTATCTTATATGGTCTAAAAAATTAGGTATGGTGTAGGGGTAAAAACCAAGTCTAGATGACTCTCTAATCTTCATATCTATCAATACACATGATCCAAAACTTAAAAGTTTTGATTGACAAATATTTCAAGAACATGAAAATAACACAGTAACAATGAATTCTTTGAGAAGATATGTTTTATTACTCAAGATTACAATACAAATATATGCTTATCTCTAGGAAGAGATGTCTAATTTCCATTTTAAGTTACATCTTCATTTATAAATATTTTAAAATTAGGATGAGGATGTGGAAGGTCACCAATCTTGAGGGAGATTAAGTGGTTCGACTTCCATGATTTAAAACAATACAAAATTTAAGGAATTACTATTTTTTAAAACTGACTATTTTTAGACTACACTACTAAAATTAAAATTTAGGGAACTTCCATTAGGTTTTCAAGGGTCAAAAACCATTGATTAGATCTCAGTGCCATCGTCATTATTAGATTTTTAAAGGTTCAAATGGGGAGTCATTTGGAGCTATGGTGTAAAATTTATGGCTCCCAAAAGTTTCATCATCAATTGGGGTAGAACTGTCACCTAAATTATCACCTAATTTGTTTCCAAAATCATGCCTCCCTCCTTGAGAATCAATGGTCCCCATTACATCAATATTCCTCATCAAGTGTGGTAGTTGTGTCTTAATTTGATTCTCTGTGAGCCACTCACCTTGGTAGCTAAGTTAGCCCTTTTGACCACCTAATACAGTGGAATAGAGCATCCTCTTGTTATCTTCATCTAGGTGTCCATAATCTAATCCTCTTCCACTGGAGAAACACTTTATGGATCAAGCTCATCAATTTCTAGTTGTTCTACTATGACTGAAGTGTCTAATAGAGGTGGATGATATGGTTTGAGGAGATCCACATCAAATATTGGATGCAGACCAAGGTAGGCTAGTAGGTTCAACTCAAAAGCATTTTCTCCAAATTTTTTGGTGATGGTTTAGGGACCATATCATAGAGGCCAATTTTTTCTGTGTGGGCCTGCAAGTCATTCCTTTTGAAGCTGCAACCAAACCTTATCACCCATATAAAAAATGGTGTGTAATCTTATGTTTGTCATGGTGTTACTTATACTTCTGATTCATCTTCTCCAATATGTCATAAACTTGTTACTAGATATGATGCATTTATTCAATGAAATTTGTTGCTTTTGCTACCTTAGATCTCCCATGAGGTGTGTATTCCATAGTGGAGAATGGAATGTCTATATCAATTGGTGCCATGGGTTGGAAGCTAAAGCATACTTGGAATGGACTGTGCTTGGTTGAGTTATGCATGGCTTGATTGTATGCATGTTGTATGAAAAGAATCCCCTCATCCCATGTGTGTGGATGTTTGGAGTGATACATCTGAATCATGTGAATAATCAAGTAGTTCACCACTTCTATCTGACCATCAGTATATGGATGGAAGGCTATGGAATTCATTAGCTTGGTATCCATCATCTTCCATAGAGTGGACTAGAAGATGATCAGGAACTTGTTATCTTGATCTGAGATAATGGACTTGGGGAGACAAAAATGGAGCCATACATGACTAAAATATAGTTGAGTGGTTTCTTCAATAGATATATTTTTCTTAAAAGAAATCATGATAGCCATTTTTGAAAAATGATCAACTAAAACAAAAATATAGTCCTTACCATGTTTTGAAGTGGGTAAACCTAAGAAAACATACATTGAGATAGATTCCCAAGGCCTAGTTGGTTCTCGAAATGGTGTGTATAATCCTTACTTCTTATTTGTTGGCTTGGAAATTTCACATGGGGTGCAATATTTGAGGTACATTTCCACATCTTTTTGCATATGGAGCTAATAAAAGTGTTTTTGAAGAACTTCCAATGTATTTTATACACCAAAGTGTCCAACTATCCTACTAAAATGTGTTTTCCATATCATCTTCTATTGCTCTACATCTGCATCATAGATGTGCCCCATATGACAAAGGAAATTATCTTACAAATAGAAATGAGAAACATGTTTTCCTTTTTGAAGCACCTAATATGTATCAATAAAGGTAGGATTTGCTTCATACAGAGCACTCTAAGTGGTATTCTCATGTCTACATAGGTCAATAAATGTTGTGAGTGTATTAATTAGTGGGTGGCTCAAACAATCTATGGTCGTATTTGAGCTCTCCTTTTTATATTTGATTATCAGATGGAATTATTGTAGATATGTGGCCCACTTTTGGTGTCTCTCATTTTATATTTTTCTCTACATTTGGATGAATTCCAATGGTCTATGGTTAATGTGGATAATCGTCTCTTTCCCCAAGATGTAGTGTTTCCATTATTTATAGGCTTGAAAAATAACATAGATCTCTTTGTCATATGTCAAGTATTTCTTAACTGTATCAGTGAAAGTTTCACTATGATATGAAATAAGATAGCCATGTTGCATGATGATATCTCCCATGGAATATTTAGATGCATCTATCATTAACTCAAAAGTTTGATGTAAATCTAGCAAGGTAAGAACAAGGGCTGAGCAAAGTTTGTTCTTTAAATTCTCAAATGCCCTTTATTGTATTTTGCCCCAATAAAATGTATCTTTAGCTCCTCCTTTAGTTACTTGGGTTAGTGGCCAAGCAAAATGTGAGAATCCAAGAACAAAGTTGTGATATAAATTCGTAAGAGCCAAGAAGCTACGAAGTTTTGTGAGGGTCCTTGGCATAGGCCATTCTTGAATAACCTAAATCTTATCTGAATCAACATCGACCCTTTCCTCATTCACAATGTACCCTGGGTACTGAATTATTTTCATCCTAAATGCGCATTTGTCAAGATTTTCATACAACTTGTGCTCTCAAAGAGTTTGAATCACCTTATGAACATGTTGCAGATGTTCCTCCCATGTTCTATTGTAGATGAGTATGTCATCCAAGTAGACAACCATGAATGAGTTGGTGAAGGCTCTTAGGATGTCATCCATCAATCTCATGAAGGTTACAAGTGCATTAGTTAAGCCAAAAGGTATAACCAACCATTCAAAGAACCCCTCCTTATATTTTAATGTAGTCTTCTAGACATTAGTGGGATCGATGGGAATTTGGTGATAGCCAGATTTGAGATCAATTTTGGTGAAGAACTTTGCACCATAGAGTTGGTCTAGCAAGTCATCAATATTAGGGAGGGGGTATCAATTCTTCATAGTGATTTTATTCAAGGATTGATAGTCAATGCAAAGCCTCCATGTTCCATATTTCTTTGGTGCCAAGATAATCGGGCTACCACAAGGTAAAGATCTTGGCCTAATGTGACCCTTTTTGATCAATTCTTGAATCTATCTTTTTATCTCATCATTCTCCAAAACTAAGTTATGATACAGAGGACTATTAGAAAAGGTGATCATAGGATCAAATAAATAGAATTTTTTACTTGGAAATGTAGTGGAACTCTTGTAGGTGACTTGAATAAGTTATCATATTCTCTTGTGATTTATCCCATCTACTTCTATTATTATGTTGATTGTGTAGTTAGGATTGCAACATCAGCCTTATTGTATTTTTGTGGTTTGACCACCATGAGAATGAATTGATTTGTCTTCTCAACCAATCTCTTACATTACTTGGCACTAATCAAGGAGATAAATGTGGGAGGTGGTACCTCTAGTACCCTGTAGTACTATGTTCCAAGAGTGAGGGTGATTCTTCAAGTTTGTGATTCATAGATTCCATGTCAATCATACATGAATAACTGACCAAAGAGTAAATCAAAAACATCTAGTTTGACCACATCACATAAGACTTCATCTTGGAAAGGTTTTGTTGCATATGAAATAAGACATTGATGGGTGACATAGAGGTCTCTCCCTGGGCTCAACCATCTAATACTATATGGATTTGGGTGAAGCTTCATAGATAGATTTAGAATTTTCACAACTTTAGTAGAGATTAAATTCTTTTGACTCCCACTATCAAGAATGAAATGTAGAGGCTTACCTTTTACCCATAATTTAGAGTGAAATAATCTTTCCTTATCATCTGGCCTTTCCTCACAGGTCTATGATGAAGCAATGGTGGTATCAGTCTTAGCATCTACAATCTCTTCTTCATTCTCTTCAACTGTAGGTTGTGTATGAGACAGAGAAATAGATGTCGAGTATTGTGACTAAAAAATTAGTGACTTCATGGATTGACATTATTATTTGGAGTGAGTTCTAGTTTTATGATAATCACACTATTTTATAGTCTTCTCCTTCTGGGGTTTCTTATCTTGAAACTCCTTTTGCTTTCAATTTTGGCCACATGTTTGACCTTCCTTATCACTTTTACATTTTTAAGGTTGACTCCTTGTATTATTTCTTCCATGCTTATGCTCAATCTTCACTATGAACTTATATGCCTCACTGAGGGTTTCCAAATTGAAGAGTTCCATTTCCTCCCATATGTACCATTGTAGTCCACCACAATAATTGAGATTATTATGTTTCTCACTTTTTTGGATGCCCAATCTTGTAAATAGAGAATGAAAAATGTTAATGTTATCTTGAATAGATTGGTCCTTACCTTGGTGAATTTATTACCACTGTATGTACAGATAATCATATGCTTCAATGGGATAGTATTCTTCCTTTATCACTTCCATGAAATCATCCCAAGTAGGTTCCACCTCAAGGCCAATATCATCTATACTGAACCTCTTTTTGTACACTTCCCACCAATTTTTCATAGGTAATGATACTTTCAAAAGAGCAAAATTCATCTTTTATCCATCGATGAATTTATTTATAGAAAAGTAGGAAGACAATTGATCCAACCAATTTTCTACTACATCAGCATTTATTTTGCCTTCAAATGTAGGGATATCAAAATTCACCTAAACCTTGAAGGGTGTTGGGACATTGAAAGGACATTCCATGGATGAGGAACTAGGAAGTACATATGAGGAGCTAAAATTTCCCATCAGGAGTTATTAGAGAATTTGGGTGAATTATTGTAGCATATGTTATTTTTTCCATTTGAGGGATTCATTCACCATTTCCTTAAAGGGATCAGATGTCTCAGTGTCATCTTCCATTTGAAGTCATTTGGAGTGAATAGGTGGATAGTTTGGAAGCTCTATTTTTTTCCACCCAAGCTTCTTATAGCCTGACCTCATCCTTGAGATCATACACTCTCAAGAAAAACCACTCTGATACCACTGATCCAAAACTCAAAATTTTTGATTGAAAAATATTTTAAGAACATGAAAATAACACAATAATAATGAATTCTCTGAGAAGAGATGTTTTATTACTCAAGATTGCAATACAACTATATTTTTATCTTTAGAAAGAGATGCTTGATTTCCATTTTGGGTTACATCTTCATTTATAAATATTTTGAAAGAAAGAGGAGGGTATGGAAGGTCAACAATATTGAGGGAGATTAATTAGTTTGAATTTCATGATTTAAAACAATACAAAATTTGAATAATTACTATTTTTAGAAACTTACTATTTTTATATTGCACTACTAAAATTAAAATTTGTGGAACTTCCATTGAGTTTTTTGGGATCAAAAACCACATATTAGAGTTTATTTCCATCTCACTACATTATCCTTGTTATTATATTTCCAATAGTTCAAATGGGGAGTCAATTGGAGCTACGGTGCAAAAGTTATGGCTCCTAGAAGTTTTATCATTAATTGGGGTAGAACCATCACCCGAATTGTCGCCTAAATTATTGCTCAGATCAACACACCAACCATATCAAAGGTTGATTATCTTCATCATCCTTATATAAATCAACATAATTATTTCAAGTCCCACTTCAAGATATCATGCCTTCTCAAGAGCCTACATTAACCCCAACTTGGAAGCCTTCATGGGCCAAAAACCCAAACTATGTCATGCCTACCCTTGAAAGGGAGAATAAAGAAGAAGGGGAAGGTATGAAATCTTTTTCAAGAGATGTATCATGTTATCCAAGTGTCACATCATCCTTTCATGTTTCATACATTCATGAGCACCAAACCATATCAGAATCTGATAAGTAATTGAAGAATTTAAGAAGGAAAGTGTGTTCCCCAAGGTTGATAATCCTAAGGTTATATTCTAGAATAACACCTTGGCAGATATCAAGAAAGCTAAGGAGGCACATTTCCCACCCACCCCCTCCTTTCTTGAAAATGAACCAAGTGAATTAAGGACATATGAGCATCCAAGAGTGGGAATAAATCTATCAAGGTTAATCAATGAAGGGGCAATCCTTCAAAAATGTGATCATGTTATAGTTACAACATAGTTTCAAGAGCACCTTAAAGAGGACACCTAAAGTGTCTATGATGATTAAATTATGATTGGAACCCATGTTCATCCCTATGTATCAAATTTGGCACATGAAGGAAATTTGGATGATGTGGGGTAGCCATAATGCTAAGATGTCAGAGTTGATGAAGATGAGATACAAGAAACTCCTTATCTAGGAGAAAATCAAGAAGACAACCTTCATGAGCCCATTGTTGAGGCCAAGACAAGATCAAGTGAATTAGAATATCATTGGAAACAATTATATCTTGAGTTCTTGGGTGAAATTAAACAACTCAATATGACATATTTGAATGGATTAGGATAATAGGTTGATGTTTCAAGTCAAGAAAGAAATGCAAGTCTAGAGGTACCAAGACATGAAGAAATTTACTTGAGTGAGTTGATGAGCTGCCATTCTCAATTAAATATGAAGATGATCAAGTTACAACAAAACATGAGAGTGATCATCATGGTGTTTTACAAGTAGAGGGTGATAATGGAAGTGACCCCTATGGCTTTTTAATTGATCATGATGAGATGTATTTTTGGGAAGATTTGGAAAAAAAATTATTGAGTTTAGACACTCCATCTCTACCCCATGACGATCTTGAGTAATATATTTCAAAGAGCACTATGGAAACTGACTATTTTGAGCCTAATGGGCAAAATTAGGGGTAACCCATAACTAAAGCATAAATGACATTATTCATGCAAGGAAGGCAAATTTGGAATGAGTATGATTGGGTGATTGACTCACTAACCAAATCATGCACCTAGGGATAGAACAAGAAAGTTTAGTTGCTTCCCCAAGAATCCATGAGCATACACATACCCCTAGCTGCAAGTGAAAATTGTCACACAATGATCAGTCCTTGGGTGGACTCAAACCAACACATGGAAACCACACCTCATGGTGCCATAGTGATCAAATAAGGTTTCCATTTGATCTTAGGGGAATTAAGTTCATTTCAAGTTGGTTTTTTAAATTATTTTTTTGTCATGTTCTAATAAGTGTGTCATACACAAGATTGTAGATAGATGTCTTGTTGCTTTAGTGTCTTGTTTGGTTTTCTCCTTAGGTGTTAGGTGTGTTTCTTAGGCTTAGGTGGTATTCTTTTGTTGTGTCTTGTTGTTATTGTAGTCCTTGAGGTGTCATAAAGTACTAATTGATTGGCAGTATAATAAGGGTCTTTCAAGTTATAATGTTATGTTTGAGTCATCATGATCATGAGAAAGGTTTGGGTTCTCTTAACCAATAGGATGGTCACCCCTTAGAGTTACCAAAAATGTTGACATTTTGGCCTCACAAGGCCAAATGTCAACCCTTACCATA
Source organism: Torreya grandis (assembly GCA_037957365.1). Lineage (NCBI taxonomy): Eukaryota > Viridiplantae > Streptophyta > Pinopsida > Cupressales > Taxaceae > Torreya > Torreya grandis. The sequence goes on from JARHVA010002299.1 coordinate 435,445, forward strand.
AAAAACTTGCATAAAACCCCCCCTTTTAGCTTATCGATAGTGTCCAATCTTGCTATGATCTCATGGATGTCTTCTAGCATTGGTTAAGGTTGTGTTTAGGTCTACTTGTGAATCACCTTATATCACAACTCTTTGAAGGACCATTATTAGTGTATTAGTACTCATGATGGTCTTAAAGTAAAGAGAGTGTCAAGTTATCTTGGAGGTCTAGTAAAGGTGTTTGAACTTTTTTTGAAGTCATAATATTAAGGATTATTGGTGTGTTTAATGTCATTGTCATTAGTTTGTTCATTTAAGCCTTTTCAAACCTTCATCACCCCTTCTTAAACATTAAATGCCCCTCAAATTACCTCATATGAGTTAATATGCCTTGTATAAACTTATAAAGGGAATATCATTATGTTTAATTACTTAAAAGGTCTTGAAAGGGTATTATTCTCATTCTTTAGTCATGACTCATAAATTTTATATCTTTAAAGGCCCCTTTTAAGGCTCATACACATCTCTAACTTGTTAAATGGGCCCCACATGCCAAAGGATGTGCCTTTACAACTTCACAATAGTACTAATCAATTTTAAGTGTTATTTGAGTCATGTTTCCTTCCCTCTATCCTTCAATGGTAGGTCAAGGCTGGAAATAAAGAGAAAAGGAAGAAAAATAGACATTTTAGGTGTTTTCTATAGTTGTACAGATTGGTATAGATTGTTTTATATAGAGAAGGATCAGAGTTTTAAGTTAAAATCATAGAAGGTGTTTTAATAAAGTTTCATGGCAAAAGGATGTCAGATAGACTCAAAATCAATCCTCAAATACCAATGAGCCTCCTTACAAACCAAGACAACCTTCAATTTTGTGCTCAGACCATATGAAGGAGAGATAATGGAGACCCAAGCTCCTAGGTATAGGAAGTATACTAAGTCATATTTATTTCATGGGCATTTGTTTCTAGATTGGTCCCCTGAGTTCTATAAACATTCATTAAGAACTTAAGGGATCTAATCATCATCCTTGTCTACATAAGCCAAGTAGAATAAAATGGTTTTCATGGTTTTTTATCTTGTTTGGTCAAACCAATGGTTAATTTTGTTTCCTTAAGTCTTGAAGTAAAATCTCATGGAATTTTAAGTGTTTGGCTCACACATGTAGTTTGTGTAACCAACAAACCTCCAAACTGACATAGTATGCAGTCTACAGGTAGATCTAGGAAATGAACAAAGTGTTGAATGTTGTCATAAAAAAAAGTTGTAAATGTTAATGAATTGGTTAAGTGCTTAAAGATTCCACATGCCCCTTTTCTCAAGGTTGGTGTTCACATTAGCCTCACATCTTCTCAGGGTGCCTTTAAGGAAAGAGCTCATATGCATCTGAAGTCCACTATGTAGTAGAACTATATGTTATCCAATGGTACTAGTAGAGCCTTAAAACTTAGTCAAATGTATGGAAGGAGGTTTTAGATTCATAATATTTCATCATCATGTCTTTGGGATAAGGTCTCTTAACCTCCATGATACCTCATAGGCCTAAAAAACACCCTCGTTGCCTCTAAAACCACATAGTTTTAGCAAAGGTTAATGTTTCTTAGCCAATATTAAGGTTTCTTAAAGATTCCTAGGTTGCATTATTAGACTATGTGTGCCCTTTTTCTACCTCTAAAGTGTTATGTTTTCATAGGTATATGTGTTAGGGTCTTCAAAGTGCCTGTGAGTTGTCTTAGAATTGTTTCCATGCTTCATTTCATGTCACATTCATACCTCTACCATTTAATGTTATTTTCACTACCATTACATTGTATATCAACCTTGTTTTCATGTTCTAACCCATATATCACTCCAAATTGATCCTCATCCACCCTTCCTTCCAAGTCTAAACTATGTGAGATAAGCCTATACACACCTTGTAACCTTTAAAATCCATAAGATCATGGAAGGTTGGATCCATATAGGTAATATACCTTATTAAAGTAGAAAAAGAACACCTACAACATTGAATACAATAATCACCTATAGGTAGTCTTTTTGGAATGTTATGATTGAAAGAGGTGACCAAATACATGAAAAGTCAAATAGAAGATGAAATCAAAACTCCAAAGGCAATTATGATGTATTTATGTTCATTCAAGGTCGTCACTCCATAGGTACTTAGTTCATACAAATGTGTCTCATGATCACCTAAAACCATGTTAAGAAGAGATGAATTGAATACAATACAAGAAGAACTTCGTGTTGAAGTCAACATACCCCCATTTTTTATAAATGAGAACCCTTATTAAATTTTGAAAATTGTGTTATTAATTGACATTCAAATTGATCAAAATGAATTATTAAATTTCATGTTTTGACTCAACTTTCATTGGCATATTAACATAATATTTTATTTCATCTAACATTGCTAATGTTGATTCTTGTGTTTCCATGTTGTATGTTTTATGGAGTTCCATTTGAATAAACAATTTTTAGGGTTTTATGTCTTAGTGTCAAATTAACCCTCAGTTGGTTAAATAATTTGATCTCATTTAATCCTTTTAAACTAACCTCTGGTCTTAATTCATTGATTGAATTCGAGTTCAAATAAAGATAAATAACATTAGTCTAAATAGTTTAGCCTAAGTTCCTTTTGAAATGGATTCAAATTTATGTGGGATTCAAATTTACACAGGAACATTTTATATATTTTAAACCTACTATAAACTTTAGTCTAAGATATAATTGTGTTTATTAATATTATTAAAACCTTAGTCTAAAACTTTATACTAAGTCTCTACGTATATCCTGAATGCTTATGTTTTTGATTTTATATCCGTAGGTACTAATTAAACATGAAGACACCAAGTGGCATGATCTCAAGAGCTTGAAGAAAAGATGATCTTAGGTAAATAAAAGGTCAAAAATTTAAAAGGAATTGATTGATGGTGCATGTTAATAGTATAAAGGAGATATGATGGTGAGTGAGGAATCAAGGTGTCAGAGGACTCCAAAATCAAATGCAAAGATGAAAAGTGTCATGATCTCAGCAAAGAGATAACAAATCTAAAAGAGAGAGAAGGTCAACAAGTCAAGGATGCTAAGAAGAAATGTGTGAGTGGAAAATGTCACAATCTTGATGAGTGATCAATCAAATCGATGGCTTGTGTGCAAGCTTGTGTATAAAGATAGAGGTTGATGGCTTACACTTGATTGTGTAGTCAGTAGATCAATGATGTGAGTTTAATCCCATAGAAGGAAGGTTAATGACATGCATTTTATTGTATATTCAATATAAATGAAGCTAGTAGATTCAAAAATTTAAAGAGCCCAAATCTAATGAAAGATTACCACATGGCAAAAAGGTGTTAAGTAATGGAGTGTATTTTCAAGGTACATAGAGAGCCCATAAAGATACCAAGTGGCACACTCTTAGGAACTCAAATGGAAGATCAATGGACCATGATGAATTCAAGCCTAGGAGGACTTCTTAAGAGATCAATGGTCAAATTTGATCAACCTTCAAGATTGTATGAGGTAATGACATGTGTCTAAAAGTGACAAATGGTCATATTTTAAATAAATAAGTAGCATGCCATGCTAGTGACACATAAGAAGAACATGTCAAATTGGATATATTATGGACCCTAGCACGTGGAAGGTATAAATATGCAATCCAAATGCAATCTAAGTCACATAAGCTCACATTTTGAACTAGCCTACCACCAAAAAACCCCTGTGTGAACCTCTAAAAGCCCTAAGGTGTATGGATTTCCCTAAATAACTATGGATTTACTATAATTGAGCCAAGAGAGTTATATTATTATTTACAAAAGGATAATTCAATCATAATTATAGCAATGGCAACCCATATGCATGTTTAAAATCAAGAAGTTGAGCTTTATTTGACATCAGATACTGAAGGATGAGTATTCAAGGACATCAAGTTTGTAGTTATTGCTTTAAACATAGGGGATAACAATTGTTCTAAATTGTTTTGCACAATTGAGAAATAGCCAATCATCACCAAGGAAGAAGAGAAGATTATTTCAATAGAGTGTATGATGATATTGTAACAATCCAAATGACCAAACTTCACAATATAGCTGCAAAACCTAAGGTACTTCATTGAATTGATGATCTTGGCCCCATTTTTAAGGAAGCTAAGTTAGACAAGGGTATTTTAATTAATGAACATAATCAAAGGATAGTTTCTAACAATTCCATAATTGATTTTGAGTCTTATTACAAATTATCTAAGCCCCAAATTGACCTAACCTCAATAATTCATGGGATAAGGAGCATAACTTGATGGATACCCTAGCTATGTGGTTAGAATTTGGTAACCTGATTGTTATAGACCCTACAAAGAACATGATATTTAGTTAGTTTAGACATGGGGTTAGGATGGTAATGACAATGTTGAACAAATTATATGGATGTGTAACCATAACATATGTTCATCCAATGTGGGTACCCATGGTGTATTTCATTATTGAAAAAGTGATAGTTCCTCTATTTGGTTAGATAATTAGTATCTCCTTGAGTAGATAAATATATGTAATTATGCATAAGAAGAAGACTAAATTTTATATGATGTCTTACTTACTAGACGACCTGTGTTCAACCACAAAGATTCCCAATCAGAGAGAATGGCCTCCAAATGGAACCCAAACCATTTCCCAATACTATTCCAAGTTTCACATTTATAAATATAGAGACCACATTAAATTTATATGTGATTATGTCTACCCAGCATTGAGTGAAGCTATAACTAGTATCCCTATGATGAGAATTATCCCTTTGATCAATAAATCTATTAAATCAAGGGGGATTGCACCCTGATTATACTATCATAAGGATTGAGGAAACTCAAAATTCTCCTCTCAAATTGCCAATCCATGTTCCTAATAAATTAATAGAATAAGAGGAAGCTTAATATCTATTCAATGGTATAGATGGCTTTTATAAGACCAAAATAAAGGGTCTCCTACACAGTTTTCCTATGCAAATTAGAAAGACTCTCTTCTGATAGTGGGATTACATTGAGGCTATCTCAAAACATAGGTTATCTTTTAACTTACATATAGATGAACTTAGGCAATGGGACCCTTATGGTAGGTTAAAAGAGCATTTAAGGATCAAGGGTATTTTGAATGTACCTTATGAGCATGAGCCTAGTTCATTTGATTTCATATACATTAAGGCATCTTTATATTTTTAAGTAGCTAGAAGGTTAAAGGAGCACAACATAAGACCTAACTCTAGATTATAGAGATATCAAAAGGTGGATGATAGATGTAATTAGGCCCCATGAAATATCATTTGATAAGTGGTGAATCTTCTAGACTTCCATCAGCCAGTGCATGAGCAAAGATGCAAATAGAGCATAGGCCTAAAAAGAAAAGGCCAGATGAGATTCCTTATAGTTCATCAACTCATGAATCTCCAAAAATATCAAAGCAAGAATCACTTCAAGGAGAGGTTCATATGATATCCCTAGATCTTAATGAGTATATTAGCAATGCATTGAAGATGTTATCCATGGCTTATGATATAGACTCAGATATAAAAGAGGCAAAGGTTGAGGAAGATAATGAGGAGAGGGGTAAAGAAGTAGAATTAGACTTGGTGGTTGTTAATCCTCCTAAAATAAAAGTTGAGACTGCACTTGTCTCAAAGACTAAGAGACCTAAAGTGACTATCACTACTCCTTTGAGTGAAGTCAATTTGTTTAGTGAGGAAAACTTATTGTATGGACCAACAATTCCATAGTGGTATATTTATGAACCAAGGATAGAAAATTTGCCTACTACCCATCATCCTTAGGCTATGGTGAAAGCTACCAACATCCCTCTATAGCAACAATTAAAACCCTGGATCATTGATTTACAAGAAGAAGAAACAAAGAGATTGGTTACTCCTAGTCAGTTAGCACAATCACAAGTAGAGGTCCCAATTCCACATGTGACCCAATCTTTAGTTGGGATCAATTTTGACCCAAGCACTACTAGTTTACAAAGGGTGACTGAGAAAAAGGTCATGAAACATGGTGAAGAAATTACATATCAAAGAGTGGAGCCCTTAACTAATTTGACTCAAAAGCAAGTAAATAGACCTAGTGAAGATCCAATCTTTGAAGAATATGTCTTGGAGTTGGCCCAAGCACAATCATAAAAGTTGTAAGTTACTATTAAAGGGATAAGGAAACAAAATAAATTAGAGTAGTAATCTATCTTAAAAGTTCTAGAGGATATTTTCAACAAGTTTGAAGTCATTCTCTATGATATGTTTACCTCTCTGAAAACTATAAGGTCTAAGTTGGATATGATGAACAAGAAACATTCCACGATGGTATAACAAGTCAATAAATGGTAGGCTTAAAATAATAAGGTAAAGGAACTAATCAATATATTGATAGAGGACCAAATTCTTGAGTTTAAGATACTTAGCCTAGCCCATTTGAATATTGCTATGGTTATATTGATGGAGAAGATCAAGAGCTTGAACAAATGGTTCAGGAGCTTGGAAGATCTTTTTATAGATTTCAAATAGATAAAAAATAGGATGGCACACATATTGGGTAGATTAATCAAAGATCACACTACTCTTATCCCTATTAACCTAATAATAGATGAGGAGCTCAAACATAGATATACTTATTTCATGGAGGAGGTGAAGAGACAAAGCTAAGGAAAAATAGGGGTAGATAATAAAAGGATCTTAAACATGGTCATATCTGTAGAAGAGAAATTTAAAAATGCTAGAAGTATCAAGGAAGCTTTAGATAGGGTTGACAAGGAATTTAGAGGCCTGGTTGATCAAGAAGAAGAACTTTTCATGGATCCCATATTCAACTTCAAGTTGATTGATGATCAACATAGCAAAGCAATGAAGATCTTATAGCAAAGATAAGGGACTGCAACAATAAAAGAGTCTCAAAGTCAAATTTTTTGACTTAGAATATTTTCTTATAATAAATCATGTAAACTATCTTTTGAAAGAATATTATTTTTTATAAAATCGTGTGCATCTTATAAATTTCATTGCTTATAGGTTAGTCTACTTAGAAAGTGTCCTTGAGTTTTAAGAACATTGTAGAAGGACAACTATCCTTAACACTTGTGTAACTATCATTTGATAAGACTAACTGACATACCTCATTAGTCTTCTATAAAATGGGCATTGTCATTTGTAAAAAAAGGAGGGATTTTTTGAGCAAAATACTATTTGTAAACTTGGAGCAATCAATACAAGAAATGAATTCTACAAAGATTGTCCAGTATTTGTTTATGTGATTTTTATTATGGCTGCTTCCTCACCTATCTAGTTTAATGTTCAAATTTGAATGGTTTTTATGGATTCTAGATGTGCATATTTAAATGTAGAGCTGTCAATTTGTGATTATAATAGATTGATTGAAAGATATTAGATTCATTTCATTTTCCTTTACTTTTCTTGCAGATGTGTTAATGCAATTTGCTTATTGAAGTAAACCTTTAAATTGAATATGATTTATTATTTGAATTGTTTCACCTTACCTTAGAAATTTTCTATATATATGGTAGGATCTATGCTTTAGCTATTTCATGTCATATATTGGTACTGGTGCATGTTTAGATGAAATTTAAACTTTGTCATAATGTCTAGACTGAAGATCATAAACCTCTCTTTTCTAACCTACCCTTCATTTTGCTCATTTTTTTTATCAATTCACTTTAGTTTAGCTTTCATTGTAAATATACATGATAGATTAGACTTTAGATTTTACTTTTTTATCATAATTCACTATACTAGTTTAGATTACTTTCACATTCTCAAGCAAGCTTTAATACCAAGGTTACTCCCAACAACCAATTATATTATCATTTTTTGAAACAATTATATTACTCTACCATTATTCCACCAAAGATCTCAGGAAGATCACAACCAAATAATCATGCAATGGATTATTTGAATCTATAAATGAGAAGTATTTCTTAACACTTTGTAAACCCTATAATACACTTTTAGGCATCAATAGGTGATGTTTTACTAGCACTAGAAGGAGGACCTTAGCTAAATATTTGTAAATTTGAAGTATTTTTTCTAATTTTTATGTTTTTATTAGCTCAATTGTGTAAATATCACTAACATTCATGGTTTTAGACCAGTCTTTAGGCCTATTTAGCTAAATACAACTGTACTTTAAAGATTCATGGTATATTGTTGCAAAGGTAGTTTAAGCTTTGTAAACCTGACGTGTTCAATGTTAGTGATAGAAATTTATCAAAAGATTGGTTGATTCTTTGCAAAGGTTGGTTAAACTTAGAAGCATAAATATCACTCATACTCATAATATTGGAGACATATTTAAGCTAATTCAATTAAAGATCAATGTTATTTGAAAAGATTTATATGAATTTGTGCAAAATATGGTTAACATGTAAATTTAATCATTATTCTTTGCAAAGATAAGGTTTATATGTCATATTTTGAATAGGATTTAGAGTTTACAAGCTATAAATACCAAGAATTAGGTCATGTTCAGAGATAAGACTACCTCTTATTTCTTTAGAGATTCATATGAAAGTAAGAGTATATAAAGGTAAGCATAGGGTTTCTAAATCTCAACCCACTTCACCTATTTTTGGTTCTCCTGTGTTCAACCCTTGTCAAGGTATTGTGTGGTTAGGTGGATCTTCCATCAATTTTCCTAGTCAGGTACATGACTTGCCTAGAAATCCTAAGAATTATTTGCCTTCTTTTAGTCTTATAGGTGTGGTTACCATTGACAAACATATCAAGTCCTTTAAGGCTGATTTGATATTATTAAAAATGGTTCATGAAGATGTTGCTTGTAGATTGTTTCCTTTTGCATTCAAAGATGTAGTATATGATTGGTTTCTTAACCTTCCTAAGAACTACATTACCAGTTAGAATGATTTCAATAGTATTTTCATTGATCAATTTGGAAATATCATCAGTCTTTGTATTCTTTGCCAATAATTCACTACTGTAAAGAGGGATTCGAGTGAAACTATTAGAGATTTTAATGCCAAATTCCATTAGATGTTTATGAGGACCAAATTTCCCTATAGACTTGATGAATATTTATATTTAGAGATTTATAAGGATGATTTAAATCCAATGACTTCCATTTTTTTAAAAAGATTTGTTGGAGTTATAAACATTAGCCTTGAGTTATGTTGGAGTTGTGAAGATAAGTGATCAAATGCAACCCCAGAGTAAATTAGCATATGTTATTCCTAATGTAAATCCTAATTTCCCTACATTTAACATCATACCAAATGCTAATCAAAACATGCATGCTTTAAATCAAACACCAATTTTAAATCAATTGCCTTTGAGTCATGCTCATCTTGATCAAAACCTAGGAATCCTAAATAACACTACAAGTGGATCTCATCCATAAGATCAAAGAGATATGGTAAAACAATATAGTAGTATAACTCAATTTCATTATTTAGATGTACCTAAGAATGAAAATGACTCCATACTTAAAATGGTTAAAAACTAAACACTGATTTTCTTTAGTTTCAAAAACAAGTAGGTAATGCTGGGGAAATTTTCAATAGAAATTATTCCTATCAAAGGTTAATAAACCTATGAATAGGTTTCATAATATAAAAAACAACAAAAATAACAATGAATCATCTTTTAATAAGAATAATCCTGAAATAAACATTTGTGATGTAGTTTTAATTGAATATTATAGAGTTCATAACACTTCAAAGCATGGTGAATTGGATTGTATTGAATTTTGTAATGATTTTGAGTTATTTCAATATGATTTAGATACATTTTAAGGTGGACCTAACAAAGATAATGTTGTAGGTACATTTGGTTCTTCAAAGTCATCTAAATCTACTGACATGACTCTCTCATGGTAGAGACTTTTGATTTTCCATTCCAAGATGAGAATGAACCTGAGGATACTCCAAAGGAGATCAACACATTTTATCAATATCTAAAGAAGACTTATCCACTAAGGAATAGAGAGTGGAAGTATCCTTTTACTAGTTCAACTCTAAAAAAAAAATGATACTCCTCCTGATCCTAAAGCAGACAACAATCTAGAACCTCCAAAGGGAAGTAACTCTAGAAATAATGTTGAATCATCTAGTTATTCTACTAGGAGTGGATATAATATGGTAGAAAATATGAAAAAAATTGAAGCTAATATTACTTTGCATGAGTTGACTCAAATTATTGAACAAAGATATTTGTTTCTTGAATCTTTAAGCAAAAATCCTAGTAAAGCACAAAAGGTTACAAATGTTAATGTAGTAATGTATAAGAACAAGGTAGAGTTTTCACCTTTCTTACTGACAATTAAATTTTTCAATAAAAACTTACATAATTATTTGTTAGATTCAAGTGCCTCTACTAATATCATGCCAAAAGGTATTTATAATAAACTTGGTTTAACCCCAATTAAGTCTAATAGATTAGTTACTTAATTAGATAAATCAAGAGTTCAAGTAATTGGTGAATGTTCATATGTAGCTTACTTCAGAGCTAAGGATACAATAATTTATATACATTCAAGTTATGGACATTCCATATGCTTATGGAATGCTACTGAGTAGAGATTGGACTAAGTTTTTAAATGGATATATGTCAATAGAATGTTTTCATATGTGGCTTCCATAGAAGGGAGTTCCCAATCAAATTCAAATTGAAAGGGAGCCAAAAATGAAACGCATGATCATTGAATATAATGCAAAAAATTAAAGGGTCAACATGGTCAATTCTGATTTAGGAGTTTACACTCTTGATACTCTATAGGTATGTGAATCTAAAGACTCTCATGATATGCCTGAACTATGGCAATTATATTTTGATGGTGCTAGATGTAAATATAGATCTAGATTAGGAATTATTATAATCAATCCCATTAGGAAATAATTTAATTTTTCTTACAAACTTTAGTTTCCTTGTAATAACAATTTGGCAGAGTATGAAGCTTTAATCCTAGGATTGCAATTTTCTATCAAACATGAGGTCAAAGAAATACTAGTAAATGGTGATTCTGAACCAGTAGTCAATTAGGTTAGGAGTAAGTACTAAGGAAAATTATCATATATTAATAATTACAAGTTTAGAGTGTGGAACTTGATTGATTACTTTGATGCCTTTAACATTGTCTCAATTCCTAGAAAAGAGAACAAGCTTATCGAAGAGCTAGCCTCGACTATAGCCAATCTTATGCCAAATCAAGATTCAAAACTAGAGAACCTTAGCATTGAATTGGTTCCATGTCCCTCAACTCATAACAATGTCAATCATTTGCAAGTGTTTAATGATGATCGAAAAATCATAGACTTCATGAATAACTTAGGAGTATTTGAGTCTCATACCATTGATGAGGTCAATGAAAATTATCTTAATAAAGACAAAGTTGATGACAAGATAATTCAATTGAATGACATCAAAATTCCCAAAGTCATGATTTCCATAGAAATATTATTTAATTAAGACAAGCTAGCTGAAACTGTTAAAGTTCCTAAAGTGAATGGGAAAGATTATAATGTAGTTGACATAGGAACGCAAAGTCAACCCCAACTAGTAAACATTGGTACAAATTGCACTAATGAAGAGTATAAAAAGGCCAAAGAGTTTTTTACCAAATATAAAGATTTGATAGCATGGTCCTATGAAGACTTAAAGATCTTTAATCCTAGAGTCATTACCCATACTATTCCATTAAAATAATCTTGTAAACCTTTCAAATAAAAGCAAAGACCTATCAATCCTAGTTTAGAGCCATTAATCTATAAAGAGGTCAAGAAGTTTTTGGATACAAAATAGTTTTTCCCATTAGATATTCTACTTGGGTAGCTAACTTAGTACCATTTAGAAATAAAAATGGAGAAATTAGATTATGCAAAGACTTTATAAATTTAAATAGATCTTCTAAAAAGGATAATTATCCTTTATTGTCCCTTGACTAGGTTATTCAAATTGTAAGTGGTTATGCTATGGTGTCTTTCTTAGATGGTTTTTAGGTTATAATAAAGTACTTATCAACAAGGATGATAGAATGAATATTGCATTCACAACAAAGTGGGGCACTTTTGCCTTTAAAAGAATGCTTTTTGGGATAATAAATGTAGGAGCAACATTTTAAAGAGATATGGACCATCCTTTCTAAAGTCTCATAGGTAAGTGAATTATTATCTAACTATGTTTTCTAAAAATAGGGAAGATCATTGCATGCATTTACAGAAGGTATTTAAATGTTTTAGAAGGTATGGAATTTCCCTCAATCCTAAGAAAAACATTTTTTGTGTCACAAAAGGGAAGTTACTATGACATGTAATAATTAAAGATTGGATTTATATAGATCCTGATAGATTTAATGCCATATCCAAAATAGAACCCCCTAATAGTAGAAAAGAATTAAAGTCTTTCTTTGTTAAAATCAATTTTGTTAGAGAAAGTTTAGTTCTAGTTTTGCAAAAATTGTGAAGCTGCTTAATGACATGTTGAATAAGGATGCCAAAGTCATATGGAATGAAGAGACAAAAAGCCTTCAAGGAAATTAAAGAAGCAATAAGATAGGCACCAATGTTGATAAGTCTTTATTTCACAAAATATTTTTACCTTTATTCTTTTGCCTCAGAACACACTATAGCTACTATTTTAAATCAAAAAATAGATAAATTTGTTCATCTAATTACATTTATGAGCACTAATTTTAATAATTCTAAGTTAAATAATTCTCTGATTGATGAACAAGCATTTGCTTTAGTTAAGTTAGTTAAAAAGTTTAGACACTATATTCTTAGGAATAAATTACATGCAATATTGTCAGACCCTACCACTAAACTTATGCTTAGTCAATGTGAACTAGGAGAGAGAAGAGGTAAACCGATGTCTATACTCCAAGAGTATGATATTGAAACAAAAATTGCTAAGTTGGTAAGGTGTCAAGGATTGATTTAATTAATTGATAACACCAATCCTAAATTAAGTGTCATGCAGGTTGATCAACACAATTCCAACTAAATGATTGGTATGATGTAATTATTTATTTACTAATCAATGGTATCAAAGCACACACATAACATGACTAAGTTTTGATGTTTGAATCTAATTATACATTTTTAAAACTTGTTTTAATAATGAATTGGTATTAATAATGGTACTTGATCATATGGAATGATTGGTCTTTTTATTAGTTTAAACCAAGAGTATTTGAGTTCTAACATTTTTCAATGTTTCCCCCAAAAGTCTCTATTTGTTGAGGTCAACATACCCTCATTTTTGAAAAATGAGGACCCTATTCAATTTTGCAAATTGTATTATTAATTGATATTCAAATTGATCAAAATTTATTATTGAATATCATGTTTTGATTAATATTTCATTGGCATGTTAGCATAATATTTGATTTCATCTAATGTTGCTATTGTTGATTCATGTGTTTCCAAGTTGTAGGTTTAATAGAGTTCTATTTGAATAAACATGTTTAGGGTTTTATGTCTCCATGTCAAATTAACCCTTAGTTGGTTAAATAATATAATCTCATATTATCCTTTTATACTAACCTTTGGTCTTAATTGATTAATTGAATCTGAGTTCAAATAATGATAAAAAAACCTTAGTCTAAATGTTTTAGCCTGAGTTCCTTTTGAAATGGGTTCAAATTTATGTAGGATTCAAATTTATGTGGGAAAGTTTTACATATTTTAAACCTAGTGTAAACTTTGGTCTAATCTCTAATCATGTTTATTAATATGATTAAAACCTTATTTTAAAAATTTATACTAAGTCTCTAGGTATATACCAAATGCTTATGTCTTTGATTTTATATTTGCAGGTACTAATTAAACTTTAAGATGCCAAGTGGCAAGATCTCAAGAGCTTGAAGAAAATATCAATGATCTATGAGCAAAGCAAAGGTCAAAAAATCAAAGGAATTGATTGATGGTACATGTTAATAGTATAAAGGAGATATGATGATGAGCAAGGAATCAAGGTGTTAGAGGACTCCAAAAACAAATGTGAGGATGATAAGTGTCATGATCTCAAAAAAGTGGTAACAAATCTAACAGTGAGTGAAGGTCAACAATTTAAGGATGCTAAGAATAAATTCAAGAGTTACAAGTGCCATAATCTTGATGAGAGATCAAGAAAATTGATGGTCTACATGCAATCTTGTGTATAAATATGGATATGGATGGCTCGCACTTGATCGTGTAGTCAATAGATTAATGGTGTGAGTTTAATCCTATAAAAGGAAGATTAATTTCCCATATTTTAATATATATTCAATATCAATGGTTTTAGTAGATTCAACAATTTAAAGAGCCTAGATATAATGAGAGGCTACCACATATTAAAAAGGCATTAAGTGATGGAGTGTGTTTGTAAGGTATATAGAGAGCCTATGGAGCTACCTAGTGGCACACTCTAGGTAACTTAAATGGAAGATCAATGGCCCACAATGAAGTCAAGGCTAGGAGGACTTATTAAGAGATAAACAATGCAAATTTTATTGAGCTTCAAGATTGCATGAGGTAATGACTTGTGTCTAAAAGTGATAAATGGTCATATTTTAAATAAATAAACAACATGACATGGTATTGCTACATAAGCAAAACATGTCAAATTGGAGATCTTATGGACCCAAGCATGAATAAGGTATAAACATCCAATCCAAATGTAATATAAGTCACATAATTTCACATTTCAAACTAGCCTACTACCATTAAACCCCTATGTGAACCTCCAAAGGCCCTAAAGTATACAGATTTCCCTAATTGTCTTTAGATTTACTATAATTAAGCTAAGAGAGTTAGTTTTTTATGTGAAAAAGGATAATTTAATTAGAAGTATAGTAATGGTGACCCATAAGCATGTTTAAAATCAATAAGTTGAGCTTTATTTGACATCAAATGCCAAAATATGAGTGTTCAAGGACACCAAGTTTGTAGTTGTTACTTTGGACATAGGGAATAACAATTGTTCTAGACAATTGATAACCAATCGGTGATCACCAAGGAAGAAGAGAAGATTATTTCAACAAAGAGACTATACAATAATATTGTTGTAATCTAGATGACCAGAATTCATTATGTAGCTACAAAACATGAGGTACTTCATTGCATTGATGTTCTTGGTCCCATTTTTAAGGAAGCTAAGATAGACAAGGGCATGTTAATTAATGAAAATAATCAGAGGAAATTTGATTACATTTCCCCAATTTCCTTTTGAGTATTATTACAAATTGCCCAAGCCCAAAATTGACCTAACCTCAATTAAGTCATGGGATAAGGAGCACAACTTGATAGATACCCTAGCTATGTGGTTAGAATTTGGTAACCAGGTTGTTATAGACCTTGAAAAGAACATTATAATGTTGAACAAAATGCATGGATGTGTTACCATAACATATGTTGATCCAATATGGGTACCCATGGTGTATTTCATTATTGAAAAGGTGATAGTTACTTCATTGGGTAAGATAATTAGTATCTCCTTAAGTAGTCAAATGTATGCAATCAGGCATAAGAAGACTGAGTTCTATATGATGTCTTATTTACTAGATTCCTTATGTGTAACCACAAAGATTCCTAACTAGAGAGAATGGTATCCAAATAAAACCCATACCAATTCCCAATACTATTCCAAGTTGCACATTTATAAATATAGAGATCACATTCAATTTATTTGTGATTGTGTCTACCTAACATTGAGTGAAGCTATAAATGATATCCCTATGATGAGAATTATCCCTTTGATCAATAAATCTATTAAATAAATGGGGGATATATGGTTTTACCCTACTTGTACTATCATAAGGAATGAGGGAACTCAAAAGTCTCCTCTCAAGTTACTAATCCACATTCCTGATAAATTAGCAAAATAAGAGATAGCTTACCAACTATTCAATGGTATATATGGCTTTTGCAAGACCAAAAGAAAGGGTCTCCTACACAATTTTCCTATACAAATTGGCAAGACTATCTTTATAAAATGGGATTACATTGAGGCTACCTCAAAATAAAGGTTGTATTTCAACATACATATGGATGAACTTAGGCAATGGGACCCTTATGGTAGGGTAAAAGAGAATTTAAGGATCAAGGGTATTTTGAATGTACCTTATGAGCATGAACATAGTTTATTTGATTTCATATACATTAAGGCATCCTTATTTTGAATTAATTATAAGGTTAAAGGAGTACAACAAAGACCTAACTCTAAATTACAAAGAGATCAAAAGGTGGATGATAGATGGAAAATAGGACCCAAGAAATATCATTTGATAAGTGGTGAATCTTCTAGACTTTCATCAGCTAGTACACACGCAGAGACATAAATAGATCATAGGCCTAAGAAGAAAAGGATAGATGAGATTTCTTATATTTCATCAACTCATGAATCTCCCAAAGTAGCAGAGCAAGAATCACTTCAAGGAGAGGTTCATATGATAGCCATAGATCCTAATGAGTCTCTTGAGGATGCATTGAAGATACTATCCATGTCTTATGATATAGACTTAGATATAGAAGAGGTAAAGGTTGAAAAAGATATTGAAGAGAGGGGTAAATAAGTAGCATTAGAATTGGTGGTTATTAATCCTCCTAAAATAAAATTTGAGACTCCACTTGTCTTAAAGACTAAGAGACCTAAAGTGACTATCACTACTCCTTCGAACGAATTCAATTTGTTTAGTGAGGAAAACTTATTGTATGGACCACCAATTCTAGAGTGGTTCATTTATGAACCAAGGATAGAAAAGCTACCTATTATCCATCATCCTTAGGCTATGGTGAAAGATACCAACATCCCTTTGTAGTAAGAATTTAAACCCTAGATCATTGCTCTACAAGAAGAAGAAATAAGGAGATTGACTACTCTTAGTTAGTCAACACAATTACAAGTAGAGGTCCCAATTCCACATGTGACCTAATCTTCAGTTGGGGTCAGGTTTGACCCAAGCACTACTAGTTTGTAAAGGGTGATTGATAAAAAGGTCATGCAACATGGTAAAGAAATTACATATCAAAGGGTGGATCCCTTAACTAATTTAACTCAAAATAAAGTACAAAGACCTAATGAAGATCCAATTTTTAAAGAAGTTATCATAGAGTTGGTCCAATCACAATCAAAATAGTTAAAATCTGCTAACAAAGGGCTAAGGCAACATACAAAGAACTTAGAGTAGCAAACTATCTTAACAATGCCAGAGGATATAACAAAGTTTGAAGGCATTCTCTATTATATGTTTAGCTCTCTAAAAACTATAAGGTATAAGCTGGATATGATGAACAAGAAACATTCCATGGCAGTGTAACAAGTCAATCAATGGTAGGATTCAAGTAATAAGGTGAAGGAACTGATCAATATATTGATAGAGGATAAAATTACTAAGTTTAAGATAGTTAGCCTAGCCCATTTGAATATGGATATGGTTATATTGATGGAGAAGATCAAGAGCTTAAACAAATGGTTTAGGAGTTTGGAAGATCTTTCTAAAGATAGAAAATAGATAGAAAATGGGATGGCACACATATTGGGTAGCTTAATAAAAGACCTAACTACTCTTATCCATATTGGCCTAATAATATATAAGGATCTCAAACATAGAGGTACTCAGTTCATGCAAGAGGTGAAGAGTCAAAGCCAAGGCAAAATAGGGGCATACAACAAAAGGATCTTGGATATGATCATATCCATAGAAGATAAAATTGGAGATGTTAGAAGCATCAAGGAAGATTTAGATAGGGATGATAAGGACTTCAAATGCCTGGCTAATCAAGAATAATAAATTTTCATGGAGCCCATCATCAACTTCAAAGTTGATTGATGATCAATATAGCAAAGAAATGAAGATCCTATAGCAAAGACAAGGGATTGCAACAACAAAAGAGTCTCAAAACCAAATTTGTTGACTTAGAATATTCTCTTATAATAAATCATGTAAATTATCTTTTGAAAGAATATTATTTTTTATAAAATCATGTGCATCTTTTAAATCACGTTACTTATATATTAGTCCACTTGGAAAGTATCCTTGAGTTTTATAAACATTGTAAAAGGATAACTATCCTTGATAGTTGTGCAATTATAATTTGATAGGACTAACTGACATACCTCATTAGTATTATATAAAATGGGTATTGTCATTTGTTAAAAAGCAAAAAACTATTTGTAAACTTGGAGTAATCAATACAAGCAAGGAATTCTGCAAAGATTATCTAGTATTATTTTGTGTGATTATTATTATGGCTACTTACTCAACTATCTAGTTTAATGTTTAGATTTGAATGGTTTTTATGGACTCTAGATGTGCATCTTTAAATGTAGATTTTTCAATTTATGCTTATGCTAGATCAATTGAAAGATCTTAGATTCATTTCATTTTCCTTTATTTTTCTTATAGATCTACTAATGTAATTTGCTTATGGAAGTAAACCTTTAAATTGAATTTGGTTTATTATTTGCATTGTTTTGCCTTTCCTTAGACATTTACTTGATATATGGTAAGATATGTGCTTTAGATACTTCATGTCATATATTGGTATTGGTTCATGTTTGGATGAAATTTAAACTTTGTCATAATGTCGGGACTGAAGATCAGAAACCTCTCTTTTCTACCCTACCCTTCATTTTGCTCATTTTTTTATCACTTTACTATACTTTAGCTTTCATTGTAAATATACATGTTAAATTAGACTTTAGATTTTAGGTTTTGATCATAATTCACTATACTTAATTTAGATTACTTTCACATTCACAAGAAAGCTTTAAGAGCAAGGTTGATCCCAACAACCAATTATATTATCATTTTGTGAAATAGCTATATTTCTCTACCATTATTCCACCAAATATATCAGGAAGATCACAACCAGATACTCATAAAATGGATTCTTTGAATCCAAAAATGAGAAGTGTTTCTTAACACTCTGTAAACTCAATGATATACTTTTAGGCATCAACACCTTAATACCTTAATGAAGATCTTGAAGTGAATGGATCTTTGAAAACCCCTGATTGACACTAGGGTTGATTCAATATCTTCTCAACAAGATCATTAGGTTGATCTAAATTCAAGATCTTAAGAGAGAGACCTACAATAATATCTAAAAACACACTCAATCATGAGCCCAAAAGTGGCTAGAGCAATGATTTAAGACTTCCAAGGTAAATTGAGCTTCAAATTAGGATATTAACTATGTAGATACCATTGCAATGCAAATGATGGAGTATCAAAACTCAAAGGAAAAATATGACCTAACTAACCTTCATGTTGAAAACATCACCTAAAATGAGCATAAAGTGTCACTCAAAATGATAGGGTGAAGAAAAAAATAAAATAGAGGAGTTAGGGTTTTATGTATGTATATATATATATATATATATATCAAGGACTTTAGGTATCAAAAATAATGTGACCTTAAATTCACAAATTCTCCTTGACCCAAGACCAACACTATTGTTGGTGAATCTTTTAGCTTAGTGAATCCAACACTTAAATGTATCATGGCTTAGGTCTCTAAGACTTCTCAAGGACCTTCTTTTCTCAACTCCATATAAAAATTACATATATTCATATCATTATATATATAATGAGATAAATATATGCACTTTTTATATGGAGTTGAGCAAAGAAGGTCCTTGAGAAGTCTTAGAGACCTAAACCATGATACATTTAAGTGTTGGATCCACTAAGCTGAAAGATTCACCAACAATAGTGTTGGTCTTGGGTCAAGGAGAATGTGTGAATTTAAGGTCACATTATTTTTGATACCTAATGTCTTTGAGAAGTCTTAGAGACCTAAACCATGATACATGTAAGTGTCGGATCCACTAAGTTGAAAGATTCACCTACAATAGTGTTGGTCTTAGGTCAAGGAGAGTGTGTGAATTAAAGGTCACATTATTTTTGATACATTACTAAATTTGACCTCAATTCACTACTCAAGAGAGGATAATCCACACATACATGCCCAAATAAACCTAAGTTTCATACACATGTGAGAAACACAATCAACACCATGAATAGTCTTGGGAAAGTTTATGTTTTTTTGAAAACTTTAAAATGGGTAAATATGATTATTTTAGGAAGGTTAAGGTACTCATTATATTATAAGGGTCAGACAATTAGTGAAAATATTCACTATTTAGTCTCAGACAGACCCTAGTCTATTAGCAGTCTTTGAAGAGACCAAGTGGGAAATTGGAGATTTGAGAACTAAGTAGGGAGATTAATCTTCATGAAGGAGTTTTAAGAAAATTAAAGGTATTTATATTATCTTAATATTATATATAATATTGGTGACACTTAGGCTTCTAATTCATATGCCCTTGGGGGTTAGTTGAAGAAGGCAGACCTATAACTAGTCTGTGCATGACAATTAAAGACTTATATAGTTTTGAGTGGTTATTTGAGGTTGTAAAAACCTATGAGTAGAGTTTAAACTCCATAAAATAATTATTATAATGAGTAATAACCATTTATCCCCCACATTAGCCCAAACACTCAGAATTGATAGTCTTGGTAGTGTAACCCTATAGCCAGCCATATAAGACTATGTAAGTAGAGAATTTTTTTGATGATTGACGTTAGTTGTAGAAATTTTAAATTATCTAAGGAGGATATATTATTATTTTTCTATCATCCCCAACCATATATAGGACATATAGACCTCAAACATAGTTTAGGCTTGTTTGGCCTAGAAGCCTATCTTAAGGCCTAGAAGGCTCACACCACATTGGGGTACATTCAGACCATCCTTAGACAAGTAGACACAATAATAAGGTGTAGGAGGATGTTTAAAGTCCTAATGAGGTATTTTAAAATAGATTAAAATAGGGGAAAAGTCAATTTTAGTCTTAAAGGCTAGTTTAAAGCACATAGTCCTTGATGTCATTCAAGGCATCTGTTCAATTTCTTGGATATTTCACCACAAGGAAACTTAAGGAAAATAATATTACCAAAATTTTAGGATCAATATGTAATTAAAATTCTTGGAGTAAATATTTTGATTGAGGGTCATAAGTTTATGAACCATTGCTAAGACTATGGGCATGTCTAAATTTCTTGCAGAAGAATACAAGCCCATTTATCTACATACCTATCTTGATGCATATTTTACATGGGAACTCAAGCTTGTCAAATAATTTGGAGGGGTAAATGTACCTAAAATACATGGTGATATTTTTTGCTTTAAGGGTCCATACTTTATGAATCATTACTAAGAGTCTTAGACACCCTAAACCTCTCTAAAACCCTAGGCAAACTTGGTTTTGGAAAACTTGGTATTTTTTCAACCTATCACCCTAAAATCACATAATAATTAGCTAAAAAAATAAATCAAACTTAGAGGAGGACATGGTCATGCCACTTGATTGTATGTAATATGTACAAAAGTGTCATAATACTATACTTTTCCAAGAAATTGAATAGAAAGGAAGGTATAGTGTTTTTATAAGAGATGCCAATCATTGGGAGGAAATTTTAAACACTTATTCTATCTAATAAAACCATTATATGATTAAAAACATGCCTATGTTTCTTCTAATGAGCCATTCTGTAGAAATGAATCACAGGGTGACCTAGTCAACTACTATGACCAAATTCCATATGTTTCTTGATCAAAAGGACTCATGTTATGATGTGAGGAGTTATTTTATGCCTAAAACTCATCCATTCATATTATATTGAGGTTTATTTTAGGTTTCATGGCTACCAAATGTAAACAGTTAGGTTATTAGACCTAATTGGCCTATTTTGCCTACTTGTTCAACCAAGAGAGTTAAATTTGGCATACAGAGACTTATGAGTGAGTTAATGAATATATGTAACACTTGGTAACTGATCTTGGAAGGTAAAATAATTCAAAATTCATGTAAATTAGAGATATTTATGTACTAATCAAGCCTCATTGGCATATGAGGGGGAGTTACATCACTAAATACCTCATGGAGAAGGTTTTTACTAGACCTCTTTCAACATTGGTAACTAATGAAAGGAGAATAAGTGGGAAAATTTTGGTGTGAATGGACTCTTTATGAGTCAAAATTTACTAATAATATGCATCAATGCTCCAAGGAGCTAATTTAAGGCACCTATTCAACCATAAGAGCAATGTATGAAGGGAATATGGAGAAAATGTTGAGACTTGTAACTGATGGTGAAGGATGATAAATTATGAAACATTATCCAATTTTACATGCCACTCTCTATTATTTCACTCTCCAATCCTTCTATATATTTAGGCCTTATGTCCTTGAGTTGCATCCCTCAAGCTTGTATGAGGAAACTCTACTAGGTTTTGTACTTGTAGACCTATTAGACTAATGAATAAAACATTCCATATTCTTCATGATCAATACTTAGTGTGTTCATTATTATTATTTTATTCATAATTAGTGTAATATTCCATTTTTTAGGTCCAAGTCTCACCTAGGTGCTAATAATCTTTCTTTTTGAGTCATTTAGTGTGTTTTGATGTTGATGGCTCAAGTTTGAAGTCGAAGTCTAATTGTAAGTGCCTTAAACCAGGCCTTATTCTTATCACCCTCATAATTTAGCCATTAAAATCAGCCTCTAATTGAAACATTGTTTCTTATAATCCATTGAAGATAGTGGTTTAGCTCTATGCATTATCTACTAGTGTTTGTAGGAGTTTAAGTTGAGTAGATGGATGAATCATTTAGGTGCATCACCACCCCTTAGAGTAGATTTCCTTTATGCAATCTCTTTTTCCTTTTCATCCCATATATTTAGGTCTTAGAAGAGAAGTCAAGTTTACAAATCAGTGGAGTATCCCCATAAAGATAGAGGTTTTTCCTAGATAATAGGTAACCCACACCCTATAGGTCAATCCCATGTTACTCCAAGTTTTAAGTGGATGTGAATAGTCAACTTCAAGAGTGTGAAACTTGGGTAGATAATAGAGATGGTATGATATATTTTTGTATAATATCCTATTAAATATTATTGTTGAGTGAATCAGATTGCTAGTTTTCTCCAATGTTTCAAGTATGTAGCAAAGCTTTCACCAGTCTTTTATTTAGCTTGGCCTAAATCAACAATAGTAATCTCATGCTCAAAATTAAATGAAAAGTGTTGTACAAACTTATTTGAATGATCATCAAAGTTAGGTACAAAGTTATTTAGTAATTTCAATATCCATTCCAAGGATTATCCAACTAGACTCCTTGGAAAGAGCAGAAGCAAGTATATGTCGCTATAGACCACTGGCTAGTAGGAAATAAAGAATTATTTCAAATTCTCTTTAGCGTTACCTTTGCCTTTATAATTAACAAATTTAAGTGGCTCATAACTTGGAGGAAATGGTATTTATAGATACTCCTTATTAAATGTATAAGATCATATTTCATCCAATTTGAATTTATTTGTTTGCTTTCCAATTTGAATATCTTGAATTGTATCCTTAATTTGATGTAACTCTTGGGTAAGGAAATCAAAAGGAGTGGCCTATTACTATTGAAGTTGCATATTAAAAGGTGGATTACCTTTATTAGGGTAGGTAAATTATGGAATTTTGGTTTAATTGGTTGGATGACTAAATATGCATATTTGTGTATTAAGATTATACTATGGATATAGAATATGTTGTTTTTGAAGTAAATTTTAGTTTAGATTGGATACATAACCCTAGCTAGAAAAATATGTCTATGGTAATGGAATTTGACTTTGAAAAATTTGTGGTTTTTGTTGGGTTTGAGAGGGAACTTGTTGCCTATTTATCTAACCCTATTGTATATATGGTACACATTGTTGACTAGATCCCTATTGTTGGAGGTGTTAATTTATAGATCCTTCTTGCATGTGCAATACCTAATGGGTGAAAGGCAATTATTTCCTATAACTTGGTATTTGATATACATAATAACCTTGTTATTAGTTGAAAAACTATTGTTGGATTGAAACTTGTTATTGGAGAGGCACTTTATATTGAATAGTCACTTGTTATTATTAACCAGCTACCACTTTCTAACCAATAAGAACACATTGTTGGTTAGGCAATGTTTGTGATTGATAAATTATGTTGGTATGTACATGGTGTGGTAAAACATTCATTATCACATGTTGAGGTGGTGTAGTTTTTTTCACTTATTTCGATGGTAAGTTGATTTTTTGTTGGTTTATTTTCCACTATTTCATGCTCAAGGAATCATCTAGATGAAGAATGGGGGTTACTTGTTGATTTTAGGAAATAGTTGTGCCTATCCCCTGTTATTATAATCTATTCATAGAATTATTTGGAGGAATATACTATGTAATATTTAGTGGTAAACTAGACACACTTTATTTTAAATTAGAATTCACTTGCATGTTATTTGCAAAATTTTGAGAGAGGTATTCGATTTGAGTGATAATCTCTTCTATCAAAATATGGACATTATACATTTCACCAACCAATGTGCTTTAGCTAAATGGGTCTATGTTTTGTCTTGCATATCCCAAATCATCTATTTTTTGACATGTTGATGGAGCTATCTCAATAAACGACATGTTAGAAACAACCCTTACACTAATATTATGAGCTAGATTGAGATAGTTTTTGTATGCTTGTTGTGCCTATTCCATTTATTCATCCATAGGGACTTTCCCTTTTGAAATCATATTTTGGTATTGCTATGATATTTGGAATATATCTTGACTATAACTAGTTGATTCCTATTTGAATGAATTTAAGGCACATTACTAGGAATTCTAATCAAACTACTCAAACTTTTATGTAGGAAGTCTAGCAAAAACTTGGCTCCTACTTTGATAGTTCTAACAAGAATTTCATCTTTTTTCTCTACCAAATGACGTTCAAACAAGTACAGATCATAGCTTGTCTATGTTAGTATCATAACATAGTAGGGATCTTATTTTTGGCTTTATTCAATTTTAAGCATCATTTGAGCAAGGTATTGTGTCATTTTTGTTGGTTCTTGGCCTAGATAAGGAGGTAAAATCACCAAATATTATACTAAATAGTCATTAATTTGTTTAATGTATGGAATATTATAACATGGATAGGGATCCATCTCATAATATACATCATCATACAACTCTTGAACAAAAGGATCATTGGTCATAAAGTTGTCATAGCTTGGATTATGCATGGTCCCCCTACGTGTGTGATAAGGCATGTTTAGATCCATGGATATATCTCATGAAAAATAAAGGATCTAAAGGTAAAAAAAAATTGAGGTATAAAGATAAACAAACTTTGGCTCTATAAAAGAGGCACAAAGGGTAAAATAATTAAACTAGGAAAAGGTACAACAAAATAGATGTGAAACCAGTCTAACAAAATGTTACTGATATACCTAAAGGTAATTATAATTAGTGGTAAAAGTAAAACAAAGGCTTAAAACTCATCTATGAAAAAATTAATGATTTGTCCAAAGGTGGTTATAGTTAGTGATGAAGGTGTCTAGATAAAGTAGAATAATTATGAACTAGGATCAGAAGATAACAATGATTTACCCAAAGGCAGTTATAATCATTGGCACAAAAAATAAGGCTAGACTAAAAAATAAAGAACTCAATCAAGCACTCAAAAATAAACTAACTAATGTAATTATCTTAGATGACACTTAGTAATTGGCCTATTAAGACTTGATTTTTGATTCACGAGACTATTTGGAACAATAGAACTAGTACATTCAAAATTCAACACAAAAACTTCAATCAAGGCATGCAATAACAACTTGGCTCAATGGACTCCCAAACAAGGCACAAGACAAACAACAACTGCTAGATAAAAGTAAGGGGTATTTTAGATCAAATAGGAAATCAATCCATGTAAAATAATCTAAACATAAAAGGTAGATAACCTAAGGCCAAATTAGATGAGGCTTTGGTGTAAACATGATTAGTTTAAGATTTTCACTTTGAAACATTGAGTTTTAAATTTAATGTGAAAAGACTCAAATGTTTTATGACAAAATATCTATACCAAAATGGGTAGTGTAATCATGCATTTGAAATATGAGAGTTATAAAAATAATTTTTAACTTAGTTTAAAATACAATAAGAGATTTGGAATGATTTAGGCAACGTAACAATACTCTTTCAAATAAATGACATGACAAATGGTTTTGGACTCATAATATCCAATGCAAATGTTTGAGATGAAATGGGTAATGTAATGATGCCCCAATTAAACAAGTGAAACATAAATATTTTTGTAATAAAAATCTAAGGAAAAAAGTGTAACATTAAACATACAGACTAACACCTCTTAGGCTGAAGGGGTGTGAAAACAATGTGTTAGTTTTGTAATTGTTTTGACATGACAATATAAACAAATAATTTTTTTAGTCTAAAAACACATGTGTACATCAAAGAAAATAGAATTAGCACTAATGGATCATCATATATCTAAAATTGACATGGGTATGTGTAGCTTCTTCCAAAGTTTCCACCAATATACTAATGTTTGTGAGGAATTAAGTGTTAATCCAAAAATTAAAGTATAGGTGTAGGTAGAGTTTTTATGCCCCCCTCTATCTCTTAAGCATTGGTACGTAGCATGAACTTAGATTGAGAAGCACTCAACATTGGCAATAAATTTCATGGTAAGTGAGGTTTTGTCTAAAATATATAAATATCAAATACACTAAAAGTTCCCAAGTGTGGATAAAATAAGGTCACAATCATGTCAATTGAGTCCAAACCACTTGGCTTATTATGTAATGGTCTATTCCTTTGCATAATGAATTCATCCATGTACTTCTTAGTGAATTTTGATGTCTGGTTATTACATGGATGGAATACTCATTGGGATGGTCAGTCTAACCACTCATCACTATCCCATCCAATGGTTTGACCAAATTATATACCCTACCATGTAGTGGGGTTGGTATAATGCTAGGATATGAAACCCCAGATCAACACATCCCTAAATAACTCATAGGGAGGCAATGAACTCTTGCCCATAAGACAAATTCATAAAAATAAATAAAGGAAAAATGGAAATACTTTAGAGGTCATTTATGGGTCACTCAAGTCACTTAGAGTTTGGGGAGAGTATACATGAAATTATTTCCAACACAACTTAAAAAACAATGACAATAAACTAAGCATTTTTATCACCTAACTTCCCTAAAGGGGATGGGGGGAGAATACACACAATAGTTTCTAATTTGACACAAACAAAGAAACTAGTCTATGAATTTGGAAATTTAGCTAATAAAAAAAATAAAAATAAAGGCAAAAAGCTCTTAAGATATCTAACCAAAATGTACTTTCATTTTAATAACACCAAATCCAAAGTGTGATTGAAATTTTGGCCCCTTGGTCTTGTTTGCACTTGTAAAAAAACTTTGAAAGCAACTAGAAAATAAATGTGACTAATTAGATTTTAAGCACCAAATAAAATGTATGTGGATTTAACAATGCTTAAGCTTATATCTCTCCACCTTAGGTCATGTAAAATGTTAGGGGGTTTGCTTGCCTAGAATCCAAAAATTAAGTGAGTAAATAACAATCCATTTCAATCTCTTAGGTTTCTATTTTTATCATAGAGAAATTGTTATCGATTATATCAAAGATCGATGTTGATTCTTTCAGTCAATTTTGATTTAATTAGATCATTGACATTTCCTAAAATCACACAAAAAATACATTTACTTAGAAATAAAAATGCTTGATAAACAAGTTTTAAAATAAAATTTATCATGCCTCTAAAAGAAAAAGGTTACAAAGGCAGTAAATAGATAATTAAGCACAAAAATGATAGAAAGAAAAGTTAATTTTTTCTATGTTCCTAACTTACTCTATTTTGACACCGAGATCATCATTTATTACTATATATATCATCTCCAATTATTAAAATCATTGATGATTTACTATAATCATTGTCGATCCCTAAAACCTTGTTAAAAAAAAGTGAATTCCAAAGCTAAAACTCTTAACTTAAAGAAATAAATGCATTTGTTAGAAAAAAATAAAGCTAACATATCAATCTCCTTGTCCATATGAGATGTGTGGTCCCATTGAGTGTGTCTTTATGTAAATTATGTGTTATAAGACTAAAAAATATGCAAATTAGTCCTTTGTTAGTCTAAATGATGAAAAAATCAAGCATAATAATACACTAGGATTAAACACTCTTGCCTAAGAACTAGGGAGAGCATAACATAATAATCAAGGTCACAAAATAGAGATACGACAATACACATTTATTACCTTCTTTATTTAATTTTATTCTTAATTTTTGGCATAATGATGTTCATGCTCTACCTATGACATTTTGAGTCTTCTAGCAATGTTTTTCCATGGTGGTATCATCTCTCCAATAGTCACTTGTGGCTTGGTGTAAAGCTTAGCATAAATTGGGCATTATAAAACTACTCTCAAAGGCTTCAAGAAGGTATTCTAATAGAATAACCTTACACACAAATTTTTTTTGGAATATAGTGTGGGTACTTAGATTTATATCTCAAATAACTAACTTTAACACTAGGGATGTTAGGTTAAATTCTAACTTGGGTTGAGCCTAAATTAAACTAGGCTGAGTCAGTCTAACTTTGGGTTGGGTTAAAGCACTCATTAAATATTAACACTTCAATTTTAGATATTTATGAGGCATAAAAACTTAATTTAGATATTTTTGAGGTTATGAATCATATATTTGGAATACTTAGGAGATAATAAATCACTTTATTAGCCTCCTTTGACCTTTTGACTTCATATTTGGCTAAAAATTCCTTTTTTGGTAAATAAAATTCACTAATTTGATTTGGAATTTTTGTTTAGGAAATTTAATTAATATTTTAAATGTAATTAATATTAATTAGTGCTTTTTGGATTTTGGGAAATTCTTTAAAATGTTATGTATTAATAGCTTGACAGGGCAAACGTGTCAAATTACTAGGTTGTAATTTGACTAGGGTTAAAATTGAACTAGGTTTTTGGTGTATACAAGGTAATACACCAAATAATATAGCCTCATCATTATTCTAGGTAATTAAATCCCTTACATGGATGAAATTGGGTAAATTAGGTGATTTCTAGGCTTAAAATATGTCATTTATTAGAAATTGAATTGAATCCTGGTCTACAAAGGGAACTATGTATTTAAGATCAATGACCCATATGGTTTATTTATCACTTTTTAACCTCAAACTATTGGAAAATATATATAATAGGTTTTTTCCATTATGAAATGAACTGTCATTTCATAATTTTGTGTCCCAACTGGTGTAAACCTCTAACACTTCATATGGTATGTTGTTTATTATCAAAAAATTGAATATTTTTGTAGTATTCACCTTTCATGAATATAATAATAGTCAATGAATCTTATCAAGGATGATTTTAGTCATTTTTGTTATATTTGTCTCTTTTATAGGTTTTGATAGTATTTTTTCCTATTGGTCATATAAAACCCTAATAATGCCTTTGTCCTTGTATTTATTAATATGTTTGTGCAATGTTTTTCCCCACAACTTGATGTCAAGTAGATGGCAATGTGACAAGACTATGATCAATTAGAAACTATAATACTATATTTGGTATATCATGGAGTTTTGTCATCTATAATGTTTTTGAAACCTTAGAATTTTCCAACTCCACATGATTTACTTAATATATTGTTCCTCCTTTGTTTAAATCTTGTTTATCTTTATTTTTGGTTGGGATTTTTATGTGACAACATTGAAATTACATTTCACATTTAGGATATGCTCATGATTTGTTATTTTTACCTTTCATTTATTTCAAAAGATTGTGTCCATAATAATTTCTGATTTATCCTTCTTTAGTATATATTAATCATCTTAATATGTTACAACTCTTATAGGTGTGAATAGTAAATGAGATAAGTACTCTTTCTAGGGGTTAAATTTCAAATTTCATATATAATAATTTATCATATATTCCACATTGATATCTTGGTCATCATTATTTTAATAATATGTAACCATGTCATCTTGATATTATGAGTTCACTACTAAAGGAAGATTAATAATAGGTTGTGGGTATTCCAAATTAACCTATGATTCATGTTGTACCATAACTTATTATGTTACTATTGGTTCCTTATATTTTTATATAATTGATTAAACCACCTCATATATATGCATTTGAGATATTGGAATTGTCTATAATGGAACAATAATTGTATGATCTTCTAATTATGATTATGATTAATCCTTAAGATTATATTTAGTAAATTTAAAATATCTAAATAGATCCTCATTTATTGGTTTTATATAGGAATATAATTCATACATATATTTGATACATTTGTGTAATGTTGATGGTATTAAGTCCATAATATGTATCCATGTCCATACCAAATTTAAGCTATAATATAATTGATTAGGCATGGCATTAAAAATAGTAGGTACTACTTTGGGGCCTAATACCACATCCAATGAAATGGTTTCAAAAAAATTCATGAGGTGTTATCTAATCATTTTATGCTCTAATATGATTTTGAATAGTATCCATGCTAACCCCAAATAATTTTAGGAAGATAGTGTTTATAGTGTTCAAGCCAAACCCATCATCTACCAATACACATTTGACCAAAATATGTTGTTATTTGACTTGGTTGAATAACAAAATGTTTTTACAATTACATGTTGTGTGGGTAAATTTTTTTGGTTAAAAGTAATAACTTTTTTATTATTTTTGAATGAGCTCATAATTTCACAAAATGATGTAGTTTGTGTATCATTAGGTAAGGTTGTTTCTTAAAACAACTTGTATAGTATATCTTTTTAAACCATTTATATTTCTAGTAACTCCAACATAGAAATATTAGCATGAATATTATTTAATTGGTTGATGATATAATAACCTCTAGGTTGGTTTGCCTCTCTTGTAGAAGGTGAAGGATGGTGGGGTGGAATATGTTGACTACCTTTGTTCTACCACATATGGCTAAGAAACATACCTCATATAGTGTTAACAACATAGACCACATAACCCATAAAACTTGTGGGACTATAATGGGAGTGAGATGGTAGCTATTATAACTTTGAGATATTTGGGGAGGAGGAAAAAAGGTAGTCATGCATTCCCTTTAGCATCTAGTGGTCATAATAGGCATCTCAGATTAGATATTACAATAATAGGATTTAAGGAATGTTTGGGATTGTTCATTGGTAAGCTTAGCCTTTTTAGTGAATTTAATCTTAGTTACCCACTTGTATACATAATTCATCCAAAGAAGATATAATATCCATGTAGAATAAAATTAAAAGAGAAATTTCATTAATTATGTTAATAAATAATGTTCATTCAACATGGTCATGATTAATGTGTATTAAAGAACAATGAAAAATAATAAAGATGAAATTTAAAACCCTAGAAAGATAAAATCCTAAAGAAAATTTTAGAGGTTTTTAGTGTTTGATATATGTACAAGTTCACCATTATGTTTTACCCTAATTTGGATTAATGAGTTAGAATTAATCTAATTAAGATATAATCCAAATTTTAAATATGCCATTTAAGTATAGATATGTATTTAGATGATTAACAATTGATTCTAATGATTCAAAACATGCATATGCTAAATATGGAAAGTACTAAAGAGATCATGATACTTAGGTTTTATGGTTGACTATCTGACTGTGACTATGTTATGGAAGTGTAAATAAGGGATAAGCATGATTATGGTTTACACAGTTAAAGAACTGATTTGTTACTTGCGCTAGGTAATGAACCCATCACTTTTGGGAATACTTTAATTATTTTTCATGGGTATAATATAATTTAAGTAATAAGTCTCCAACATGAAAATTATGGACTTTTAATTTTTTATTATGTTGTTTGTTTTAGATTGAGGTAAAAGTAGGTTTTGAAGGGGCCCCGAAACCCTGATACAAAGAAAGAAAGAAAGATCATCCAAGACCATAGGCAAAGCCTAAAAACTACTACAAGGAAGTAGAAAAAACAGGTTTTGAATGGACCTGAAACCACCAGAAAGACTTCCGGTCAAAACCCAGATTAAACAGAGATCTGGTATCACCAAAGGCAAAGGATTACAAAAAGAAAACAAAAAATAGGACCAGTTACTAAACCAACCAGAAGAACCAGATTATTCATCTAGTTCCAATATCATTTTCATAGTTTCTTTTCCTTTCATAATAGTATCCTGGGTAGTGGTTGCCACCTGCATAGCTCCTTTTTGTGTAACCTTCTTTCTAGAACTTTGTCTCCTCATTGGCTCTTTTACCTATATTGATAGCAGCAGCACAAATATTGGACGTAACTTCCTCCATTTTCATTATGTTGTCCTTAATAAGTTCCTGGAGGTTATTTTTATAGGCTTTGAGCTTGACTGGGATCTCCCTTATCTGATTTTCCATATTGTTTATCTTGTTCCAAACAGCTTTCAGGGAATCTTCCATAGTTTCCACTTTCCTCTTGAGATCCATAATCTCCCTACACATCCAAGAATCAAATTGGGATGATGCCTCTGCTTTACAATTAACCCAAACCATAGGTGTGTGTGTTTCATCATTCTGTTTTTTCCCTCTCCATTCCTCAAAATTTTTATTGGGAATGTTCCTGGCTTCTTCAAAGATATCCTCTCGACTCTTTTGTTCCCACTCTTTAATTCCAGTTTGAATTTCCATATCCATATCTTGATTATCATCTTGATTATTATTATGTTGTTTGTTTATATGAGCTTTGTATTGGTGATTACATTATAAAGAACCCATGTGTCATTCATCCAAAAAATATAAGGTGTGAAGATGAGATTATTGAATCTATTCATATGGGATTATGTCATGAATATAAATACAAAAGGAAGGTAAATCCAATTTTAATGGTAAGACAACTTCAGAACCATAGACTAAAGAGAAAATAGTTTCCCTAATGGTAGTATGGATGCTAGTACAATAAGCCCAAAATTGAGGATAAATCTTGAGATGCTAATCAGAATGGGAATCTTAAATAGTATTTGTAAGATCTTATTGAGGATTTTATTAGTGGCTTTAGATTGACCATTACACTGAGGATGGTAGGGTGTAGAAAAGTTGTGCATGATTTTGAATGTTACACATAATTGTTTCATGTATTTATTTTTGAAATTGCCATCATTGTCAAAGATGATGGTGGGATACCAAAATGACATATGATTTGGTTAAAAATGAATTTTTATATATTTATTTTATTAAAATTTACCATAGGCATGGATTAAACCCACTTTGTAAAGTATTATGTGGCAATAATGATGAAGATATGACCATCTTAAGATCTATATAATTTTCTAATAAAATCTAGCCCCCACATAGAAAATGGCCAAGGATATTTTAGGATTTTAAGATTAGCCAGAGGAGAGTTAATAATATCATCATGAAGTTTTCAAGGTTTACATTTTTTTGTGAAAGTGATGGCACCTTTTTCAAGAGTGGGTTAGAAGTATCCCATTCATAGGCATTTGTGGGTTGTAGCATATCTACTATAGTGACCACCATAAATGTCCCCATGTGCTTGATCAAGGAGAGAAAGAAATTCATATTGAATAACACAATAGAGAAAGGTATCTTTTGTATTATGATAATATAGGGTGTTATGTATAAAAACATATTTACAAGCATATTTTTTAAGTCGAGTTTTTTCACAAGAGTCAGCCTTTAGGGGATAAGTATGATGCTCAATAGATTTGATGATGTATTTATACCATGATATTTATCAAGTACTAAAAAATTAAATGTTCCAAATAATATAATCATATTTATATTTTAAGATAGAAGGCGGTTTTCTCATTTGGATAAGAAATTACAAATCATGAAGTGTTTGGTGAGGGTGAAAAAGAGAGGTTGAGTAAGTAAGATAATCAATTATAGAAATTTTTTCTCATGGGATTGATTTAATAGTGAAAGATGTGAATAATTTAGCAAGAATGGAATAAATTTGATGATATACAATGATATTTTCACTTTTAAATCAAAATTTTCCATTAACTTAATGACATATGAGTTGTGAATCTCCTAGGGCATGTAGGTATGGGATGTTTAAGTTTATGTTCACTTGCATGTCTAAGATTGGGGATTCATACTTATCCATGTTATTAGTGAATTTTAAGTTGAATAAAAAAGTTAGAGGGGTAATTTTACCATGCAAGTAAACTAAGACACATCCTACCCTAACTCCTTGAATACATTTGGGTCCATCTAAGTGAAGGGTCCAAGTGTCTTCAAACAAGTTAATGGTAATTATTAGGAATTATTCTATGATGAATTTAGGTTTGGGTTTGGAGGTGGAAATTTTGGGCTCTTAAATGGATTATGCCTTGAGATCAATAGTGAAATTATGAAAATAATATTTAAGATAAATTGATTGAGTAATACCTTCAATGTAAATGATGTACTCACTAGGAAGAGTATCATAGAGTTGATTAGTAACTAGTGTAGGTGAAAAATAAGATAATTATAAATTACTTGACCTTTGAATAATTTTTCATAATAATTATTTATTCAAATTCTATGAATAGTACCATCATTTTTTTATTCTATCTGTAGGTAAGAATGCTTTGGAAAAAAAGTGACAAAGTGGGTTAGAATGGATGATAACATAGGTTATATGATAAAGCATATAGTGTCAAAGATTTTCAGTTGAAAAATAAATGGTGAGACAATAAATTTTTAATTCCATGTAATGAGTCTGATAATATATCAAAACACAACTAATTTAATATATGACATAATCTCATCTCATTTCATCTTATTAAGCAAGCATTGCCCTAACTGATATAAGGGTGGATGAGGTGAAAAATATGAGTAGGTGATCATTAGAATGTGGTCTAAATGTTAGAGGATGAAATAATGATTTCTTCATGTCATCAAAATATTTTTGACATGTATTGGTCCATTCAAGAACAATACCTTTCTTAAGGAGGGAATTTACCAAATAAATATTATAATCCATTTCAGGGATGAATCAATGGATTGCCCCAAGTTTTCCAAGATAGGTAAGAATGTCAAGGATAGAGAGAGGAATAGGCATGTTAATAATGGATTTTATTTTAGTGAGATTGACATCAATCCCTCGTAATGATATGATAAATTCTAAGAGATTACTAGAAGTGACACTAAAAAAAAAATTGTAATAATTGAGTCATATTTTATATTTGATAATTTGATCAAAGATAATTACTAAATTATGAAGATGATTTTCATAATTATTGGATTTAGATATAATATCATCCACATAAGTTTCATCTATCTTATGGATGAGATCATTAAAAATATGTGTGATTTCATGTTGGTATGTGTCATTGATGTTTTTAATACCAAAAGGCATTTTAACATAACAATATGTTTCCCATTCAATGGTGAAAGTAGTTTTGTGTTGATCTTTGGAAGTGATGTGGATATAATTATATCCCAAGAAACCATCCATGAGAGATAACATCTCATATCCAACTATATAATCAATAATGGCATTAATTTATGGTGACGTAAAATTATCTTTAGGATATGTTAAGTTGAGATTATGAAAAATAAATACAAATCCAAATAACAATCTTGACTTTATTACGAATAGGAATAATGTTGGATACTCATTTTGATTAATTTATAGGTTTGATAAAATTAGCATCTATAATCTTGATTATTTCCTTGTGACATAGGGTGGAAATCTCAGGTTGATATTTTCATTGCCTTTAGCATACCATTTTCACATCAAGATAGGTGATGATATTATGGACAAAAATACTATGGTCAATACCAGGCATGTCTTTGTATGATTGAGAAAAATCATCACAATATTTATCAAAGATTAGACTAAAATTATCATGGTTTTTAGGATGAAGTTACTTAGAGACAATAATATGTCTACGACATGTAGTGGTGTCATAATTGATTTTAATAGTTTCCTAGATAAGTATGGCATTTCTATTTTGAAAATGATTTGGAGCTAGATGAAGTTGTGATGTAGGATGTATTTTGGGATCAATTCTAATAATAAAATTATTAAATAATGGAGAATTTTTATGAAAATGTCCAAGTTTGTGATGTTGGCTAGGAAGTTGAGGCTATCTATCATGGAAGAGTTCTAAGATGGCTTCATCACTAGGAAGAGTGGGTAAAGTCCCATCATAATCAACATCCACTTTTAGATCAATGATTTGATCACCCTTGATTTCATTATTAGAATGTATTTATATTATAATATTAGCTTTATAATCTAAAGTAATTTAAGGTGGTGAATTATATGGTAAAAAACTTGACAATATGGTATCGGTCTAGATGATACAATACGGAACATAAAAACTAGTCTAAATTGTATCTTCTTGTTCAATATAGTTATTAGTGATAACACTAGTTTTGAGTGTATCAAGTTGGATGATGTAGTCTAAAATGGGTGAAAATATCAGTACTTGATGATGCATGGATGATATAGTCTAAAATTTAAGGTTGGAATATATTTATTTGGCTAATATAGTTTGAATTAAAAGATAAGGAATAAAATCAGGTTGGTTGATAGTGTTGGGACTGTACTACATAGTTTGAATGGTAATAATATAGCTAATTATTTTATATGTGGGATAGGTTAAGATTTAATAAATAAACCATTGAGTATATTCTAATGGTGGGTTGATAGGAGGGACATAACCTTATGGTTCTAAATTAAGATTAGAATAGTTAGATGATATATGAATGACACAAACATTATAGTTAAAATCATGTATTTTGGCTAATATATTTTGATAATGTAATACATACATGTCTTGTGATTGGGCTTGAGCCATGACATATGCATCATCAAAAGATGGAGAAATAGAACATGCATGAGACACAAGTTGTTCCATGTCAGTAGGGATGTTGATCTTGGAAATTCCCATGGTGTTGAAAGTCCTTATAGACATGGTAAGAGGATCTTGAAAGATTTTTTCCACTCCATAATTATTTTAAGTGAAATCCTCTTCTGTATAAGAGGCTTCAAGAGAATTTCATGGGGGAGAAATTTCAATAATGTCATAAATTAGAGGATAACCCTATCCTAAAGAAGAAGGGAAGGATGGATCCATTCTGAGATATAAGGAGGTAATCAAGTGGTATTACAATTATTTTGTAATTTAGGGTAATCATCCTTAGAATTTTCAAGAGTGGAATGGAGGTCAAGATTATTATTTATATGAAGAGGCAAATTTTTGATATGAGTTGTAGTGGTAATGTGATGTTGAGATTTAATATTTGTATGTTAGATTCTCTAAGGGTTGGGATTCACCTCATGCTTATAATGTTTTCCATTATAAATTAAACTGATGCATTGGCTAGTGGAAGATGCTATAACTATCATATGATGAGTCCATAGAAAACATAAGAGCATGTTTTAATAAAGTGGAAGATATAAAACCATAAGCTTGGTATGAATTTTTGGGTCCAATTGTGAGGGGGAGACAAATACAACCAAGAGGATTTTGATTAATTTTATCAAATCCAGGATAGGTGAGGAGAGTTTGCATAAGGTTTTATTTGGAATATCCAATCTATTTGAGTAGCCAAAGGGAAGTAACATTAATTCATGAGCCTTCAGCTACCAATAATTTTATTATTAAGGTATTATTGATTCCAATATTAATGATGAGGGGTGGATCATCAACTCAAAAAATAATTTCATCATTAATAATATCTTCTTCAAAAAAATATATGGAAGGTTTTGTAGACAAATAAGATGAATAAATAGTTTCAATAAAATGAACGTCCATGGGTGTGGAGCCTTCAAATAGTGAAGAAATAATTATATTGGGGTTATTTTACGTCTTTATATTTTAGTATAATAAACTTGATATGATAAAGATAAGTTATTATTAATTCCATTAGTGAAATTTTCCAAGGCATAGGGTTGAGTTAATCTAGAAATTTCCAATTGGTTTGAAGGAAGAATTAGCATTAAGGTTTGGTTGATTATAGATAACATGCTTAGAAATAATGGAAGAATTAGGTTAAGTATTTTATTTTTTAAATGACTCTTCAATAGTGGGTTGGTTTGAATAATTATTAAAATTAGTTTTAGTATCCCTAAGAAGTTATTCCTCAGTAGCGAGATTTTTAGGTTTCGTGACAAGTTCTTTATGAATGGGTTTACTATGGTAATTAACCTTTTACACATTCACATATCGAGAATTAGTGTAATATTGATCATATTTTATCAATAGTACAAATATTTTCATTGTAAAGTTGTGTATTGGTATCCAAACAATATTTTTGAGATTTATGGTTTAAAGATTTGGAAAAGGTTTGTTTTTTAGAAGATTTAAGATATTCATTATGGTGAAATTTAATCATAGCATAATGATGTATATCATATCCTAATGTGAGGTTAACCTCAAATTTTTAAATATCTTGACATGTTTCATGAGAGTGTCCAATGTCAACATAAAACCAACAAAAATTATTAGGATTGTACTATTATCACTAATAAGTGCACCCTCATTGAAAACATGTGAATGTTCTCACTTCTATTGATATAATGTAAAATATCCAAGATGTGTAAAATTATAATTGAATATAATATCCAGATGAAGATTTTTTTACCTTTGGTACACTCACCTACTTCTATCTAAACTATCTAATTATGTTCTTTCTTGACTAGGAAAAAGGTAGAAAAAACAATGCTAAAGCTGAAAATGGAAATGAAAACTAAAAATTGGGGTAATGCACCAATATTAAATTCAATTATGCCTATATTTTTATAAAATTATAATATAAATAACTTTCACACATTCACTTCATCTTCAAATAATGACTCTTGAAAAAGTATTTCACATAGAGGTCTTGACACACACCTACACTAGTTTGGGAGGAATGAATAATGGTTGAATTCACTTCCAAATTAGGTACAAATCAGACTTAGACACTTTATATAACCTTAAATAATGTTAATTTTATACATAAATGTGAGATATTACAACATAAAAATATGAAAAATAATCATTCACTAAGTTCTATCAATGAATTAAGAACACACTTCATGAACAACTTCAAGATGGAGAAAAAATCCAGCTCTTTATTGCTTCAAAGGTGAGGTAATAAATTTTTTGGTAGATTTTAAGTAATACAAAGGAATAATATCACATAATAATTTTAAAATTAATTTTCATATATAAAATAAGAAGAGATAGAGAAGATAAGAAGTTCCAGATGAGTCCACATGCAAGTCTTAGTTCACTCCTACTTCAACTCAAAATTGAACTCCACCTTCAAATCCACTTATAATTACACATAAAATCCAATGTTTAATTTTATTTTAAATATTATTTCATTTAATATGATTTTGTATGATAGAGGGAAACTATTCTTTCATGTTTTAAAACTCAAAGGGCTCTTCATGCATCTTAAATCTTGAGCTAACTTGTTGTGATCTTGCATGCAACTTTTGATTTTCTTTACTTAGCTATTTTTGATATTTATTTAAATAATCTTGGTATTTAATTATTATTAAATTTATAGTTTATTTACCTCCATTTTCTTCTTGATTTGACTATAATTATCTTGACTTCACACTTGGAGTTCAACTTAACTTATCTTGACTTGCAACTTGACCTTTTTGAATTTTCTAACTTTAGCCCAAATGGGGGATTAATAAAAGAGGGATTTCATGATTATGTTATAATTAATATATATCCTAATTTTTTATTTTTTTTAAAAAACTTTAATTCAACTTCTCCATTTTTGCATGTTTTGAACTCCACTTATCTTGACTTGCAACTTTGACAAGTTTCTTGAATACACTGTGAGAGCCAGAAACTTTATGGATATTCATAATTAGAATAAATAATGAGAAAAAATATTATTTTAACATAATAATCATTATATCATAGACATTAAAACAAAATTTCAACTCCAAAATCCATGTACAACTTCAAAAAACATCATTTTATGCTCTCATATACTCTCTTGTTCTTAAGAAACTCTGATTTGGATTAGGGGGTCTAAAGTGAGTTTTAAGACTAAAAAAATATTGATATTATTTTTTTATATGTATTAATGAGTAATAATTATAAAATTTTGAAAATTTATAAAAAATTTCACTAAAATCTCTAAGAAAAATTTACAAAAAAGTGTCTGATTGCTGCCCTGGGGATGACCTGGAGATGTTTTTTCAATGAGATGAGCCTATTTGTAACAATTTTTCATTGAATTATAATTTATTTATAAATTTAAATCCATTATTAACACTATAAAATCAATTTTTTCCATTGGAGGGATCTAAAACACTAATTTCCAACTCCATTTGTGAGCAAAAAAGTGAAGAAACCTTCATTCCCTTCATGATCAGACTTGTATATTTACATTTTATCTATCATAATGTATAATAAATAATTTAAATAAATTTTAAATATTAAATTAAAAAAAAAATACCATAATTTAAAATTTAAATATGTTTCATTTAATAAAACTCAAAATATGCACTTTTTGGTGTTGACTACCTTGCCCAATTTCATTTTTGAATGCATGTAGGTGTATATTTTGTCATATTCTTGAGTTTTATGAAGCATAAATACCTAAATATTTTTTAATCAAGATATTTAATAACCCCTCTTATAATTACAATAATTTTAAGTGCTCAAACAATCACTTAAACCTCTAAAAATTATCATTTCTGATTGTCTCTCTTACTTGCTTAAAATCCTAATGCTTGATCCTTTGCCTTTATTCATCAATTTATATAAAATTTTGATTTATTAATGTATAAAAATTTCTTATATTTCCAATAATATCTCAAAAAACCTTTATTTTTCAAAAAATAACTCAAAAATATAAACATACTACTTAAAACCAAGCAAATGAAGGTTTAAGAAGGGTTTTTGGAGCACCTGTTATTCTTAACAATTGTTTGAAAATTTAATACTCTATAACCTAAAAATAATTAATTATATATTTAGGTCATATGTTTCTAAAAATATCTATAATATTTTTTTATCCAACTCTTCTTCACCTTCATGTACTGAGCATCTAAAAATTGTCTTCACTAGCTTGCAAATAGCTACTTAGAGGAATAAAAGAAACCTCTCTCATAATTTAGACTTGTGAGTTGTTAATAAAAATTATTTTTGAATTATTGATGTTTTATTATTATTTTAATACCTTTTTTATATTTAATCTATGAATTTATTCTTCTTTAAAACCTACACATAAGCAACTTTGACCAATGGTGACAAAATTATCAACATTCTTTGCAGCTTTGTTGGGATGTTTGTCTACTAAAGATTGAATACTAGTATATCTATCCATTGGGTTATGGATTCATTAAATTATCACTAAAACTTAGAATTAAAATGTCTTATTTAATAAATTACAACACTTGTAGATAAGCACTTATTGAATTAAAAATTAAAACCACTATCAATTGAAAGATGTGCAAAATAACACTTAGAGGAATTGAAAACTAAACTACTAATAGAACATGTGCATAACAATAATTATTTAATTAAATATAACAATACTAATCTAACCTATACTAACATAATTTAATTAATATAGATATTCCTATACAAAACCATTAATTGGTAGTGCAACGTAGGTACCCTTCTTTACCAAGCTCATATGACTAACAAACTTGACGGAAACCATGAGAGAATGGAATAGAGGCAACTGTATGTTGATCATGACATATTTTTATTATTAAAAATCAAATTTATAGACTTCCTCCACTTTTAAACACGATTAATTTGAAGTGTACACTTGGTCTGATTTTGAACATGTTTAGGCTCTTCTTCGTGTTCTGAAATGAATATGATAGGTAGTGGATTTTCTTTTTTAGCCTCAAATTGGGATAGATATTTGATAATACATGCTCTTTTGGTATTATTTATCCTACCAATATTATATTTATAACTAACATGTACCCCTTCAAAAGATGGTGTCTCAATCTAAACAAATTGAGATGGACATTATGGCTGTTGGAAATATTGTCATTAATGTCAAAGGTCTAGTATTAGTGGTGATAAAGGCCCCATTGCATTTAATATTTTTTATCTTAGCTAATGTGAGTTAATATTTATTTAATATTAACGAATATATTTTTGGTTTCATATGAGACAAAAGAAGGGCCCATGGAGAAGTCGAAGAGCCACGAGGTAAAGACAAAAGAAGGATGAGACGCATTTTCCCATGAAGAGTCATCTTGGGGAATACCAAGAGTCACCAAGTGAAGACAAAAGAGTAAGGGCACAATTTCTCATGAAGGGACACTTTGAGAAATACAAAAAGTCACCAAAGATAAGGACAAAAGTGGGAAGGACGTTTTTGTTCATGAAGGGTCACCACATGACTTTTCAAAGGCTTGAATATGAAGGGTCATCCAAGATTGGTGCCATTTTCCATGAAGATTGAAGCGTCACAAAGGGGGAAGGCTAAAGGTCATTTGGAAAGCTATAAATAAAGGCTTGAGAAGCCATTTGTAATATGGTTGAGAGAGGTTTATTTGATATTGTAATATCTAGCTTAGAAGAGCAATTATGAGAGATGAATATGATTTGTATTTGTTATATCTAGCTTAGAAGAGCAAAAGTGAGAGAGAGGAAAGAGACGTTGTATTGATCTATCATTTGTTGAGATAACAACATTGAGAGATAGGTGTGTGGTATACACAAAGGGGTTGGTGCTCCTGTGGGTTGGTGCTCATGAATTGTTACTGGGTTGGTGCTTGGCAAAGGGATTTGAAGCTCCTGTGGGTTGGTGCTCATGAATTGTAGCTAAGGTTGGTACTTGGCAAAGGGGTATGGTGCTCCTGTGGGTTTGTTCTCATGAATATACTTGAGATTGTTCTCTGTGGTTTTTCCTACATTAGGTTTCCATGTTATATCTGGTGTCTCTCTCTATCTTGTGTGATGTTTATTGTTTGAGTTTTATTGTATATCTTGAATGTTTGATTAAGTGGAATTTGGTTAAATGAAATATTTATAAGATATATAATATACTGATTCACCCCCCCTCTCAGTATATCCCATGCTTAACAATGGCATACTTGTAGGATTGGCTTCAAGAGGAAATACATCTTGCTTCTCATCTTCCAAGAGTGAAAAAAAGTATGAAAACTAATTGAGAGGTTGATAACCTTCTTTAATAACATCAAACAAGATATCATTGAGTGTAATTAACTCTTGTAATGTTAGAATAGGAGGATTAACACTTTCTTGCATGTTGTTTTACTTGCCAAAGTTGCCCTTTTATGTCTTTATTGGCCCATATTCTCATTTCATAAGAGTGAAACCTGGTCCAATTACCTCAAACAAGTCTTCAAACTTCATTTCATTATATTTTACATCAATTAAGTCCTTTTGTATCTCATCAAATTCCTCTTTGAATCAAGGTAGAGGCTCATCAACTTGAAGGAAAAAATGAAGTTCAAAATATAAATTTACCTTTTATTGAGGGTTATCAACTTCTAATTTTTTTAGGGAGATTACAACCCTCAATGCATATTCATATTTATTAGCTTGAACTAAAAAAACTAAATGTTTGGACTGTTCCTCAAGGGTTACAACATGATCTCCTTCTATGGCAAATCGAAGCTCATTTAATCAACACAAATTTTTATCATCCTCTCTTGACAAATTTTAATTTATACCTATATGTTCTTATTTTGCTTTCCATACAATAGGTCCTTCAAAAAAGGGAGATCATGGGAGGGCAAGACACTTCATTTGCTAGCATAGGGATATAGGTCATTATTGGCTAATCTTGAACTTGAGGCTTTGGGATTGAAGAGGCATTAATAAGGATTTTATTCAATATTTATTTAATATAAGGGAAAGAAACTTATGTTAGGGCTTCATTCTTCAATGATTCATACTTCTCTCTCCACTCAAAAATCAACCTCTCACATTCACCTTCATGGAAAAATTCATTTTGTAGGATGGGTGTAGTGATCAAGAAACTTGGAAACTTTATTGGTTTGGATTCAAAAACTTTATCCTTATCTTTATTTTGGATATGCATGGCATATAACTCTTTATCAAGAGTATTCATGACATAATCAGGGGTATTAATCCAAGAAGTCTTCCAAAATGGAACGATCCTAAGATCTTAGGGAAGAGTGATAAATATTACATAGCCTCATTATATCTCTTTAATGAGTCTATCTATTGTTGATGTACATATTCCTGATATGCAAGATCTTCCCGGTGCCTATTGTATTCATTTTATTCCCTATTAATATCTATACATTGTCTCTCAATGTCAAATATTATCTCTTGCACACTCTTTTCAGGCTGATAGGAAAGAAAATGATCTTGCCAAGGTTGATTGGAAACATGATTAGGGGTGGGAGTGGGGTAAATATCAAGATTATATTGGTATCTTTCAATTTCAATGATACTTTAAGTGAATCAATAAATATTCTCATCTTGATATGAGGGATATGAAAGTATAAAAGTTATATTTTCATAAAATGGAGGATTGAAATACGTACCAATTAATGTTTTTTAGGTACTTGGACTGCTCAAAATAGATTTATATAACTTAGAGTAATTAGTTATTGAGTAATTAAGCAATATGTTTTCTTAAAATTTCCAAAACTAATACCAATCTTTAAAAAAAAATTGTTTTATTATCCCACCGGGCATGCTATAAATTTTTATCACTCAGATGTGCACCTTTGTTGAGAACATGTCCATGTTATCACTTACATTGATATAATTTGAACTCTCCAAGGTGTGGGACCTTATAATTGGAGAGAATATCTATATAAAGGTTTGGTTCCCTTTGGTACACTATCTAATT
The DNA here is from genome assembly GCA_037957365.1 of Torreya grandis. Taxonomy (NCBI): domain Eukaryota; kingdom Viridiplantae; phylum Streptophyta; class Pinopsida; order Cupressales; family Taxaceae; genus Torreya; species Torreya grandis. Next base: position 480,097 of record JARHVA010002299.1, read on the forward strand.
ATGTGCTTTCTTGACTAGGAAAAAGGTAGAAGGAACAATGCTAAAGCTAAAAATGGAAATAAAAATTAAAAATTGGGGTGATGAACCAATATTAAATTCAATTATGTCTATAATTGAAACACTTTATAATATAAATAAATTTCACCCATTCACTTCATCTTCAAACAATGACTCTTGTAAAAGTATTTCACACAGAGGTCTTGACAAACACCTACACTAGTTTGGGAGGAATGAAAAATGGTTGAATTCACTTCCAAATTAGGTAAAAATCAGAATTAGACACTTTATATGACCTTAAATATTTTTCATTTTATTCATAAATGTGATATATTAAGACATAAACATATTAAAAACAATCATTCACTAAGTTCTATCAATGAATTAAGAACACACTTTATGAACAACTTCAAGATGGAAGAACAGTTTAGATCTTTATTGATTCAAAGGTGAAGAGAGAGAGAAGATAAAAGTTCCAGATGAGTCCACATGCAAGTCTTAATTCACTCCTGCTTCAACTAAAAATTCAACTCAAAATTGAACTGCAACTTCAAATCCAATTTTAATTCCACATACAATCCAATATTGAATTTTATTTTAAACATTATTTCATATAATATTTCATGGCAGGACACATGGATACTAGTATTTCATGTTTTAAAATTCAAAGGGCTCTTCATGTAACTTGAATCTTGAGTTAAATTATTGTGATCTTGCATGCAACTTTTGATCTTCTTTAGTTAATTATTTTTGGTATTTATTTAAATCCTCTTGGTAATTAATTAATATTAAATTTATACTTTATTTACCTCCACTTTCATATTTATTTAACTATAATTATCTTGACTTCACACCTGGAGTTCAACTTCACTTATCTTGACTTGCAACTTGCATGCAACTTGACCTTTTTGATTTTTCTAAATTTAGCCCAAAGGGGGGATTAGTAAGAGAAATATTTAATTATTATTTTATAATAATTATTTTTAATAAAATTAGGTCTTCAAATATTAAACAAAACTCAAATTCAAATTCACTATTTTTGCATGTTTTGAACTCCACTTATCTTGACTTACAATTTTGATAAACTTCTTGAATGCACTATGAGAGCCAGAAACTTTATGTATATTCATAATTCAAATAAATAATGAGAAAAAATATTATTTTAACATAATAAACATTGTTTCATATACCTTAAAACAAAATTTTAACTCTAAACTCCAGGTACAACTTCAAAAAACACCATTTTATGCTCTCATATACTCTCTTGTTCTCAAGAAATCCTGATTTGGATTAGGGGGTCTAAAATGAGTTATAAGACTAAAAAATCACTCCTAATATTATTTTTTTATAGGTATAAATTATTAATACTTATAATTTTTTAAAATTTCTAAAATTATTCACCAAACTTGCTAAGAAAAATTTCACAAAAAAGTGCCTACTTGGTACCCTAGGGATGACCTAGAGATGTTTTTTTAATGGGCTAAGCCTATTTAGAATTTATTTTCATTTAATTATCATTTATTTATATATTTAAATTAATTATTAACACTCTAAAATTATTTTTTTATATTGGAGGGACCTAAAACACCCATTTCCAACTTCATTTGTGAGCAAAAAAGTGAAGAAACCTTCATTCCCTTCATGATTAGACCTGTATATTAAAATTTTATATATATTAAGATATATTATAGAATTTATAACAATTTTAAACATTAAAATATAAAAAAAAAATACCTCCATGTAAAATTTAAAGAATTTTCATTTAATAAAACTCAAAATATTCACTTTTTGGTGTTGACTAGCTTGCCCAATTTCATTTTTGAATGCTTATAGGTCTGTGTTTTGTCATTTTATTGAGTTTTATGAGATATAAATACTTTTTTATTTTTTAATTATGACCTTTAATAACCTATATTATCATTAAAATAATTTTATTTTCTCAAACAATCACTTAAACCTCTTAAAAATTATCATTTTTGACTGTCTCTTGTGTTTACTTAAAACCGTAATGCTTGATTATTTTAATTTATTCATCATTTTACATGATATTTTGATTTATTAATATGTATAAATGTATTATATTCCAAATAATATCTCACAAAAACTTTATTTTTCAACAAAGAACTCAAAAATACAAACATACTGCTTAAAACTAAGTAAATGAAGGTTAAAGAAGGGTTTGGGAGCACCTATTCTTCTTAACTATTGTTCACAAATTTAATACACTATAACATAAAAATAATTCATGTAATATTTATGTTATATGGTCCAAAAAATCCCTCTAATACCATTTTATCCAGATATTCTTCACCTTCATGTACCGAGCATCTAAAAATTACCTTCACTAGCTTATGAATAGCTAGTTAAAAGAATAAACGAAATCTCTTTCAAAATTTGGGCTAGTGAGATGTTACTAGGAATTATTTTTGCCTTATGAATTTTTTATGATTATTTTAATACTTTTTTTCACCTTTAATCCATGAATGGAGTCATGAATTTTTTATGATTATTTTAATACCTTTTTTTACCTTTAATCCATGAATGGAGTCTTATTGAAAACCTGCACATAAACAACTTTGACCAATGGTGACAAAATTGTCAACACATACCATTATGGAGGAGTATTAGTGGAATGAATGAAAGGTTTTGATGGAGATAAAAACTTACTAAATTACCAAAAAAAAAGGTGGGTGGTATGTAGTTTGATTATTATAATTTATGGCTCCCATTTTAGTTTGAGGAGTTTTTAGTTAAGAGTTAGCAATGACTATTGGATTAGTTGAGGTTTGGAAATATTCCTTTATGAGATTATGAGAAGGTTCAAATTAAGTCATAAGAAAATATTATATTTTTTTTTATCAAAGGATTATTCTAAATTTTGGGGAGAAAATATCCTAACCTTGTATTGAAGAGAGGATTTAAGATTAGTAATGAAAAACTTGAAAATATTATCATCACTCATGTTATGATCCACTTTATGTGCTAAAGACTTCCATCATTTAATAAAGGTGTGAAAAGATTTGTTAGGAATTTATTAAGCATTGATTAAATGGATAAGGCTATTTTTAGGAATATTATTATGTTGAAATTCCTTGACTAAAGAATTGATTAAATTCTCTAGTTGTAAAATAAAATGTCTAGGGACTTGGTTATACCATTATAAAGCATCTCTAGTGAAAGTTTTGATAAGAATTTTAATAGTGGAAAAGGAATTAGTTTGGATCCATTCCTTATAGAGATTACCAAAAGATTTAAGTAAACTAGTAGGATCTTGATTCCCATCATATGTGATGGAAAAATATTTCCAATGTCTATGTACATAATGAATGGTGATAAAGGTTCATTTTGGAGATGGTGTAACATTTTATTATGCATAAGAGGTTGAGGGATGATATTCCCATTGACATCTCTACAAGAAGGATTAATTTTTTTATTTTTTGGAACATGATAAATAAAGGTTGGCTAACCATATTAAATATGTGATTTTGCATTTGGATTATTTGAGAATTATTAGTTGTTTGTATGAAATTCATTTGTTGATATATTCATGCAAGTAGTCAAGTTGTATCAATAAGTGGGTTTTGATTAGAAGGATTATAGGGGGGATTTCTATTATTGGGAGGAGTCCCAATTTTATGAGTAGGATTCAAAAAAAAATTATTGGGAGAGGGATTCCCAAGATTAGTGTCAATTATCCCAATAGTATAGAGATGAAATTTAAATAATGTACCATTTTAATTAGGGAGATAAATGGTATTATCATTAAGGTTTGTAAAGGTGATATAATTATATACATCATCATGTTAACTAATTTAAATCATGTTATATGAAATGGATATAGATGTTTTTTAAGAGTGGTTTCACCATGAAGTGTTATTTTTAGTGGTGTAAAAGGTAGGTAGAAAATAAAAACCCATGTAAAACCTAAGCTTGAGACTATCAACAAAAATACTAATAGGTGACTTCATGATGTTGATGGGATGTGAACAAGTAATATAAAAATAATATCTTAAAGAAAACTAATGATATCATCTAGACTAATGCAGTTGGTAAGAAGTCACTTAGGATAGAACAATATCAATTGAATCGATATAGTATAGTAAAAAAGGTAGTGCAAATGGTGGTTGAGATAAACTAACTATATCAAGTAGTTTGATATCATCATATAGTAAATTTTGAGATACAAATTATATCAAGTTGGTTGATATAATCTAATCTAGGAATTAATATGAAATATAATAAAATTTAACTGTATTAATTAGGTCGATATAGTCATAAAGATTAATGATGAGATATAAACTATATCAAAGAGTTAGATGAATTTTAGTGGAAAATTTAAGATATAATTTGGAAGTAGATTATATCGAGATGTAGTTACATAGGTGGGAGATGATAAACAAATATCATCAAGATGGTTGATATAGTTTTTTTGAGGAGATTACAAATGAAAAAGAACACATTAAGTCAATATGTTTGATGCAGTGTATAGGATAAAAGTTTGAGAAAAATAGGCAGGATTTGAATTGTATTGTGATGTTTGATGTAGTTGTATAGGCAAAAAAATAATATAAGTTAATAGACTGTGTCAAGATATTTTATTTAGTTATGGATACAAACATAAGAGATTGTATTAAGCTAGTTAGTTGATGTGGTTTATAAACACATGAGACTATATTGGGCTAGTTGATGCAATTTGAAAATACATGAGACTGTATTGATATGGTTAATGTAGTCTACAAACACATGATATTGCATCAGTCTAGTTTATGTAGTCTACAAACATAGGTAACTATATCGATGATGGATTTTATAGTTAATACACATAACACAAAACTATACTAATTTTGGTTGGTGTAGTCTAAAATACAAAATACAATAACAATCATCAAATTGAAAACTAACTATTTTTTTGAAAATAAAATAAGTTAGATGCATTATCAAGATTTATTTGATAGTGTGGGATTTCATAGATACTTTATTTTACATTATATAGTGTTGGTCCAATGTTCTTAAGTACTAAATATAGAGGTAAAACTAGGCCTATAGCCCAATAAACTTTGTTTCAAGTGTAAGCTAAAAGTAACTTCTCTGGGTGATACACTCTTCTGAGGTGCAATACAAAATCAAATGGATGGCTAGTTTCCTAGAGTTTAATGAAAAGGGAGTTTTGGGCATTTTTGATATACCATGAGATATGTGGAAACTAAATTATATGTTTAACTCTATATTATGATAATGAGTATTGAGACAAGCCCCTCACACCATAATGTTTGTAAATGATAGACAAAGATTGTAAATAGAACATTGTGTAGAGCTTCATGATAGTAGATAAGTAGTTTAAAAATTGCTAGAATATAGGTTTTAGGGAAAGCCCAAAAATAAAAAATAAAATTTGAAAATAAATATCAAAAACTAATTTACAACATTCAATGAATTGAAATAAAAATCAAGTTGACTTGAAATGAAATGTGATTAGATTTTGAAAAGAAAATTTAATTTTCCTTGCTTATGCTTGAAAAATTAAACAAATAGAACTATATTAGTGCTTACCAATGTATTTGTATACATAATATAAAATTGTAACAAGTATATCAGTACAATCTATGTAAATTACAAATAGAGAAATATTATTAGGTTGAATATTCCAATTCAATTTATTGGCAATAATTTTAATTTTATAACAAAGTTGATTAGGTCGACATAGTTCATCAAAAATAAATGAAAAACAAAACTATGTAAGGCAAATCAATCTAGTTGACTGTAAAAGTGAGTCTAAGATATAACTATATCAATTTGTTCAATATATCTTTCTAGATATATGGATAAACAAAACTAAATTTACTAGGTCAATATAGGCTGGAGAAAATAAGAAGCAGATCTAAAAATAAAACTGTGCCACACTAATCAAAATAGTTCACTAGGAAATACACAAAGATGAAACTATATCACATTGTTCAATATAGTTTTTTGTAGGTAAAAATTTTAATTGAGCTATATATACTTATTCTATACAGTTTGATGATAGAAAAAGAAAAATAGAACTATATCAAAATGTTTGATATAGTTCATTGTAGAGGTGAAATTAATGGTTAGTTTCACAATGAATTCACTAGAATGTATGTAATGAGCTAGGATTTAACATGAAACTATATTATCTAAATATATATACTTGGATAAGATAAATAAAATAGATTCTATTGATATTTAATGAAATCAAGATATGACTAATGGATATACTAAACCTAGAAAGAGGATCACCTACAAAATAATGTCAAGTGAAAGGGTTCCAAAGCCTTTTAGAAATCAACACAATGCAATGGACCTAACTAGGTCTCTAATTATAAATTAATCAAATATCACAATCAATTAATGTAAGGGGATGGGTTAGAACATATTTAAAGTAAGAAATGAGAAAGGGTAGGTAAATGGGCCCCTAGGGTACCTAAAGTGTATAAATGGTAATTGTCTACTACAATCTATGTTAAAAAATGCATACATTCATTAAGAAATTAATTATTCAAATTCTTCTATCAAAAGGAAAGATCCAAGGTTAAAAAATACTTATCTTGAACAAGACATATCGACCCTCAATCTCTCCCTTAAATAATAGTGATTTTCAAGATATTATTGTGGTTATAAGTATCTCAATGGATGAATCAAGATCTAGGCTAAAATGAATCATCCTATTGCATCTAAGATTCCACAAGAAAAGGTTTTCCCTCCAAAATAAGATCTAAGTAATAACTCCTCCAAATGTAGACTTAAGGTAGAAGTGCAAGCAATAGCAATTGAAAATTAATATTCTTTTTTATTGGATTAAAATGTTGGATTGTATTTATAATTACAATTGACCCTAATCCCTCCCAAATATTTAGTAGACAATATTATCCAACTTGATTTATTCCTAAATTGGAATACTAGACTTGAACTATGTTTGACAGGCTGACTTAGTAGCAAAGCATATGCCTAAACATTCATAATTGCATCAGTCTAATTGATGTATTTGGGATGAGGAAGATAATATTTAGAACTACATCAAATGGGATGACATAGCTAGAAATTATAAGTCTTGGCATAGTTCAAGGATAACAGATGAAAGGAAATAGCTTAGGGGATCAAATTTAGGGAAGTGATTTAACTTTTAAAGGATTTATAGAATGTAAAACCCTAGGTTGTTAAAACATTAGAGTAGTAAATTAGGGGAGAAATATGTAATAAATATAGGCACTAATTTGTAAAAAATTTGACCTAATTGATTATTTTAAAATTAGTAATGAATCACACAAGTATGTAATTAGCTAGAAACTATCTGAGATGGATGAACAGGAGGTTGAAAACTATTATAAAAGTTGATAAGAGTATTATAAATTAGAAATAGGTCTCATAACTCCTAGATGATAGCATCATTCCTTAGATAGTAGTTCACTATGATTGTGTCATATATGTCATGTTAGTGTCCTCTTGATGTAAACTATGTGAACTTATGGGAATAGCCTCTCCTGAGTTTGAGACACATGTGCCTTTGTGAATGAAACATGTTATGCTATTTGTGACTTGTTTTTTTACTAATTTGGGAACAAACCCTAGACTTCTATTTTGTTAGATTATTTGAGTGGCACAAGTAGTAAAATTATGATGTTTTCTAGATAGGATGGATGTCTTCAAAACCCCGTTATGTCAAGAGTTGCCTACATGCCAATATCTTGAGAAGGGATCAAACTTGATGTAGTTCTCCTAATCTAAGTGAAAGTGAATGCTAGTATGAGTGTCACCTTGAGTAATTTAAGTGAGGCTTGAGAATGTACAATTTAGTAAACTAAGCATCGGACTATTGTATATGGATATATTCATAAGTAGGGTAGAATAGGTATTAATGACCTTGATTTTCACTTATTTTTGAGCCTATTCATATGTATTTACATCTAATTTCCATCTGATCTTATTCACATATATTTTGATTTGTTACTTATCTAGATGTGATTTGAGCCTAAGCCAAACCTAAGGTGCCTTGAGAACTAGAAATATATCCATTGGGGATGAAAAGAGGTAAGGGACATTAGCACAATCTTTGGTCACTAGCATAGTGTGCTAGTGTCCAAAAGGGTGTGCTAGTGTCCAGGTGGTAGAACCTAGGGTACTAGGGGCCTGGATGCTTAGGGGAAGGTCTAAGATTACTTTAATAATGTATATGGATATGTTAAACCCTCAGTAAGCTATATAAGGATCAAAAAGGGCCCTAAGATAGGTTTAGGGTTAAGCTAGGGGTAGGGTGGTCTCAAGTGACCCTCATTTCACTTAAATGACATTTTATATGACTACATTTTCTCATCATTTATTTTATAAATGTAATAAAATTAAATGACTAGGATAAATTAAAAATAAGCATACCTAGATTTACCTAAGAGGCAAAACTCATGAATCTAGGTCTGAGTTTATGAAGCATGCTCCATTGCATATCTTAAAAATGAAACATGGATGAATTATTCCTTACTTAAGTAATATCAAAAATCAAATACAAAACTACATAAATAGATGAGAGAAATATGAAAGGAATGAATACACCTCATTAGGTACGTGAATCAATTATGAAATTTGGTGACATCTTGTGTGTGCATGTAGATGTTCAAATGATGAATGACTTAGACTGATTTGATGGCTTGATCAATCCTCATGTATGGGTGGCTCAAGAAATCAATCCAATTTTGACTCCATCATTGTCCACACCTACTTTTTGGATCATGAATTGTGAATAACCTGGATTATACTAATGGCTTGTCCAACCCTCCTATGTAAGTGGCTCAATAACTCAAGTAGGCTATGACTCCATCATTGCCTACCCATGTTTCATAGATGCATATGTGATTAAAACTATATGATGTAATTGAATCTTATTGATGTAACTAAAATTTTATAGGATGGCTCTGGGGCCACTCAAAAACTCTGAAATGAAAAATGGCTCAAGGGCCTCGTAGGTACTTGGGAATGTAACTTAAGGACTATGCAAAAATACCAAATGTTACTAATAGAATAAGGTATCAATATGGTGTGAAACCTAATAAAAATGGTGTTTGGAGTATATGATTTTGATAATGGCATGGATTTGTCATTCCATCTAATATGAACTGGTGCAAAATTGATTATGTGGAAATAATGTGCCGCACACATGCCCCCAATTCTAATATCTATGTATATGGATTATAGACTAAGTTGTATTAATCTATATCTTAGCATATTTGAAACTAAAATGGGAGTGATCATGCCATGCATGATTCCCCCAATCTAATTAAATTGGTATGATGTTATGCAAAACTAAGTATAAACTGAGCATATCTGATAATCTGTGATTGATACTATGCAAAACTTGAACTATAACTATTATACCTTTCTATCCATTCCAGAATTTCCTTTTTTGGGGATACTAGATAGTAGTAGGTCCTTTGGATAGTATTTCACTATGATATTTTCCTTTATGCCATGCTATTGTCCTATGTTTTTCTATGCAAACTTAAACTAATCTATAGATGATTATTTTTCACTGTGTTTTCTTGATTCTAAGCTCTTTAATCTATGTCTATGTGCTGAAAATTATGTTTGAGTGCACTTGAATGGATTGATCTCTATGACAATCCTCTATGAATGGCCCTTATTTTGAGTGTATTTGTTGAACCTATGCAATAACTATACTCAAAATAAAAGCTAATCAACCTATGTGTTAGTTAGAGCATAAATTATATCTATGTAATAAACCAATATAATGTGTATACATGCCATCGTAATATCAAAAAATTTGAGTATAAGTTGGTAATGTATGATGTATGTTGGATCTAAAACTCATATGGTTTTCAATATAGATATAATAATGTATGCATGTATATGAGCAAAAAATATGGATATAATCTGAGTAACTACCTATGGGGATGCAGCATGATGTCCATCAAAGGACCCTGGATAAAAGGCAAGATGCATGAGGTCCGTCATGGAATCAAAAAATGAGTGTAAGTGTAACAAGAAAGATACAAGTGTCATGGACATGACATATAAATTAAATCATACATAAAAATACATGAGGCATGCATTTTAGGTTGAGGGGCCATAATACAAGGGACATCAACACATCACTAAGTCTAAAAAAGAGAAAACATACAAGGATATGTTCAAATCCCCACATGTGCATACAAAAAGAAAGGTTGGCTTAGATCCATTTGGAAGGACATGTTCAAATTTCCTCATATGCAATTAATAAGGCACACACAAGGACACGGGCACATGTCCAAAGCATACACACAATGAAAGGAATTAGTGTATATCCATAGAATGATGGCATATTCAAAATCCCTCGAATAGATGTAGAAGCAAAGAGATACAATCAAGTCTAAACTAATAAATCTATAGATAAAAGTATACATAAACATGTGGTAAAAATCCATATAAGATGAAATATGTAAATAAGTTGGGTTTATAATAGTAGTAGTTTGCAAAAAAATGAGTAGTATGGGATGACCAATATCAAGATATAATCAATGATAAATCTGTGATATAGAGCATAGAAAGATGTAACTTGTCAAACTAGAATCTATATATTATGATGACCCCAATGGGATAATGTATCAATTATGAATAAACATGTGTGCAATAAATTGGTGTATAATATCAACTGAATCTATGTAGAGGACTTCAATCCTATAGTAATCTATAGTCACTCAAAAAAGAACAAGTGAAGCATGTATGTATGATAAAACTTAACTCTATTAGCATAGATAGCATATGTAGTACTTGGAAAATATAAGGAATGTAAACATGGAAATGTATATAATCTAAAATCTTGTATTTTTAACATATTATATTGTTTTTATTCTTTTTAAATATAAGCTATATATGAGCAATCATGAAAATGAAACTATATACAAGGAGCCAAATAATAGAAACTATATGATAGTAATGTGTAATTAAATGTGAGTATGTTGTTAAGCACGAGATATACTGAGAGGGGGGTGAATCAATATATCATATATCTTATAAATATTTCACTTAATCAAATTCCACTTAATCATACATTCAAGATATGAAATATAAATGAAATAATAACATGCACCACACGAGAGAGAGAGAGAGAGAGAGAGAGAGAGAGAGACCAAATTTTTACGTGGAAACCCAATGTGGGAAAAACCATGTAGAATAATCTCAAGTATATGAATGAGAACCAACTCAAATTAAAAAAATTTCAAGTACCAACTTGCAAGAGTACCAACCCCTTTACTGAGCACCAACATAACAATGATTTGTGAGCACCAACCCATAGGATCACCAATCCCTCTTGTGTATAAAACATAACTATCTCTCAATGTTGCTTTCTCAACAAATGATAAAACTCTACTATATCTCTTTTAATTCTCTCCTCTTTTCTTATATAAAATAATTACAAACCATTCACTCACTTACCCATTTAAAATGGCTTCCCAAGCCTCCTTTTATAGCTTTCCAAATGACCTTTGGCATTCACCCTTTGTGACTCTTCAATCCACATGTAAAATGGCACCAAACTTGCATGACCCTTCGAATCCTTTCATTTTAAAAGTCACATGGTGGCCCTTCATGATCAAATGAGTCCTTTTCCCTTTTATCTTTATCTTGGTGACTTTTTGAATTCCTCAAGGTGACTCTTCATGATAAAATGCATTCTTTCCCTCTCTTGTCTTTATCTCATGACTTTTTGACTTTTTCATGGGCCCTCTTTTGACTTTATGCAACTAAATATATATTTGTTAATATTAAATAAATATCAACATAGTTTAGCCAAACTATAAACATTAAAAACACCTTAAGACATTAAATGCTATGGGGCCTTTGTCACCAATATTGCTAAACTTTTGACATCAATGACAATATTTCCAACAATCTCCCCCTTTGTCATTGATGGTAACCTTAAACTAAAACTACCATATTCTGAAGCTTGTATTGCCAACCTACCCCTAATGCTAACAAAAACATATAGTAACTCCCCCTTATTGTAGCATCATGTACCTATTTATTGAACCTATTTCTGTATTTGTTCCTACACCTATACCTATTTATGTACTTTTCCCCCTTTGACATCAATGGTAAAGGGTATATCATGTAGTTAACACTTAGCTCCCCCTCGACTGATATTGAACCTTACGACAAGAAGTAAAATAAATTACTCACAATTTCTCTCATAGATACCTCAAATGTGTCCTTTGGTAGTGCCTTTGTGAAAATATTGACAATATGTTCTATAGTATTGATATATTCCAACTTAACCTAATGATATACAACCTGCTCTCTCAAGAAGTGATATCTGATATGAATATGTTTTTTTCTTGAATGCATCACTAGATTCTTATAAATATTAATAACACTTGTGTTGTCTCAAAAAATAGAGATAGGTTCATCATATTTTACCTTGATGTCTTCTAAAGTTTGCTTCATCCAAAGCACTTGAGTATAACAAAACACTGCTACAATATATTCTACTTCAAATGTAGAAAGTGATACTAATTTATGCTTCTTGATTAGCCAAGATACTAAGTTATCACTAAGGAAAAAAGCTCCTCCACTTGTAATTTTTATATCATCCAAACAACCTGCCCAATCTGAATCTGTATAAGTAACCAAAGTAAAATATCTACCTGTGGGATACTAAAATTTGTAATCTAATGTCCCCTTGACATATCTAAATATTCTCTTCACCAATTGAACATGACTCTCCTTTGGGGATGCCTAATATCTCACAACCATGCCTACTGCATGCATGATGTTTGGCTTCAATGCTATCAAATATAAAATACTACCAATCATATATCTATACAAATATTGATCTATAATAGGTGAATATTCATCCTTACTCACCTTATTCCTTGAACCCATTAGTGTGCCAACTAGTGCACAATCCTAAAAACCAAATTTTTTCAACATTTCCTTAGCATATTTATTTTAAGATATGAAAATTCCTTTATCTAACAGAAATATTTGCAACCCTAAGAAAAATGAAAATTCTCCAAGCATAGACATCTCAAATTCTTTTTGCATATTAACAAAAAATTATTTTGTTATCTTTTAAATGTTTCCTCCAAATATTATGTCATCAACATATACCATAACAATCAACTGATGCTCACCTTCTATTTCGATATAGAGATTACTGTAAACAAAACCTCTCTTGAAACCTTGATCTTGTAAGTACTTATCAAGCCTTGTATACCAAGATTTGGGATCTTGTTTTAATCCATACAGTGATTTATTTAATTTGCATACATGGATACTATCATTTGAGAGAAGAATTCCCTTAGGCTGCTCAATGTAGACCTCCTCTTCTAGATTTCCATTCAGGAAAGTAGACTTGACATCCATCTAAAACACTTTGAAATTCTTAAACACTGCATATGCAAGAAACATTTTAATAGCCTCTAGCCTTTCCACTGGTGTATAATTTTATTCAAAATCTATACCCTCAATCTAATCATATCCTTTACATACTAACCTTGATTTATTCTTGGTAACTTCACCATCTTCATTCAACTTATTTTTGTATACCCATTTTTTTCCTATCACATTTTAATATTTTGGTCTAGGAACTAATTCCCAAATATCATTATTTTTTATCTGATTTAATTCTTCATCCATTTATTTAACCCAATGTTCATCATGTCTAGCTTCTAAAAATGTTATAGGCTAAATTTTGGATAATAAATAAAAATTAACTTGCTCAGATACACTTACCATCATCCTTTTGGTGTGAACTCCTTCATTTATGTTCTTAATGATGTCACTCTCATTATTATTTATTTGGACATATCTAGATGGGGTCTTGGTGACCTTTTTCTCCTTCTCATCTTCATCTGATTCTTCAAAATCTTCTTTTTCAATGATTTTAGGAGTGTCTATCAAATCACTAGCTCTTTGTGCTACATCTTCATCTATCCTAACACTTTCACTTTCAACTATCTTCTTGGTTATTTTATTATAAAATTTATAAGCTTTACTTTTGCAAGAATATCTAAGAAATATACCTTCATATGTTCTATATTCAAACTTACCTAGTTTTTCATCAGTTCTCTTTATGAAGCATCTGCTACCAAAAACTCTGAAATAATCAACAATAGCTAGTTTGTCTTTCCATAGCTCATAGGGATTTTTGTCACTATTGAATCTTAATAACACTCTATTATATATATGCACTATTTTATCTACTACCTTTCTCTAATATATATCTAGTATCTTGGATTCATTTAGCATTGTCCTCGCCATCTCCTAAACTATTTTATTTTTTTCTCAACTACTCCATTTTGCTATGGAGTTCTAGCTCCTGAATAATGTTTCTTTATCCCATGGTCTTCAAAATACTCAATAAACTTATCTGAGATGAATTCTCCTCCTTGATCTGATCTCAGGCACTTAATCTTCAAATTGGTTTCATTCTCAACTAAAGCCTTGAATGCTTTGAAGTGGCTGAAAGCTTCTAATTTTTTCTTCAAAAACATCACCCAAGTCATATGTGTAAAATCATCAATAAGCAACATGAATTATTTCTCACCTTGAGTACTTTGAGTTCTAGTAGGTCACATATATCAGTGTGAACAAGCTCTAACATTTAAGTGGTCGAGTATTCTTTTGTCTTGAACCATCTTCTGACCTGCTTCCCATGCTGACATGGTTCACAAAGCATGTTGGAGGGCTTTATAATCTTTGAAAGATATCTAACTAATTTATTCTTATTAATGTTGACAAGATTGTTAAAAAAATTGTGTCCCATTCTCCTATGCCATAGCCAACTTTCCTCAACCTGAATCAAGCAACATCTTTGACATTTGATATCTGATAACATATATAAATTATTACCTATCTTTTGAGCATCTACAATCAACACATCTAAATATTTTCTCTTAATTTCACAACCTTATACATAAAACTTTAATGTGTGTCCCTGATTGCACATTTGACTTACACTCAATAGATTATGCTTAAGACCTTCTACATACAAAACATTTTTAGTCTTAATTCTACCATTATCCAAACTTAATGTACTTTTTCTAGCTATTCTAGTAGTGGTATTGTCTTTGAATTTAACTGTGCCATCACCAATATTATTTAAAGTTATGAACTTGATCTTGTCTCCTATCATGTGCCTCAAACATCCATTGTCAATGAATCATGTATTTTCTTCATTTCTTGTATGGAAGGATGTCTAAACTAACATAGACTTTTTAGGTTGTTTCTTCTACCATGAACCTATCTAAACTTTCTTATTGATGAATGGAGCCTTGAAACTTTGGTCCTTTACTGACTTGAACACACTTCTATAATTTTAGGCTATATGTCTAAAATTATTGCACTTTTAATATACTATGGCCTCTTCATCAAAACCTGATAGAGGAGCAAAATAGTTGTGGCTTCTGCTTGACTCTGTATGGGTTTCCTTCTCTTTATTTATGAAATTATTTTCTCTTTTCCAATAGTCTATTTTTTATGACCATAACCTTTAAAATAAAAATAATAACCATAAAACTAGAACCAATTTTGATTTATGTATCTTTTACTTAGTTATCTTTTGTAGCTTTGTCCTTTTTAGCCTTATTTGTTTGAGTTATCCTCTGCATTCTTAACTTCTTCCCTTTTTATTTCCTCTTTTGTAAGGGCTTCATCATAGCTCTTTTTCTTCTCAAATCTAATACCTATCTTATCTGATATTGATTTTTGAATTTCTAATATCTTATTCAACATGTTAGTGTTATTCTCAAATTTTGAATCATTTACAAGTTTATCATTGACTTTTTTATTTGTTTTCTCGATATTTTCTTTTAAAGAGGAAATTTCAACAACATACCTTTCACATTCTTCACTTACCTTTTATAATTGAGATGTTAGATATTTTTCAATATTTTTGGCTTCTTCAATGTGTGTTTATAGATTTTTAATTATTATTTTTGACTCTTTTTCATTTTTCTTGATCTAGAGCTTCAATCTTCGATTCTTCTTCTCAAGAGATTTTAATTCTTCTAAGTCACAAATGAGTTATCCTTCTAGATCATTTGTACTTTTTATTGTGAAGGCATCTTCATGTATGGTCTTGAATAGAATCTCTTCTTCATTTGAGTCACTAAATCCAGTATCTTCAACTGAACTAGGATCTTAAGAATATAGAATCTTCTTCTAAAATCCCTTCTTGTATTTGCCTTCAAAATTATTATTGTATGTAGGCTTTCCTTCTTCATTATCACCATTATTATTATTTGGGCACTTAGTTGCAAAATGTTCAATCTTACCAAATTTAAAACATTTAAATGACAATTTTCCTTGATATTTACGTATGCCCTTTTTAGGATTGCAGATGAATAGGGTTCTATTATCATATTCTTCATCTCTAGAGCTATCACTTAATTCTTGAATCTTAGCCTTATCTTTTTTTGATGTCTTGAAAGTAGCTTCCCTTTTTTAGGGTTTCTCTTGTTCAGTCTGTATCTCATATGTTGTAAGAATACCATGTAGTTCATCCATCTTTAATTTGGCTAGATCCTTCATCTCCTCCATTGTTGATACCTTTGCATCATATCTCAATGGTAGAGATATCAAAACCTTTTATACCACCACTGAATCTTGTAACTTTTCTCTAAGACCTTGAATTTGATTAATTATTTGATGAACCTATAAAAGATAACTTGCTATATTTTCTTTCTCTTCCATATTCAAAATCTTAAAATATCTTCTGAATGTCTAGAGCTTAGCTTGTTGAACCTTTACATCACCTTTTTAAATATTCTCAAGTTTTACCCAAGTTTCATGAGCAGATTTGCATTATATGACTTTAACAAATTTTGATTCACATAAACCACATAAAATAGCATTTAAATCTTTAGCATTATTTTCACTTGCCTTTTTTTCATGGGAGTAGTTACAAGCATTTGTATCTCTTCGTATTCATCCACCACTACTTTCTAATTGTCAAATCCAAGGGCCATAAAGTAAGTCCTCATCCTTATGATCCAAAAATCATAATATGTCTCATCAAGCAAAGGTGCCTTACTTGTATAAAAACCTTCATGTGATCTAGCCATCATGGTTTCCCCAATCTATCTTTAAGCTATTAAACTCTTTCCAAAAGAACCTACTCTAATACCAATTGTTTAGCATGGGATATACTGAGAGGGGGGTGAATCAGTTTATCATATTTCTTATAAATATTTCACTTAATCAAATTCCACTTAATCATGCATTCAAGATAAGTAATAAAACTAAAACAATAACATGTACCACATAAGAGAGAGAGAGAGAGAGAGAGAGAGAGAGAGAGACTAGATTTTTATGTAGAAACCCAATGTGGGAAAAACCATGGAGAATAATCTCAAGTATATGAATGAGCACCAACTCAAATTACAAATTTAACAAGCACCAAATTTTAGGAGCACCAACCCCTTTGCTAAGCACCAACACAACAATGATTTTTTAGCACCAACCCATAAGAGCACCAACCCCTCGTGTATAAAACACAACTATCTCTCAATGTTGCTTTCTCAACAAATTATAGAACTCTAATATATATCTTTCAATCTTCTCCTCTTTTTTTATATAAAATAATTACAAACCATGCATTCTCTTTCACATTTAAAACGGCTTCCCAAGCCTCCATTTATAGCTTTTCAAATGACCTTTGGCATTCACCCTTTGTTACTCTTCAATCCACATGGAAAATGGCACCAAACTTGCATGACCTTCAAATCATTTCATTTTAAAAGTCACATGGAGACCCTTCATGAGCAAATGCATCATTTCCCCTTTTTTCTTTATCTTGGTAACTTTTCAAATTCTTCAAGGTGACTCTTTATGAGAAAATGTGTCATTTCCCTCTTTTGTCTTTATCTAGTGACTCTTTGACCTCTTCATGGGCCCTCTTTTGAATTTATGAAACCAAATATATATTCGTTAATATTAAATAAATATCAACACACTTTAGCTAAACTATGAACATAAAAAGCACCTTAATACATTAAATGCTATGGGGCCTTTGTCACCAATACTGCTAGACCTTTGAAATCAATGACAATATTTCCAACATATGTACAAATGTAAAGTAGTGTCTATAAAGACCTAAGAGCACATCCAAAGGATTTATATAGTCAAATGGTGGATTTAGTGGGATATCATCCAATGTTGGATACTAAATCTACCCAAACTTGAATAAATCATCATCATTATGATCATCATACCATGTTATTTTTAAAAGTATAGCCTTATCCTTGGTGATAGCTTGAATTCTATGGATTCAAATGGCATGTTTTTATATTATGTAATAAGCCTCTCATGTGATCCTAGGGTAAAACACATTGAAATGTGGGGTATCTGTGTGAAACCTATCGTTCTCACCTACGCCATCATGTAAAATGTGAACTATGTGTCCCTCATGACTGAATGTCAAACATATATATATATATATGATCAACTATGGCATCTAATGCTTTTAAGCATATACTACCAAGTGTAACCTATATGTGAGTGCCTATGCTCATGATAAAAATAAGTTTGTTGATCACTTTAGGGCCATATGCAACTGGTAGCATGATATGTCCCAAGGAATCCTAATAATGTATAGTATGTTGTATTTCACTCTCTTAATGTCTTATGTTTTGTAAGAATGCCAAGGTGTAAATATTAGGATTATAATACTCATCTATAACAACATGAGGGATGTATTTATCTTTGAAAAAAATCTAGATAGTCAATGGATAATTCTTGACTGTCTACATTCATGAAGAGTCTGTCATGGTGCCTAGATTGGTGGAGGGAGAGGTTATGTAATTTAGATAGTTTCATAAGATTTGAGTTTGTTTAGTTTCTATTTATATATTGGGCATGTATCTATATCATGTCTAGTACTCCTATGAAAATGAAAAAATGGTCTATCATCTTGCTATGAAAATCTACTAACAAATATATGGTGAACTATGGGTAATGCCATCAATCCTATATTAAGTAACATTTGTAACATATTTTATGGTCTATATTGTGTATTACCTTCCTAAATCTAAATAATTGGGTCAATATCCATAGATGTGACCATATATATGTTAAGCACGGAATATACTGAGAGGGGGGGTGAATCAGTATATTATATATCTTATAATTCTTTCATTTAACCAAAATCCACTTAATCAAACATTCAAGATATGCAATAAAACTCAAACAATAAACATCACACAAGATAGAGAGAGACACCAGATATAACGTGGAAACCCAATGTGGGAAAAACCACAGAGAATCAATCTCAAATATATTCGTGAGAACAACCCCACAGGAGCACCATACCCCTTTGCCAAGTACAAACCTCAACTATAATTCATGAGCACCACCCCATAGGAGCTTTAAACCCCTTTGTCGAGCACCAACCCACATGAGCACCAACCCCTTTATCGAGCACTAACCCAGTAACAATTTGTGAGCATCAACCCATAAGAGCACCAACCCCTTTGTGTATACCACACACCTATCTCTCAATGTTGCTATCTCAACAAATGATAGATCAATACAACATCTTCTTCCTCTCTCTCACTTTTGCTCTTCTAAGCTAGATATAACAAATATAAATCATCTCTCACAATTTCTCTTCTAAGCTAGATATTACAATATCAAATCAACCTCTCACTTCCACATATACAAATGGCTACTCAAGCCTTTATTTATAGCTTTCCAAATGACCTTTGGCCTTCCCCCTTTGTGACCTTTCATTCCTCATGGAAAATGGCGCCAATCTTGGATGACCCTTCATATCCAAGCATTTGAAAAGTCATGTGGTGACCCTTCATGACCAAAAATGTCTTTCCCACTTTTGTCCTTATCTTTGGTGACTTTTTGTATTCCTTTAAGTGTCCCTTCATGAGAAATTCGCCCTTTACTCTTTTGTCTTCACTTGGTGACTCTTGGTATTCCCCAAGATGACTCTTCATGGGAAAATGTGTCCCATCCTTCTTTTGTCTTTATCCCGTGACTCTTTGACTTCTCCATGGGCCCTTATTTTGTCTCATATGCAACCAAAAATATATTCATTAATATTAATTAAATATTAACTCATATTAGCGAAGATAAACAATATTAAATGCAATTGGGCCTTTATCACCAATAACACTAAACCTTTGACATCAATGACAATATTTCCAACAATCTCCCCCTTTGTCATTGATGGCAACCTCAATCCTGAAACTGCCACATCCTGTCACCTGCACATACCATCATCTGAAAACATACAGTAACTCCCCCTTACTGTAGCAACCTGTACTTGTTCCTTGTACCTATTTTATGCACCTATACCTATACCTATTATTCTCCCCCTTTGACATCAATGGCAAAGGGCCTACCTAGAGCTAACACTTAGCTCCCCCTCACTTGATGCTGAACATCAATGGCATGAAGTAATAGAAATTACTCCCAACTCCTCTCATTGATCTTTGAGAAGATATCTGATTTTACCTGTCCTTTGAGAATCTGCAATCAACTCATTTGAATATTTCCTTCTGTATGAAACTTTAAGGTGTATCCTTGATCACATATTTGCCTTACACTCAATAGAGTATGCTTATAAAACATTCTTAGTCTTGGTTCTACCATTATCCAAAAATAAAGTACCTTTTTTGGTTATCTTGGCAGTGGTTTTATCTCCAAATCTCACTGTACCACCATTGATCTTCTTTACTCTTATCTCCTGTCATATGCCTCAAATATCCACTATCAACAAACCATGGCTGATCTTTATCTCTTACATGCAAATCTATTTGCACCAACATAGAATCTTCAGGTAGTTTCTTCTACCATGAACACGACTGAACCTTCTTCCTAATGAATGGAGCTTTGAAACTTTGATCCTTCTTGATTGAATCTGCATGAGTATCCTTTTCTTTCTCTCTAAAATTTTTAGCTCTTTTTCAACATTCTAATTTCTTATGACCATAATCATTTGAATCACTGCATATGCAAGAATCATTCTAATAGCCTTAAACCATAATACTGATGCAAAATTTTCTTTAAAAATATATTCCCTCAAAAGATATACAAAATAATTTTCCAGCTCACCTTCTTGTCATGCAATATAACCAAGACCCAATAGCATCCACCATGCTTCAATTTTTAAAAGTGTCTCCTTGAAGCCTAGAAGAGAGACCCCACACAATAGGGTTCTAGAAATAATTATCAAGAGATTCCCACATCTCCTCTGTTTCTTCCTTGATCTTCTTGTGTTTTTCTTTTATAATTCGTTTAAGCATGTATAACCTTTTTTCCCTACTAACCTTATCATTCATGATGTTTTTCATCTTCTCAACTTTTTCAACTTTCTTATCTTGACAAAGCTCATGCTCAAATGTAACAAGAGATTCTTTACAATCCTTCTTATCTGATTCTTTATCTACTATAGCAAGTAATTCATTTTCACTCTTAAACTCAACCTGATCAACCTTTACTATTTTAGGTCTCTAAACCTAAATTTGTCTTTTCTCATATTTTTTAGGGTCTCTAAATCCTTCTAAATACCTTAAATATCTCTTTACTTTATTTTGGCATAATCTAGCAATATGGCCAACCTCATGACAACAAAAACAAACAATATGTCTCATACCTTTTTCTTGAATGTGACTGAGATCTCCCTTTGACTCATTTCTTCTTCTCATACAATCTCTTGCCCTATGACCAACATGATGACAAATAAAACAACGGCCATGAAAAGAATTTGAAAACTTGAAAGCATTGGGCTGCCTGATTGGCTTCTTTGATTTGCCTGCAAAACCTGCATTCTTCTTTCCTTGGGCTAATATTTCATGTTCTTTCTCAACCTTGATTATAAACTTCTCATGAATATCCTTTAAAGAATATAACTCAACCTTCAATTGATTACACTCTTCTTCTTTTGATGTTAAAATTGAAGTTGCAACCTCTAACTGATTCTTAAGATCCTGAATAAATATCTTATTTTCTTTTACTTCTATAGCCAACTTAGAATCCAAGATACACACCTTTTCCTTAAGAGATTCAACCATAGATTTAAATTCTTGATTCTCCTTCTTTAGCTGCTTGGCCATCTGTGCTTTTCCTTTGATCTACCTTTAAGCTGTTAAACCCTTTTTGAAGGAACCTGCTCTAATACCAATTGTTAAGCATGAAATATACTGAGAGGGGGGTGAATCAGTATATTATATATCTTATAATTCTTTCCTTTAACCAAAATCCACTTAATCAAACATTCAAGATATGCAATAAAACTCAGACAATAAACATCACACAAGATAGAGAGAGACACCATATATAACGTGGAAACCCAATGTGGGAAAAACCATGGAGAATCAATCTCAAATATATTCATGAGAACAACCCCACAAGAGCACCATACCCCTTTGACAAGTAAAAACCTTAGCTATAATTCATGAGCACCACCCTATAGGAGCTTCAAACCCCTTTGCCAAGTACCAACCCAGCTGCTATTCATGAGCACCAACCCACAAGAGCACCAACCCCTTTGCCGAGCACCAACCCATCAACAATTCATGAGCACTAACCCACAGGAGCACCAACCCCTTTGTGTATACCACACACCTATCTCTCAATGTTGCTATCTCAACAAATGATAGATCAATACAACATCTTCTTCCTCTCTCTCACTTTTACTCTTCTAAGCTAGATATAACAAATACAAATCATCTCTCACAATTGCTCTTCTAAGCTAGATATTACAATATCAAATCAACCTCTCACTTCCACATATACAAATGGCTACTCAAGCCTTTATTTATAGCTTTCCAAATGAACTTTGGCCTTCCACCTTTATGACCTTTCATTCCTCATGGAAAATGGTGCCAATCTTGGATGACCCTTCATATCCAAGCATTTGAAAAGTCATGTGGTGACCCTTCATGACCAAAAATGTCTTTCCCACTTTTGTCCTTATCTTTGGTGACTTTTCATATTCCTTTAAGTGTCCCTTCATGATAAATTCGCCCTTTACTCTTTTGTCTTCACTTGGTGACTCTTAGTATTCCCTAAGATGACTCTTCATGGGAAAATGTGTCCCATCCTTCTTTTGTCTTTATCCCGTGACTCTTCGACTTCTCCATGGGCCCTTATTTTGTCTCATATGCAACCAAAAATATATTCGTTAATATTAAATAAATATTAACTCAAATTAGCCAAGATAAACAATATTAAATGCAATGGGGCCTTTATCACCAATAATACTAAACCTTTGACATCAATGACAATATTTCCAACAATATACCAAATGTATAGAAGAATATATCTCTAACTATAAGTGAGTGTCTTAGCCTGTATCTATGGAATTATGAAATGGTGGTGATGCCTATGTAGGTAAAGGTATAAGTGTCTTATAACTATATCTATACTTTCTAGTACCTACTAGTATGACTTTCTCAATCCACATAAATAATCATCAATGTCAACGAGTGTTAGATCATCTGATGTGGTGACTTGGGAATCTATATTTGATTTTCTAATATATACTTCCTCTAAATTAGCAAGTAATGGTAATTATGTTGTGATAATCCCATCATCTATCATGGGCTAGGATAATTATGTTGTAGGGTCTTCTTCATGGGTGAAGGTAACTATGTTATAAGAGGATCTAGAATGAGTGTAATAATAATGGTACTAGATTCCTTAACATCATATGTATGCATCTGGTCTATCATAATCTTATGAGGGGGGACTCTATAAGAACATGAGGTGTCTTATCTAAAGATGTACTTGGGGTGGTACACTATGTGACTCTACAGTATCTAAATGGTTAGTTATTATATGGGAAAGTGTATATGTCATGTAAAAAAAATTATGCAAGGTAAATGGTATGACATCTATGGCATGTATCCAAGGTCTCCCAAGTAATAAATTATAATACAAATAATTAGGCATCACTTGAAACTATGTGGATAGGGTTTTTATCCCAACTTTGATATCCAATGTAATAGTACCCAATGCCTATCAATGAATTCCATCAAAAGTTCTAATGTTCTTATATGTATTTTGAATGGATGTTATATCAACCCCCATAATCTATATGAATTTGAGGTTGCATATGTTAAGTCCTGAAGCACTATCAATTAGAATTCATTTACTAATGATGGTTTTAATTTGAGCTTGAATGAAGAGTGGAAAATTCTAATCAATAATTGACTGTGAAGGAAAATCCTCATTGGAAAAAGATATAACATCCTCAATGTCCTTGATATTGTTCATGACATATTCAAAATAATTTGGGTATGTATCATGAGGTAAAGATGTATGATTGAGTGTTTGAAAATGGTTACTTTTTGAAGTAATTCCAATATATAAATCTTGGTATGTGTGTTTATTAATTGATCCATAATATCATATGGTCTATTTTGATCCCGAGATCCTATGGTATTATTTTGGGGATGAGGAGGTATTATTGGATTACTATGTTCTTATACAGGTTGATGAGGTGCTTAATTTCATCTAGTAATAAATTAATCTACAGGATCTACTATTTGTCAAGGGTGAGTATTAGATGTGGGATGTGACCAAAGTTAATCAATAAGTCAAGGTGGAGGAGGAATAAAAGGATTCATCTAAGATCTTTGCCATCTAATAATGACTAAAGGTAAATCAAAATGGGCCATGCAAAAATACTCTCCATAAAAGGTGGGATCAAGATGGGGTGGACCAATGTGTGAAATAAATTGAGTTTTAACTTGATCCATGAGAAGAGTGAAATACATGTGCATCATTATATAAATGGAGGGTAATATGCATACAAGACAAACCATAAGACTTTCTAACAAAATTAAAATATGGCTTCCATCATGATAATCAAGATGAAAGACTAAAAAATTAAAATTGAGTAAATGCTATAAATAAGAAGGGAAACCCTAAAGGTACACTTGGGTCTTGAGCAATATGTTTTAAGTAAGTTGGGTTCAAAAAATGATTTAAATTTTAAGGGATTTATGGAATGTAAAAACCTAAGTTGTTAAAGGATTAGAATAGTTAATTAAGGGATAAATATGTAATAAATATAGCCACTAATTTTTACAAGAATTGACCTAATTAAATATTCTGAAAATAGAAATGAATCACATAAATATGTACTTATCTAGAAACTAAGTGAGATAGATGAACAAGAGGTTAGAAACTAGTGTCGATGTTGATCAAAGTGTCATAAACATGAAACAAGTCTTAGAACTCCTCTTAGATAATAGTGTAGTTTCTTGGATAGTAATGCAATATGATATTTTTCTATATGACACGATATTTACCTCTTAATATAAACTATGTGAACTTATGTGAATAGCCTCACCTAATTCTGAGACACCTATGCCTATGTGAATGAACCCTAATTTACTATTTATGATGTGTATTTTATTGATTTAGTATCAAATCCTTGACATCCATGTTGTTAGTGTATTTGAGTGGCAAAAGTAGAAAAAGTGTGATGTTAGCTAGGTAGGATATATTTCCTCAACACCCCACTATGTTGAGATTTTATTACATACAAATACCTCAAGAGGGGATCAATCCTGATGTAGTTCTCCCAATATAAGTTCTATTGAAAGTACAAGTGAATGTTAGTATGAGTGTCAGCTCGAGTATTTTGAGTTAGGCTTGAGACTTGAAATCTAAGTAAATTGAGCTTAGGACTATTGTATATGGTTTTACATTGAAGTAGGTTATAATAGGGATTAATGACCTTAATTTGCACAATTTTTTTTGAGCTTATCCATATGTATTTGCATCTAATTTCCATCTAGGGGTAAATAGATAAAAGTGGAGTATATATAATGATTTAGTGTTTTTCTAGATATGCTTTGAGCTTAGGCTAACCCTAAGGTGCCTTGAGAACTATAAATATATCCATTAGGGTTAAAAATAGGTAAGGGGCATTATCATGGTCCCTTGGTCATTGGTGTAGTGTGTTAGTGTCTAAAGGGGTGCGCTAGTGTCTAGGTGGTAAAACCTAGGGCACTAGGGGCATGGATGTTTAGGGTAAGGTCTGGGACTAATTTATGAATGTATATAGATGGGTTAGACCCACATGAAAAGTTATATAAGGATATAAAGAGGCCATAAGATAAGTTTAGGGATAAAGTAGGGGTAGGATGGTCTCAAGTCACACTCATTGCACTTAAGTGACATTTTATATGACTACAAGAAGCTATAATGGATATGGGAATTATAAATAATAAAAAATGTCCCTTATGAAGCACCATCAGTATACACACCAATTTCATGTTTCACCCTTTAAGGGATGCACTCATAGAGATTGAAATTTGATAGGTTAATTTAATAGATAAAGTGTCAGTAAATGATAAAGCCTACAAAATATTGTGTGTATTTAGAGGTGGATTGTTCTAAGAGTTTGAAAGCTTTTATATTGAAATAGATAGTGAGGTTTATATAGGTGTATAATAGAATAATGGAAGGATTGACTCATAATATATAATTCAAGTGTGAGAGTATGGCAAATTAGGACATTTTTTGGGCACTCAAGTCATGCATGGTAAATGTGTTTCATATTATCATTATCAATTAATGAATACCATATTTTAGTATCTACAACTTAAAATATTCATTGCACCTAAGCATTCACTATTATGGTAAAGGTGATCTAGAAAAACATCTTAGATCCTTCCATGTTGCATATTTAGATTATAAATCTAGTGATGAGCTACTAATAAATATTTTTCCTAGGAGCATTAAGAACCATACTTGGAAATGGTTTTATAACCTTCCTCTTCAATCTATATGTTCTTTCAATCCTTTTGTTGACCAATTATTATCTCTTTTCTCTATCAAAATTATTGAGAAGTTATATTATGCTCAAATCACACAACTCAAATAAGGACATGATGAGCCCATTAGTTGATGTGATTTATTACAATACTATGCTTGAAATGATGAAAAATCACATGGTTACAAGTTATTTTTAAAAAAAGCCTATTTATGACCATTCATGAGTCTATTATATTAAAAAAAATTAAACTTTTGATGGCATGTGCCATATGGTCAAATAATTTGAGGTCAAGCTTCTTGCCATGAAAAAATTAAAGTATGGGAACAATCATCCAATGTCTTCTAATGTTGAATTTTAAAAACAAACCACCTTTCAAAGATAAGGCTAACAATGCTAACAATGAATCTTAAACATAAGTTAACTCAATTTAACAACCTAATAACATGGTTTTCCTTTACACTTCTCCATGGAGTAAATTTACATGATTATCAAAACCTCCTCATATCCCTTCCTCCACCTACAAATATTGAATTGACAAAGCCATAAATTAAGAGTTTAGATATTAATACATAATATTATTGGCATAGATACACATTAAATTTAACTAATAGGTGTTTTGATTTAAGACATAATAACCAAGACCCAATTAAGAATAATATTATTGAGATTAATAATAATATCACACCTACTAATGATTTAGTTTAAAAATTTAATTCAAATCTCAATATGTTTACTGATCCATTATCAAAGCACGAGGCATAAGAAACCAAGGTTAATCCCAAAGTATAGATGAATTACAATGCATATCCTTCTTCAACCTCCTATTCTCCTAAGACTAAGGAGGACCATCTTATATACAACCTTATTTTTATACTTACACATAAATAGGTATAATAATATATGGTTACATTTCATAACAATGAAATTTTTGATGATGATTCTACCAATGTGCCTTTTTCATAAATGTTTTTTTGACGCACATCCCATAGATTATTATTGTGTACAATGGGTCAAGTGAAAACATATACACTATGAAATTTATTAATAATTTTGGGTACACACATAAATATCTGATTAGTATACCAAACACATTAAAATGATTCCATGGAAAAAATTAAAGACACCTTAGGGGCAGTGTGTTACCACTTGTGGTAAGACCTACATCTATTGCTAATTAATTCTTAGTTTTTCCAAACACCAGTGAATTTGAAATTATATTTGAATGACCATAGATACATAAGATAGATGTAATCCCATATTTATAACTTTTATGCTTGAAGTATATCCATAATAAAAAAATTGTTATAGTTCTAGGCATTCCATATGAATACCCTATCCATCCTGAGACATTTCCTATTGTGATCCCATATGAATACCATATACAAAGATGATGTCCTTGTAAAAAAAAAATTATTATATTATACAAACAAATGGTTTGTTTTCACAAATGACCAATTCTCTAACATCCTCTACACTAGGTACCCATTCAAGTTCAACATGCATTAACTATTTCATCGCATCATAAGGTGGTCTTACATAAATATTGTGAGTGTGTTCTAAAAATAAAACCATTCCATTATCTTGAAATACAATGGAGACAAGGTTACTTTGACTACTACAAATGCACACAATATACACAATTATGTTGATCATACTTACAATTTCAAAAAGTGTACAAGTTGTGTCCTTTTTTAAGATTCTAATAGTGATATATGTACTACACCTTGGCATGTGACATTTGAATTAATTGATATATGACCTCCACTTGAACATCCCATTGATGGGATCATAGGTTAGTTTTAACATAGTTTCTCATTTTTTTCTTACTTTATAACATTCTCTTGATTTAATCTATCAATTATTCCATTCTTCTATTTTAAAGTGGATGTGTATATATGTTTTTGATTTGATCATTCTTATAGCCCTTAGATTTGGTTTTATTATGTTTCACTGGCCCTTGCCTTTTGATTGCTTGCCCCATTTAGTAAATTCACACCATTTATCCTATGATGACATATGAATAGACATTATTTACAATATTCTAGTCTTAGTTTCCATTATTTGGATACACCTCAATACAAAATAGTATTTCCCACTTCTCCATAATGATAATAAATCTTACTTTTTTCATGACAGACATTGAGATTACTTGATCACATATATTCTATGCCTACAAATCTTATGACATTCATGCATTGACTATTTTCCAATAGGGGCATGCACCTATTATGATTTCTATTACATACTGCTTTGAGACATGACTTTACCATAAAGTGGAGTCATATCACTTGTCTTCTTTAGATTAATTTGCTAATACATGTGGTGCACGCTATGTTTACCTATGATGTTTACTATTCATATATCTCACATTATTTTATTTTTCAACCTTTTTCCCT
This sequence comes from Torreya grandis, assembly GCA_037957365.1. Lineage (NCBI taxonomy): Eukaryota > Viridiplantae > Streptophyta > Pinopsida > Cupressales > Taxaceae > Torreya > Torreya grandis. The sequence goes on from JARHVA010002299.1 coordinate 509,242, forward strand.
TAGCATTGCTTCATTATCCAAGTATTTTTTATATCAATATTTCAAAAATTATAAAAAATGCAAAAAAACTAAACATTCCAAAAAATTAAAGTATTTAAAAATATAAAACTAGGACCTATGCATAGATTGATTTGATAGTACACATAGTTTTTTGATGTCATATATCATATATATGGTAAATTACATATCCATTTTATATGTAAATTATTTTCATTTAATACTTGAATTATATGTAAGAGATACAAGTTACCTATGAACATGGACCTATAGATGTATGTCATTGATCACACCCATGATCAACCTTTTTACATTTGGGGCATGCCCATACTAAGGGAATCTTGGTATATTTTATAGTTTATATATTTTTATTCCATTCAGTTGGTCATACTGAGACACTTATATTGTTAATTCATGGATTTATCTTGTTCTTAACTACTAAGGTGCTACTTCTTATTTGACGTTGTGTTTTTCTAGACTAGATAGTGATATTGAATGATTATGAAGACTAACATTACTTGTGTCATGGTTATTTGATTATAATTATTGTGACATTTTTTTATCATGATTATAATTTTTATATAAACACAATTTGCATAACTATTTATTTTTAGATGAGTGATTTGTATGATTAATGTCTTATATCAAAACGGGGTGATGTAAGAACATCCTAGGTGAAAATAAATCTTGCATATATAAGGGTGAATATGTATAGGTATGTGAAAGAGATCATAGGGTGAAACAAGCATTTTTTTGGTAAAATTATCAACACATGGAAGTTAAGGAAAGGCCTAGTTGTATAGTTAGAATTTCAATTATGTGAGATTTGAAAAATGCTTTGCATAATTCATAATACGCATGATACCTAAACATAAAGGCATAATCATAGTGGATCTTAATAAATGATTTGTTACAAGTTAAGAGGTAAGAAATGGTAACATGAGTTAATATGGCATGGTGGAGATGCACAAATAACCATTGTGAACAGAGAGAAGATGGTGTGAAGAGTTTAAGTGCATAGAATTTGGTGCAAAAAAAATTATGGAATAAATAGTGTCAATGTGCATTGATTGTAGAGCCATGTAAGCCTATTATTAGTTATCATAGACCCTATAAAAATAATTTTAGTAAAAATATAATAAAGAGGATAAGATTTAGTGAAAATAAATTCTAATAAATCTATTGTGATGGCTAGATGGGATTTGGAAAAAAAATTAAAGGATATTGTTTATGTAGGCTTGCAAGATTTGGTATTGATCTGACACAAATACACTTTACATTCTTAAATTATAATCTTAAATAAGCATAGTATTACATAATGAAATCATATAATGATCTTGATGGATGAAATTATATTATATTGCATAAAGATAAAGAGAGATGCAGAGAGAGAGAGAGAGAGAGAAGAGAGAGAGAGAGGAAAAAAGTATTGTAGTCTTGAGTGAATGTATGAAAGTAATAAATAATCCATCAATGTAATCAAAGCTTTCATGTTATAATTTGAAACCCAAAAAATCCAATAGATTATGCTTTAGGTTAAATATTGTAATATTTGTTTTAACATTAATATAAAATTAGATGTATGTATTTATTTATAGATTAAGTGTGTAAGGTTTGATAATCTTTGGTTGGATGGTGTAAGGCATCCCTTCATTAGCACCCCTAACTAGGACTACATCATATGGTATTATATCATGTTAAATCCTAAAAGTAGTGAGATTTGAGTGAGAGGGAAGTGTCTTTAATTTCACAACATACCCTAATTCTTCCAAGAGTTAAGGAACCTCTTTTTGATTTTGTATCCACTCCTACTTGTGCTCATAGTTTATTAGTCTCAACACTCTTAAGTTGCCTTTTTGTTCCATATCAATTTTCATGCCAAACTAGATCTCAAGACTATCACCATTAGAAAGACCACATCAGTGTGAGAAAACTTCATATATAACACTTAAAATGAAATTGGAGTCTTGACCCCCCAATTTATAGTTGAATTATGGCTTGTTTAGTTCTCTTAGCCTAATCTAGGAGGTCACCTCAATTTCCATTCCATTATAGGCCATAAAAAATATCCTATTGTGATGACCAAGTTTGATTGGTAAAATATAAAGTAAATCCATTGACCCTAAAACAAAGTCTATTTGCACTTATGCTCACTTGGCCATCTTATCTACTTACTCTCTCAACTCCCTATGACTACTTTAAGGTGTAATTTCAGATTTTTTGCCTATTGTAACTCTAGAACCTATTCCATACTATATGCCTAGTTTGTGTGGATAATTTTCATGTTTTACTCTTTGATTATAAATTCATATTTGGGACACTTATCCCACATATTGAGTCTCTAGCACATGCATTCTATAACTTTCTCAAATCTCTCAATTTTCCCCCATATGTCATTTTATATTCTATGACATTTTGGCTTCTAGAACCTACTCCATCTTATCCACTACACCCATTCAATCAAGTTTACTCTTTGGCACTCCCTCACAAAATGACTAATGCACCTCCATTTTATACTTGCAAAATCTTACTCTCCCAAAAAAATTACCCATTTATGTCTATCAAGTTCAAATTTGTATGCCTAGTTTTAATCATGCTTCTTAGAGGCAAATTTGTCTAAGTGTTAATATTTTTAGGTTTTAGGGAGTGTCTTGTTGAATCCCTTTGGTAATCAAAGTTTCTTTATCGATTAGGTATTTCAAAACTTTTATCGAGATTTAGCACTTAGGTTCCCTAGTCTGGGTTTCATTGATCCACCATCCTTTATTAATCATGGATGGATCCCTAATTAGGTCAAGGCCATCCCTGACTAATTTTTTCAATGTTAATAAAAGGTCGAGCCTCGACTAGGTCATCAGGGATCCAGAGCACCCCGTGTCTTTACCATATACGGTTTTGGGCCCCCAAACCTAAATGCCTTTAATAATCAATATTTTAACCCCTCATTTCCATGGCTATGTCTTATCTATGGATTTACCCCTAATTCCTCACAAACTATCTATCGATATTTTACCCCTTATAACCCCATAAGACATAATATTAGGTTTTTGAGCCTCTAAAACTTGTTAAAAACCACAATTATAATGTGGATATTATAATGAAATTTTTGTAGTACAAATCAAGGGTCCTAATCCCAATTATTTCTTGGGCCCCCATCTAACAAAATTTCTTACCAAAAACACTATTGATCAATTTAAAAACTCTGATTGGGTCTATGGCTTTCAGGCTTTTCAAATTTTACTTTTCCTACTTATTCCTTAGT